>CM033643.1:131492898-131933339 GCA_019512145.1 Engystomops pustulosus
GATGTATCTTTTTATCTTTTAGGAAAGAGACCTTATTTTAACATTTAATGTTTCAATGCATCGATCTTGGTGGATGGAAAATGGACCAGGATGCATGGTAACTTCAGTAACTCCTGCTCCAGATTGGGCACCAGAAGATCATCGCTACATTACTATATCAGAATGCTTGCTAGAGTACCAGTATATAGAAGTAGCACACAGCTCTCTTCAGATCTTTTTTGCAGTAAGTACATTCCTTCATATTCACAAAATAATTTCCGATTTGCGCCTATTTTATCTCCCTAAAATTGCCCTGGTGTTTTTAGGTGCAACTTCGGATGTGGCGTCCCGGCAATGCCATGCGACGGAAACTCGGGGGGTGTGCAGCCACGAAAACCTGACAGCCATTCGGAAAAAACGCCGCATTAAAAAAAAAAAGTGTTGCGAAAATTGCTGCACTTACCTTCACCTTTAGCAAAAACGGCTCCCCGTGTATTCCAGTATGTTCCGATGCCTCTTCACAAGCGCAGCAGCGCCACCTCTTGCTGGCGGCCGGAGGAGTGTTATCTGCCTTAATAAATCCCCCCGGACCCGAAGCCAGCGCAGAACGCCCGCTGTATCGTGAATGGACCGGGTAATAAATCTTCCCCATATTGTCCCTTTCTGCTTGAAAATTGCAATTTAGAGATGTATAGAAATGGTGCCCAGTCAGCTAAAAGCAGTATCATGCTGGACGTAGGCGGGAGACATGGCAAGCAGAAGCTACAGCATAAGAACATGCATTCCCTGGCAAAAATTATTGCAATTAAAACTAATCCAAGAGACCCCCCATGTCCTACATATCTGTCAGAAAGCCTCAAATAAATTTACAATTGATTTTTAGACTCAGTGGAGAGTCACACACGGCATTCTCTGGTGCAGGCTAGGGCAGAGCAAGAGGGAAATATGGGCACAAAACAAGGAGGGAGGGGTCAGAAATAGGGTCGGGGGCGACTGAAACGGCGAAAGGCACACACACAACGGTGCAGATATAGCTTAACAATCATAAGTCCCCATTCTCAACATATGCTTCCCTGGTAGATGGGCGAAGAGGAAGGTGAAAACATGGGCATAAAAATAAACAGACTGAAAAGGTTTCACTTTGTTCAATCAATCTCAGGATTTTTCGCGGACAACCCGGTGTTGTCAATACAGCAGTAAGGGCTTTAATGCTGAGGAAAATCTCTCGGATCGGCGCTGGTCATACAAGCCCCTGATGACATCAATCCCTGAGGGGCTGACCGATCATGGGTTGAAAGCTACACAGACCCCTTATGATGTTTTGTATTCGCATGTTTGCTTTGCTTAACACATCGCCCACCTCAATCCGAAATTGTACAACAGATGATGGTGTGCAGTGGAAATTGACACCAAAATGCAGTAATTTATTGTGGGGTTTCTGTTTCTTAATCTTTGGATAAGTATGATCAAAGAGATACCACATTTTTATAGGTTTTTTACTTATTTTTTAGTATAGGACTTCGCTGACATTTTCATTCTTTATCAATTGTGGGACCATATATGGCATTTGATGTTTTATTTTAAACATTTATGGATGGAAAAAATTGGCAAAAAGGGAAATTTGGACATGTGCTACATTATGCTATGCTGTTCATCTTCATGGCAGTAATATACACTCAAAAAACTCACCACCACACACCACTTTATTAGGTACCCCATGCTCGTAACGGTTTGACCCCTTTTTTGTGCTTCATAAACTGCTCAATTCTCCGTTCGTGGCAAGATCAACAAGGTGCTGGAAGCATTTCTCAGGATTTGGTCCTATTGACTTGATGAGCATCACCGGTTGCCGCAGATTTGTCGGCTGCACATCAATGATGCGATCTCCTTTTCCAACCACATCCCAAGTCTCCTTTGGATTGAGATCTGGTGACTGTGGAGCCTTTTGGAAGTACAGTGACTCCATTGTCATGTTCAGAAACCATTCTTGAGATGATTCCAGCTTTTAATATGACCTGCGCATTATCCCTGCTGAAAGTAGCCTCTGTCCTCCCATTACGCTTTTGCTCAGACATGCGATAGACCGTAGCGAGAACAGAGACGCGCATAAGCGTCCTGTCTACACTAACCTGATAAGGAGGATGTATGCACAGGTGATTTATTAACATTTTCTATATGTATACAAATGCATGTATTAACGTTTGGTTATCAAGATCATGGCATTTTTTAATGATTGTCAAAAAGCACACGTTGTGTAATGCACGATGTTAATTTGGATTTAATCACATGCGATCAGGCAATTGGATTGTATCTAATTGATTATCATTGTTATTTATTTACCTCACATATGAGTCATCAAATTGTGACTATAAGTACTCACATATATATCCATGTGTTTGACTACACCTGCTTGAAGGCTGGGATAACAGCTGAAACGTTGCAAATAGTGAAACTAAACAATCCACTTTATTTCCACTAATTGGGTGCTGCCGTGTTTTCTATTTTTTTGATATTTTGGATAATTTCTCTATTTTTATATAGATAGACCGATTAATGATAGATGAATCCCCCATTTTGTGACTGGTGATACCCTTACATGTTTGTGATTTTTTACTGTTATAATATTTTTATATGTGATCCTAGGAAAGGGTGGGAGATCTTTTTTATTTTACAATTATTTCAGTATTACTTGCTGTATACTGCATATAATCATGGGTTTTAATATCTGTCTAAAGTCTGCTATGTATGAGAAGACACACCATGAGATTCTCTTCATACATCCCCACAAGCACCATCAATCTATAGTAGCATTGTGGGCACAACAGGTGGTTAAGCTCCCTAGCTGTCATTGACATCTAAGTTAACTCTTTAGACTGTTAATAGAAGCAATACAGAAGGCATTAGACTATTTGAGGTATCTTGCTAATGTTTGGGGTTAAGTACCCGAGTACCCCTCAATAATACTATACAAATATAATAATAATTTTAAGAAATAGATATAAATTAATAACCTGCTTAATCCTTCAACTAGTAAAATCATACAACCCATTTGGTATCCTTTGTATTTCAAATCTGCAAAAAAAAAAAAATTTATTCCAGCGGGATACTGTAACTGAAACAGCGCCTAAACTGCCTGAATTGCCACTGTTTTACTTTACGACATTTTAAGCATACTCTACCTTGAATTAAAAGCACTTTATCCTGGTTCCAACTCGTCCCCAAAACAGCAAAAATGCGAAAGTAAACATCCAAAAAAAGTGAGCATGAATAGCGAGGGTATTATGAAGTAACCTACTTTTAGAGTTAATCCAATCTAAAATAAATTGTCCATAGCAAATTACCAAAACAAGCATCAGTAAATGTGATTATGCCGGTAACATTTGCCATTGACCAATTGGTCATTTTAGTTGATAACTTTAAAAAAGTGTCTGTTTATCTATTATACATCCTGCTATTCTGCTATCGGAAGAATACAATGTACATTTGAAAATCAAATGTATTAGTTTATATATATAAAGTTATCAAATCCCATATTGTCTCCACAAGTTGTCCAGTTACAAACATAACAGCTCGTGCCACTAGCTGCGTTACCATAGAACAAACAGAGCACCAAGGGAACACACACCGTAGATAGATATATCACACATTAGTCCAATAGCGTATAGAAACCTGTACCTGGGAACCTGGGTATGAAAATTCAGTTCGTGTTAAAGATAAATATACTGATATATTATTCTTTTCAGCAGTTTTCTTTGTAATTTTCACATGTACTGAAGACCCTACCCCAATTCTATTAGAACAGCTATTTCACATTGAGCAAATCTAAAAATGATATGCCTTCAGGAACTCTCAGTGTTGGAATTCTGTATTGATTCACTATTAACACGATTATATGTTATGTTTGAGAATAATAAGACATTTTTGACAAATCTCTATTACATACACACACAGTAAAGAGTTTTTAAACATCGGTAAAAATTATGCTGAGAGATGCCATACTCGGGGCCAGTGACATATTACTGACATCCACAACTTCTCTTGCTACTGTGTTGTAAACCTTTGGATGGGTCTATAGGTGTACACTTAGAGCCATTTCTTGTTTTAGCACCCCAGATATCACTGGATATCCGTGATAGTTTTGCAATAGCTTGTCCTGCGTCCTGGATACAATCGGGTTCCGACACATGGCATAGTGTTTTGCGTAACATTATGCAGGCATGAGGTGTGGGAATGCCCTGTGCCCACCCCTATGCCAGCTGATTCACCCCTCTGTGCCTATCCATGTCCACATCCTGGAGGTGGAGGTTAAAATATCAAATTTTGCACTGCACAAATAATTGTGATCTTTCACTGCTTACTATTGTAGAAAAAACGGCAATACGAAACATTGCTAAATCCCCTCCCTCCTTAAATGCGTAAATTACATTCACAGTTAGTTGGACTGCTGTATGAATGCTGTAAACCACCGTGCTCAGCCCTACAGTATATTGGACAAGCTTGATTTTTCAATGTGCAGATTCTCGGTTAAAGACTCTTATTTAGGTCACCAAAGCCGTATAACATTCACCAGTTTAAAATGTGAAGTGTTTTGTAAGTTGCCACTCTTGGATTGAGTGATAATCCGTTTACATATTAGCTATCAAGATATAAAATCTCTGCTTTTTGGGTACTGAGAAGGTTATACTTAAATGTGTCCAAGGTGCGATTGTGCTTTCGAAGTGCAGTGAGGATGCCAACAGTGTAAACTACCATTAAACCCTTTATTTACTTCAATAGGACACTCCCATCTTCTCTGTAGGATCACTTTTGCCATTCTGTTACCTATCATCAGGGCAGGATTACACAAGACAGGAGTATGCGCATCGTTGCCAGTACGGCAGTGCTGAGTGAGCCTCGCCTGGTGAAGAGAGTCCCCGACTTCCAGGTTTTGGAAGTATGACTCAGTAAGGCATCAGCGCAGCTGTAGATAGGTTCTGTAGGTTTGTATCTTAAGTGTGATTTTAGGTAAGTCGGAACTATAGTTTATAAATTGTAACATGCCTCTGGTGGCATTGTCCAGCGCCTCTGCTACGGTGTTGCAGATGTGGAGGAACAGAGTGTCAGTCACTATCACTCACAGCAGAGAGCCCTTGCCCCATAGGAGGCCCAACGTCCAGTTTGCAATTATATCTGAAGGAAGGCGTATGGTGGTGGGGAGCGAGGAACGTGCATCTGGTGCATTGTTTAGCCACTCTGTCCTGTGTGCACGAATGTGGGAGGGAAACAGAGGGTCATTCTTCACTCACAATGCAGAGAGCTTTGCCCATTAAAGGAGACCATACTCCCGTTTTGCAGTTATGTAAGATCTGAAGGAAGGCGGTATGTGCTGGGGGAGAGTCCTGGTATGTGCATCTGGTGGCATTGTTTAGCACTCTGTTCCTCCTCACTCTGCCCGGACACAGGAGCAAGTGGCTAATCATAGCACAGTTATAGTGCTATACGTTGAAAGATTAGCATGTGCAGCTCCCATCCCATTGCTAGATTAAAATGAAATCAATTTGTTGACTTTCTTGCGTTATGACAGACGACACAAATAACTGAAGGGACACACACTTAAATTACATGACAAACAAGATGCCAGGGTTACATATCGATCTTAAATTTCTTATACCTTATAGATTCATTACTGTTATGTCACTAGTTATAAGGTTTCCCATCTTTATCATCCTTATCACCATAATCCATATTCCTAAATAAAAAACTATACAAAATGGTCTGTAAAATTGCCTTATGAAATGGAAACAATCAATTTATACATCAGTTTTATCTGTAGTAGATACTTGAAAACCAATATTTTACCAATGTGTAAATTCAAATTACAAATACATTAAAATTAGATTTATCCACGAGTGTCTTTTCTGTTTTATATCTATAACTGTGAAACACTTTCTATACGTAGTTTCCCCTATGATACCTGACCCAGATTCAAGAAACAAGCTGTACTGTACATTCCTTTAGGCTTTAATCACCATAGAAGGTACCATGGGCCCACAATGTGTATAAAAGTGGAAAGTAACTTTTAAAATAATTCAAATATTAAGGCGCTCTTCTCTCCAACCTAAAATCCGACTGTTGTAAATAGAAGAATGACCTAGTTCTGTCTAATTCTTCCCACAGTTGTTGCTGTTTGCTTTTAATTGCTTACATCAGTTCAAGGATTTATGGTTTTAGATCTTTCCTAAGACTAAGTCGCTGTTCAGCTTAATTTGAAAATGTTTTTAAAAAAAAACTAAACATATTTTGTAATATGTATTTTTTTTATATATTGAATTTAACAGTGCAGACACAACAATGTTTTACACTCTAAATGCAGAGAAATGTAAGTACAGGCGGTCCCCTACTTAAGAACAATCGACTTACATATGACCCCTAGTTATCAAACGGACCACGGATATTGGTATTTTATATGTACTTTAGTCCTAGGCTACAATAAACAGCTATAACAGTTATCACAGGTGTCTGGTAATGAAGCTTTAGTGTTAATCCTGGTTTTGACACCCAACATTTTTAAAATCCAATTGTCACAAATTGAGACCAAAAAAGTTCTGGTTGGGATTAACATGTATAAATATACAGTTCCGAACATAACCGTATGGACTCGAGTATAAGCCGACCCGAGTATAAGCCGAGACCCTAATTTACCACCAAAACTGGGAAAAACGATTACTCGAGTATAAGCCGAGGGTGGGAAATGCATTGGTCCATACCCCCCCCAGTATATAGCCAACCAGCCCCATATAGTATACAGCCAGCCCAGCCTGCCCCAGTAGTATACAGCTTGCCCCCAGTAGTATACAGCCTGCCCTTGTAGTATACGCCTGCCCCCAGTTATACAACTGCCCCCAGTAGTATGCAGACTTGTCCCCAGTAGTATACACCTGCCCCCAGTAGTATACAGCCTGCCCCCAGTGGTCATCAGCTGCCCCCAGTTGGTATACAGCTTGCCCCTAGTGATATACAGCTTGCCCCTAGCATAAAAAAAAATAAACTTCATATACTCACCCTCCGGTGGCCCGATGTGCAGCGTGCTCCCCCGATGTCCGCGGCCACTGTCTTCAGGCGTCCGTGCGCTTGTCTTCAGGCTTACACGCCCGTCTTCTTTCTTCTGATGGGCGCCGCCATTGCTCTCTCCCGGCCAGCGCCTAGTATGACGCGCCGCTGCTGACGTCATACTAGGCGCCGCCCGGGAGGAAGACATGGCGGCGCCCAGCAGAAGAAAGAAGAGGGGCGCGGAAGCTGAAGGAGGCAACGCGGCCGGACGCCTGAAGACAAGCTGGGCGCGGACATGCGGGGAGCAGCCTGCACATCGGGGCCCCGGGAGGGTGAGTATATAAATTTATTATTTTTTAGTCTTTATAGCTGGATATTGACTTGTGTATAAGCTGAGGGGACGTTTTTCAGCAAATTTTTTGTGCTGAAAAACTCGGCTTACACACGAGTATATACGGTACATACAAATTCAACTGCATGTAATAAGATATTCTGAGTAACTATAAAAAAGATGTATTTTACAAGAAAGGAGACAGTTTGTCATTGATTGTTTGACCAGGTAATAAGATCACACTATGTCCCTAGAATAACACAAAAGTGGATCATTTTCTTTACTTTTTAATCCCTTTACTTTTTGATACTGTGAACAGCATAAATGGATACCTAATTTACAATTGTCTTATATATTTATACTTAATTATTTTATTGTAATTATTTATGAATAAGGCTGTAAGGTTTGCATAAACCAATGCACAATTAACCTGGTATATGGTAACAGTCAGGCCTGTCCAGGCCAATTGAGATAACAGTAAAAAACACACTGCTTGATATTTTGCATCAGAAACACAGTTGCTTACTATAGACATTGGAGAAGATTTATCATGACGGGAACCACCAACCATGATATTCGACGCTGGCTTACAATGTGCCCAATATACTTAAAGGCTCTGGCCTGTACGCATGTCAGGTGCACAATTGTGCCATTGGTAGAATTCTGCTATAAGTCTTTCCAAGATTCTGGCACAAGCTTTAGCAATTGCACCAGGCTAGTCCAATAGAAGTGACTGCAGTAAGGCAGGGATGTGCTGCCATTCTCGCCAGCTTGTGATAGATAGCAGCAAACCTGAGAATCGATGCATATCTATAATCCATTCATTGCATATTATGTGGCTAGGAATCTTTTAGATTAGGAGTAAATATGAATCTTTTACTAAAATATAGGTGTCAGACATTAAATAATGGCATGGGAATAATGATTACATTATCATAAATATATTTTGATTAATGAAATACATACGACATGCTCACAATAATGTTTATGGTTCTCGTAGGTAGCTTTCAATATATTTTAACCTGTTTTTTTCAAAATGCCTTGAATGAATGCAACAATGACATTTTGAAAATTTCCATGATTACATATTGCCAGCAGCATAAAATACATCATGTGTTACCTTGTGAAAACTAAAAGTAATTGTGAAATCTAAATGGCCAAGGGCACATGAAGAAACGTCAATGTATTGTAGAAAAAAGATGTTAAAGTAGGACAGAAAAAGTGAAAAACAGTAACATATGGAATTGTATGAATCCATAACATAAAAAACAAATAGACAATTTCATTCAAACACCTTTAAAAGAAGTAAGTGGGTAATTTTTGTTTTGTTTTTTTTTTAATAGACGCTCTAGTTGACTTTTCCAGCATAAATAAATCAGCTAAAATGTAATCTCATTGGCAAGTCGGGAAATGTGCTTAGAAAAACAGCTGTTGACCACGGCGGCGTGGTCGGAATGCGGCAGCCTGCATGGAGAGGGCTCACGGGCGTGAGCCCTCTACCTAAGCCGCGGTAAGTCTTTTGCTGCATATTGCTAGCACACGATCGCGGGTGTTTTCACAGCGATGGCATGCCGGCAAAGCTGCCGGCAGCCTCAAAAGAGAGCGGCGCATGGGCGCATACTCACCTCTCCGGTGGGCCCCAATGTCTGCGCGGCTTGTCTTTCAGTTCTTTCCGCGCCGTCTTCTTTACTTCTGCTGGGCGCCGCCATGGGCTTTTCCAGGGGCGCTGCCTAGTATGACGTCAGCAGCGGGCGTCATACTAGGCGCCTGCCGAGGAAGATCAATCGGCGGCGCCAGCAGAAGAAAGAGACGGCGGGAACACTGGAACAGACACCGCGCGGACATCGGGGGAGACAGCGCAGCACCATCAGGGCCACCGGAGGGTGAGTATATAAGTTTTTTTTTTTTTAATGCTGGGCTGGGCTGTGCTGTATTACTGGGGGCAGTGCTGGTTATGACTACTGGGGGCTGTGCTGTATACTACTGGGGTCTGGGCTGTTCATATGTGGCTGTCTGTATTACTACTGGGGGCTGTGCTGTAATGGAATGTGTGTGTGTTGTTTATGCCTTTATGTTTTTACGACAGTTTTCCTGCTATATATACCTGCATGTCATAAGAATTTAAATATTAAAAAAGGACCATGTTAAATTCAAATCTGTTTTTTTTGATTTTTACCGGTGTTTTGTATCTTAAAGAGTTGGAAGTGATTGTCTTTTAACGGCGAATATATCTTAAAACTCTCTATATTTTAAACAGGAAAGTAGGGGGGTCGTCTTATACACCAGGTCGTCTTATACGCCGGAATATATAATGTGTTTAGTGGGATATTCCCACAAAGAAGAGAATCTTAAATGTACTCAGAATGCCAAAATGACATGTTGTTTAATTCAATGTTGTTAACAAAAAGTACAATGTTTCTTAAATATAATCCTAACCTGTCTCCACTAGTCCTTCAGTTTAGCTTTTTGGATGCCCATGGATCTAATTATAAACTAAATCCTAACTCTGGTCGAGCAGGTATCCTGTTCCCAGTAGCTGTCAACCACCCTGGTATACTTGTGGTGGTGGATCCACCTTGTTGACAGATGATCATACTAGCACTTATATTACAGGTTGATTAGATATAGAACTTGTTGTTTTCACTTGTTCGCATTGCAGCTTTTTTGCCATTCCTGTTTCAAACTTTTGCACAGTAGTATAGACTTTGAAATGTACTTAAAGTTTGGTTCCAGTAGTTCATTTTAAATATTTAAACTTTGTACAGTAAACAGTAAAGGCTTTGATAATCACTATAATGTCCTGGGATTTATTAACTGCTAGTGGTACTAATTCGGCATTAGGTAACATTACCATCTGCAGGCAATTACCGCTCTCAATATTCTTCCTCAAGAGAAATTAGTTCAGATAAGGATCGGAATCCACAAAATCAACCTTATTGGCAACTGCGCTAATAAACATAGAGGCCGAGATACCATATTTACTATGCCCAGAGAAGAACTAAAAACTTTATATGCAGAAATACGCTATAAAGGGTTTTATATTTTTTTAAAAGATTTCTACCATTAAAATTATCAGCTATTTGGATGGGTTCAGACAAGAATATAAGAATGTAAAAGGTATGTTATGTCACAGCTAAAAGAAAATGTACCTGTTCTAATAAAAATAAGGTACAGTATAGTATAATAAATTCAATGCAGGTGTCACGGGTGCCCCTCTCTGCTGCTCTCAGGTGCTTAAGGGGCTTCAGACATCCATCTGCACCAAAACGCAGGCGGACACGAAGCATAGATCTCCTCCAGTCTTCTCTCCAGGGGACAAAGTATGGCTGTCTTCCAAGTATGCCCGTTTGAAGATACCCAGCTATAAGCTGGTCCTCGTTTGCTGGGTCCATTTGAGGTACTGAAGCACCTTAATCCTGTGGCGTACAAGCTGCACCTTCCTCCCTTCATGTGCATCCCGAATTCTTTCTATGTCTATCTCTTGAAACCAGTCACCCTGAACCGCTTCTCTCGGCAAGTGCTTCCTCCTGATCCTGAGGCTGATTCCAACAATGTCTTCAAGGTAAAGGAGGTCCTGGATATGAAGACAGTTCCTTGTTAAATAGAGGGGGTTCGAGACAGAGCAAAGATTCTAGGAGCCAGAGGATAACATCTTGGACTGTGGTCTTCTGCAAAAATTCCTCCCGTCCAAAGAAGAGGGGGGAGCATGGAAAGTGGGATGGGGGTACTGTAACGGGTGATCCCTGGCGACCCATCACCCGGTCGCAGGTGCCCCATGCCCCTCTCCACGAAAACTGCTCCCAGCCCCCGTAAGTTTCCACTCCCACCTCCCCAGGATCCCGCGACGTACTCATCCTTCCCTCTCCTGGGACCTGACCCATCACGATCTGTCCTCCGTGCTAAAGTTCCTCGGCCTCAAGCTCCAACCACGGGCTAGTCGCACCTGTGGAACGCCTGAGTGGTACCCTGTCCGGCAGCAATCCAACACTATTGCTCTTGCGTGTCCCCCGCGCATCGGGGTGTGCCGGGGTTCTCTCTCCATTACACGGCTTTTGAGAAGGGGGATAGGAGGCGAGAGGCAGAAAGGTGTGAAGAGGTGGGAGGAGAGAGAGAAAGGAGGGGGAGAGGGTCAGGGGATCATTTTGGGAGCAGGGGAAGAGGGGAGGGGGGAGAAGGGAAAAGGGGTGGAGGGAAGGATGATGGTGGGAATGGAGGGGGGGAGAAGGGAGAGAGGGCGGAGCGGGCTCGTGGTGAAGATCAGGCGCCACTTGATACTCCCGGTCCCAGGTGTGTCCGGCTAGTAACCTCCTCCCGCGGTGGTCCCACTTGGATTTCACGGCATCCGCAAATCCTAACATCAGGAAGTAATCCAAACAGGTATAAAGGAAATTTTGTTTTCGTGTATAAAGCGAGTGGTTCATATGCTGGCAGCCATGTAAGGATAGAGATATGGTACATGTTCCTACGTCGGTTCTATAAAATAAAGCAAATTTGTAAGTAAAGAAGGCGTCCTCCATACGTAGGCTTATTTACACTTAGGTTCTGTGGACGCACTTTTGGTGTGGATTTATCCCCCTGACGTTCTATTCGTGTGGTAGTTGCACGGCTGTGTGTATATCTTTAACAAGTCCGGGGATTGTGTCTCTCCACTCTCTCTGAGATCAGATTTTTGGTGTAGCTGCGTCCTCTTTCCCGCCACAGAATTGGGGGATGTGCCGTCGGACTGCGCACGGGATTTTAACATTCAAATTGTTTTGGTCCAGATCAATCATTTACTCCGACTATCGAAGAAAAGGTGCAACTCCGACGGACTTGTAGACATGGATATCAGTCTCGGCACCTATCTTAGGTTATCGTGGCACAGTGTCATTCTTCGTTGGAGCGCCTCAGAGTGCCTTGGTTCTTTAATCATTAATTCAATTCCCCTATTACGATACAACAAGTCCTGCCTGGGCGGGACTTTGTATTGGGTAAACAAAGAGAGTGACTGAATTAAAAACTTTCGGCCTCTTATGTTCCAGAAGGCCAAAACCCAACCGTCTTAGTAGGACACCTCCACACCAGGTACCACGATGATGATTGCAATTTTAAAAGTATTCTGTTATTTCGGTTGCATTACTCCCGCTCTTTTTTTTTTTTTTTTTTTTTTTTTTTTTTTTAAAGCAGCATATGAATGGGATCATGCATCAGGGGGTTTCTTTATGTAATCTCTTAACCCATGGACAAAATCTAGAATAGTAGAAATGCTTTCCCCCCCCACCCCAAAACGCCCCCCCCCCCCCCCCCACCCCCACCCCCCCCCAACCAAACACCCACCCCCCAACCCCCCCCCCCCCCCCCCCACCCCCCCCCCAACCCCCCCCCACTCCAGCACCCCCCGACCCCCCCCCTACCCCGTACCAACAACCCTCAGACACCCCAACCCACCACCCCCCCCCCCGCCCACACCACCCCCGCACACAAAACCCACCACAACACCTCCCACCCCCCCCCCCCCGCACCCCCCGCCACGCCCCCCTACACGCGCCATCCTCCCATCCACGCCCCCCCCTGGGCGCAGTCCACCCGCCCCCCCCTCTCCACCCAGGCCAGGGCCCCCCCCCAACCCCCCCCCCCCGCTCACCATTCCTCTGGCCCCCCCTCCCCCCACACCACCCCCCCCACCTACGAATCCCCCGGGCCATGCCCGGGCCTAGCACCCACCCCCCGCACCCCCCCCCCCCACCTCGCCCCCCCACCCCACATCCCCTGCAGCCCATCCCACACCCCCCCCACCGGACCCGCCCACGCCACCTACCCCCTCCCCAACCCCCCCCGTCCCCCCGCCCCCCCCCCCTCGGGGCGCGGCCCCCGCACCCCCACACCCCCCGCCTGCCCCCTCGCCCGCCCCCCCACACCCCCCACCCCTCCCCCCCGCGCCCCCCCCCGCCACCCCGCACCCCACCCCCCACTGCCCCGGCCCCGGCCCCCACCGGCCACGCGGGCCCCACCCTGTGGTCGCCCACGCTCCGGTCGCGACGCCCACGGAAAAGCGGCCCCCACGCCAAGAACCCTTCGCTGCCCACCACCCCACTTCCCGCACACCCTTCCTACCCTACAGCAGCCCGGCCCCACGCCCTCACCCGCGCGACGCGGGCCTACCCCCGGAACGCCCCGTCTCCGACGCACACTGGTTCCCCCAGTCCCACGCCCCGTCGCCCGACGGCATCCGCCCCGCTCCTTAATACCGCCCCCTGCGTGGTCCTCGGCCTCCCCCATCCAGTCCAACCCCCCCTGCGGAACCACCTGGCCCTCTCCACTCCCTATCGATCCGCTGCCACCGGGGCCCCGCGCCACCGCCCATGGCCCCCCCTCGCCCCCCCAACCCCGCCCCCCCGCCGCCCGTCGGTGCCGCCCGCTCCCGGCGCCCCCCGCGGCTCCCCCTCCCCCCAACCCACGCCCCCCCCGCCCCGAGCTCCACCGGCAGGGGCGCCTCGCCGCCGCCCACAACTAAGACCCCCCCCCTCCCAAGCCTCCCCAAGAAAACCCCCCCCGCACCCCCCCATTCACCCACCGCCTTCCACTCCCGCGCCCCCCCACCCCCCCCCCGTCCCCACCCCCACCACCGCCACTCCCACCCCCCCCCCCCCAAGCCTCCCCCCCCACCGCCCCCCCCGCCACTAACCCCCCCCCACCCCCCCCCTGCCACCCAACGCCACCCAGGAACACAATGCTCCCACCCTCTACCCGTCCGCACCCCAGCCGCCCCCCCACACCACCCCCCCCAGCAACCGAACCAACCCCCCCCCGCACACCCGGCCGTGTTCCCCCGCCCTTACCGTCTAACACCCTCCCCCCAACCCTCCCCCCCCTCCCCCACCCCCCACCCCCCCACTGACCTCCCCACCACCCCTACGCCCACCCGCAACCCGCCACACCCACCCCCCCCCCCACGACCCCTCCCACTTCACCCCCCCCGCACCCCCACCACCACCCCACCCTCCCCCCCCACCCGTAGGTGCCGGTCAGCCTTTCGGGAGAGAGGGCAAAAGTACAACTTCACCCCACCCCACCCTCCCGCCTACCGCCCCCCCCGCCGCACGCCGCCCCGCCCCGCCCCCTGGCGCCGCCCCTCCTCCACCGCCCCAACCTACCCCACCGCCCCACCCCCCCACGGACTCCCACCACCCCCCCGCACCCCCCCCCCCCCCACCCCCTCCCTCCCCCGACGCAGCGCCCACCCCTCCTCACCCCCCCCACCGCACAGGCAGCAACCCCCCTCACACGCGCGGCCCGGCCACCCGTCCCCCCCCTCCCCACACCTTGGCCACGACCGGCCTCCTCCCCTCCCTCGCGCCCCCACCGCCCCCGGCCCTCTTGACCCCCCGCCACCACCCACCACCACCCACAGCCACCTCCCACGCCCCCTAACTCTGGCCGCCCCCCCTTCACCCCCCACCCCGCCCGCCCGCCCCCCCCCCCCGCCGACCGCACGGGGCCGCGTACACCCCCAGCCTCGGCCGTCTCAAGAGCCCCTACTCCGCCCCCCCCGCCCCCCCCTCCTCCGCGCCCCCCCCGCACCGTCTCCCTGTCCCCCACCCCCCTCTTGGCCCACCCCACCCTCCCCACCCCCCCTCCCCCCCCCTCCTCTCAGCGCTACGCCCGGCACCCTCCAGCCACTCCCGCAACTGACACCCGAGCCCTGCCCTCCCGGCGGAACAGCAACCACCTCCCGCCCGCGTATCCCCCCAGATCATGCACCGGGTTACGCCGCCCCCCCACTATCCCCCACGGCGTTGCCGCGAACACCCCCGGCCCCCCCCAACGTCCTTCCTCGCCCCGTAACCGCCTCACCTGGTCCGTCGGCCGCCCCTTCCCCTGGGGCTCCTCCCACCTCCGCCCCGCCACACCCCCTCCCCCTACGGACCCGCCCGGCCGTCGCCCCCCATCACCCACGTCGTGCGCCCCCACTCCCCGTCACCCGATCCCGCACTCCACCCCTCGCACACCACCCTACAACCACCCCTCCCTGCCTACCCCCTCTCTCCCACCCCCCCCCCCCCCCCCCACCGTTCCCCTGTCCACCCCGCCTCCGCTCTTCCACCCCAACCCTGCAAACTCTCACCCTGCCCCCTCCCCCCCCCCACCACCCGCCCCGCCCACCCCCCCATCCCACCCCCCCACCCCCCCACACCCGTCATCCCCCCGCCCCCCTCGTGCCCGCCCCCCCCCCCCCCAACCCCGTTCCCGGCTGCCGACTCAACCCCGATGCCTACCCCCCTCACCCCAGACATCCATCACCGCGTCCTGCCCGCCCCCCCCTCCCCTCCCGCTCTGCGTCCCTCCCGCCCCCCACCCCGCCCCCCACCCCCCCGCACGCCACCTCCTCCTCCCCCTCCGCCGCATCATACCGTTGCACCCGCCCGACCCCCTACCCCCCACCAAACCCCCCGCCCCCCCCCCCCGCCTCCCACCCCCCACCCAGTCCCCCCCCCCCCCCCCCCTGACGCCCCTCAGATCAACCCCCCTCAAACGGTGAACTCCCCCACCTCCGCGCGCACTAGCCCCCCCCCCCCCCAGCCTCTCGCCCCCCGAGCCCCAATGCCCCCCACTCCCTCCCACGCCCGCGTATGGTAGCCTGAGTAGTTTCGATGCGGATGTAGCTTCCCGGTATGGATTCGCGTCTCTTGCCCCGCTGGGCCGGTGATGGGGGTGCTTGTTGGAGAAACCGGACGCGAAGACTGGCGGCTCAGAGCCCGGAAGTAGGCACGAGGCGAATTTTCTCTGTACTTACCCGTAGGCTAGCTCGGGGTAACTGGCTTCGACCGGGGTTTGGCTGGCGCGTGGAAGTGAAAGCGAGGGCGAGGCATTTTTCCCCAGCGCATTCGAGCGGGAGGCGACAATAGCAACAGGAGTTGACGGGCGAGGTCGAAAACCCTGCGTTCGCGGTGCTTCATTGGGGTGGGCGCGAGAAACAATGGAGAGGATGGTTGCAAGACTCTCGTATAACTCCCCCACCACCTCCCCCCCCGTTCCTTCCCTACCCCTCTGTGGGGGAAGCCCTCCCCCGATGGGCTGCCGGGACGGTGCGTTTAAGCAGGTTGGCGTCGTGAACCTACGCCTCCCCGCCCCACAACTCCCGTCCCCTCCTGAGGCGGGAAGGGTACAACAGTGAAAGAGTTGCATGCCCTCCCCCCCCGGAACCAGATGAGTGCGGATGCTTTTACCGCACCCCCCACCTTCCTGTAAACGCGCTGCTCTGCATCTTGCGGGGACCTCTCACCGAACACCGAACACCGCGACACCACAGCCCACCTTAGGGCACCCCCTACCCGCCGGCCCCCCCCGAGTACACGGTCCAACTGCGGGGGACCCTTGTGGTGGGTGATGGATCCCCCTCCGGCTTCCCGACCCGATGGACGGTGCCATCGGCGGACTACAAGACGCACGTTACAGTAGTTTCCAACGTTCCGCTTTGTTGGCGGGATAACACCCGCGTCGGTCAGGGGATGGGCCCTGTGCGAACAGATATGGCAGGCACGCTCCTTCGCTCCCTCCCCCGGTCCCTTGTGCGGGAGGGCGTGGAAGATGGAAGCCGAGGGGAGGCTATTACGGTTAGTGAGAGGTTTATCGTTACTGAGGATAGCGGTCCGGAAGGGGAGGGGGGGGGCTAATTATAGGCCACCTCTTGAGGACTAAGGGCCGGCGAGACTTACCTCCACCGGCGACGTACGTCGTCAGAATCAGACTCGCCCACTCTCCTGCGGCCCCACGGAGGGACTCGCTCGCCCCCACACCCAAACACAAGCCCCAGCCTCAATCGATCTGAAAAATACCCCCCCCGCCTACCTATGCCTAAAACCGCCAGGAACCCCCCCCCCCTTTGAAGACATAAGTTGTAAGTGGGTCAAAAATAATAAGTATTGAGGAATCAAGGTGGCAGGGATCTTTGGGGTGTGAAGCGAGGGAAATAAAAGATAGAGGGATCCGGGGTTTGGGGAGAGGTTATGTGGATGATAGGGACGAATGAAGAAAGTGGTAAGGTGTTGCAATAAGTGAGAAAAGGTTTTAGTGGGGGAGTAAGGGAGTCTAAATCTTTAAAGTAAAAAACATTTTCAGGTTTGAAATACAATACAGTGGTACTAAAGTATGCATACCAGATTTTTTATGATCCTATTTCCAATTCTAAGCAATGCCATATGAATGATAAATCCAGTTTAGAATCGGTTAACTTTGTAAGCTTCCATTTATATTGTTTTATTTATATAGAAAAAGCTACACAAATGCCGGTTCCAAGAAGCCATAGCCCGTTTAAATCAAGTCATGCCTCTTTTATTGAACTATTCCACAAAATATAGATTGACACATTTCGGTTTTCTAAAACCCTACAATGAATGTGTTGTAAGGCATTTAAGACGGTTAATGCCTCAGCTATATCTTATCTTTTAACCCCTATGGGACTCTCAGCCTCTTTTTGGCCGTAGACGCGGCCCATTTTTCAAATCTGGCCTGTGTTCCACTATAGTGGTTATAGCGTGGACCGCTATGAGATATCCTGGGATTTTTGAAAATATTTTCTTTTGTCGTGACACATTTACTTCTAAATTAGTTTTAAAAATTTTTTTTTTGGGAAAATACAATGAAATCTTTTGCGTTTAGTTATGAAGTAAAAATCCTAAATTTGTGAAAAAATTTGGAAAAATTTCTTTATTTTCAACGTTCGACAAAATTCTCTACTTTTGACTGCAGATAGGAATTTGGGGCTTATGACCAAGTCAAATAGCACCCAAATAAATTTCATAAACTTACATGTTCCACATGGTCTGCTTTTATGTTTGGTGTTGTTTTTAATAGATTCCACATATTTTACTTAGAATTGTTATGAGCTCAGTGTGCGTTGTGGGTGTCATCAATTTTTCACATTTTTTTTATAAAATACACCACAACCCGTATTGAGATGGACTGCTCAACTTCTAATGATCACCTGATGAAGGCCTAAATATATCAGCTAGAACTCATAAACCTTACCCCCATTATGCCGAAACTACACTCCCTCAACGTATTAAAAAAACCATACTTTTAAGAATTTTGTTACCCTTTACTGTTTTATAGGTGGGTTTAGAAACAACAAATTGGATTCATGTCCGTTCTGCAAATTGGAATACTTTTTTTTTCACAATAACATCTCATTTTGGGTGGGAAAAATTAAACATTTACAATGATTAAAATGAAAAAATGCTCCCACAAAGTTTTCAACATACCCAAATCCCCTCCCGAATATCACCGCTGACCCCATATGTGCTGGTAACCTGCTGTTAATGTGTGCACAGCCTGGCATAGAAATGGAAGGAGCACCATATCCAATCAGATTTGGCTTTCACATTGTACTGCCTCTATAATTTTTTTTCTTTTTTTTTTAATTGATGCTCTATTATAGGTGGCTTATTTATTTTGCCCATGAGATGCACTTGTCTGGTTACATAATTTTTGGTGCAAGCACCCATATGCTAATTGGTGAGATTTAATTAACTCTTTGTTTTGTGGTAAATTAGAATAATAAAACCAGGAAATCATGCAATTTTGTTAAGGAAAAATTTTGTATGGTGTTTTTTGTTAATGGCTGTTAACCATGCAAGTAACAATAGTATATTATTTTATTTTCTACTGGGCTACCACAATTTCCCAAATACGTTGATTCCATTTATATATATATGATTTTATTATTTTTTCCCATTTTTACTGAATAAAAGTAATTTGTCTGCGAATTGTTGTGTTTTTTAAGCATCACTACCTCGGTCTTATCATCATGCATCACTTTATATTTTTCACCTCACAGATCTGTTTACTTAAGGCAGTTGGTTCTCAGACCTGTTGGGTCTCTGACCTCCCGCAGGGGTCGAATTAACGAGCCAGATAACCCTGGGGGTTCCCGCTTAAATGTAGTGCCATCGGAGCCGAAAAAAATTTTACTAGTTTTTTAACCGACACGTTGCATGGTTGGGGTCACCTCGCACATGAACGGAACTGTATTGCGGGGTCCCTGCATTAGAAAGTGGGGACATTAGAACTCAACACAATCTGGGTTTTGGGAGGGCTTAGTTTTTTGGCAAAATGTATAGCTCTTTTTTATTGATCTTGATTTTAGATTGCGTACTTTTTTTTTCAGAGAGAGTATTTTATTAGGTTGGTTTTTTTATGGGGTTTACTGTTGCGGACTAATAATGATTCCGCTTTTATTATGCAGATTGTTTTAGACGCGGGCTCAACCCCAAATATGTGGTGAGTCTTTTGTGTATTTTATTCAATTAAAACTATTGGAGAAAATCTAATCTCATTTTAGCATTCACCATCTTTTTTTTTCATTTTCAATATGCTAACTTTTTTATTTTTTGGCTGAACAAAAAAAAAACTCTGGTTAGGCTGGGCTTACTTTTTTTTCAGAACAGTGTTCTTTTTATGGGCTTTTTAGAGTGCATAAATTTTTTTAATATCACTTTTTAGATCATTTTATAATATAGGGGTAATTACTTAAAAAATGATTCTTTTTTACGGAAAAAGGTATTTTTTTGCGTTCTTTTTTCCTCAGGCCGTTTACTGTGGCGGGTCCAGTAATGATTCTGTTTTATTAATGGCAAGATTGTTTTACGGACGCGGTAAGATACCAATTATGTGGGGGTGGTTTTTTGTGTTTTCATTTTTTTATACTTTCACATTAAGTTCTTTTATGGAATGTGAACTCGTTGGCTAGGGGGGGCTTTTCTTTTAATGTATTAATTTTTTTTATTTTATTATATGTTGTGTTATAGTGTTTTTTAAATATTTTTAAACTTATACATCTGTGAGACTAAACGCAGCGATACTCAGATGGCTGGTCAAGTTCAATACACTGCTCACAATACTATTTGTTTGTTAGAGCATTGTAAAACTGGTCGAGCATCTTTTGCAGTTCCAGCAGGTTTACAGTCACGTCCAAGGGGTCTGACTGCCAATGAGAACTGGGCAGCTCCGGGGCCGCATGCCATTCTCAGAGCTCCCTGGTTGCTAGATATGTAAGCCACCGGACTACTATAACGTCTGGTGCGCCTAGGGGTTATAAAATGAATAGGTACTAAGAACATTTTCATTGTTTGGCTGGTTTCGACCAGGTTTCATTGTTTATAATTTCTAGACTGGCCAATTCCTTGGATGTTAATATTTGAATATTACAACACTAAACATTAATATAAATACACTAAATGCCCACTAACTCCATGTACTCTTTTATCTTTTAGGGACAAGAGACCTTATTTTAAACATTTTATGGTTTCAGTATGATCGATCTTGGTGGATGGAAAATGGCCCAGAAAGCATGGTAAAACTTCAGTACTCTGCTCCAATTGGGCACCGAAAATCATCGCTCATACTATATATCAGATGCTTGCTAAATAGACCAGTATAGAATGAAGCCACAGCTCCGTTCATATCTTTTTCTTTTGGCAGACGTCTTCCTCATCATATCACAAAACATATGAATGAAAGAAATACATATATTGTCCAACAAGAGGGAAGAAGTGCAAGTCCTGTACGTTCCAGAACGCTATGCCTCTGCCTCTTGCTGCTTTCTGGCACTAAACACCGCTAAAGTGTATCCTTACCGATGGTAGGCCGTAGATATTCAAAGTACAAATATCGCCCGAGTAAGACAGACCACGCATGCACATACTGTACTCTCAACCAGCAAAAAGACATGTCTAACAAGGCATGAATCAAGTCGTCGAAGGCAAGTTTAAATAATGTCCTGGACCACTGCCCACCACCCGTTACTATATCCGACACTGATTCAGAAATGAATTAATTATAACAAGTGATTCTCACTTTCAACTAGAAGGAGATCAGCGGAGGCCAAATGGTTGCATTACCCCAGCCCCAATGGTAGCAGCAACTGCTTCTGGCAAATGTGTGCAGTGAAACCCCAACTCGCAATTCTGGAATCATACAGTACTGTGGTACCATTACTAAATGATTCAATACAGGGTTGGAACTGGGGAAACTAAGCCCAACTAGTATACATGCCGTCCGCCTCCCGTGGTATTTCGTGCTCCCAGTTGGATCACCCATTCCGTGAACATTTACTTGGGCTACCTCTAGACATGGAAATTACTTGTACATTACTTTACATTCCTAGGCACAATTCATAACATTCACGTCTTCATGACGGCACATGAAAAAATTGCATTTGAATTGTAATTTGTAGGTGAAAAACACAATGCGTGAGCAGCCTAGTGGCCATCTTCGCAAATTTAACTTGAATTCGAGTTTTAAAATGCAGTTACAGGTTGCATCTGGAGTAACACCCCCTAATATGGTGGGGCCCTCATACCCCCTTATTGTGTGGTCCTCATCACTATTATATTGGGTCCCTTACTCCCCCTCATTTTGTTCACACCCACCTCCTCATCCCTTCTTGGAAGACCGGACAGAATAGCGGTTGAAGATTCCATCGTCAGTCTAGGATGGAGGAGATAGGCATAACCAGTACGGTCATTGTATTTGCACATTATTTTAAAAAATCCCTCCAAAACCTATTAGTTGCTCTGCTGCAGGTTTCTCCAAACTATTTTAAAAAGGGTGCATTTTAGTATGACTTTCTTCACATTACGAGGCATTTTCACTACAACTTCCCAGTAAGAAACTTGCGAGTTATAACAAGCAGAATATCCCCTCAATTGACAAACTAAACAAACGGGGCTAATCCAACTAACACTGCAAAGTCAAAGCTGCAAGACCATGTAATCACGCTCTAAGAGAAGGCAATGTAGTGCGCGCTTCTTACAAATGGACTGGATAATATCAGTCCTATTGTTATTGGTCCGGTTCATTAACTTATAATTTGGATGTATGCACAAGCCCAGTCCCCTCGCTATAGTCTCATCCTGTACTTTTACCAAGCATTGAACATTGGAATGCTGTGTTAGCCACAAAACACATTTCCATCGTATAATGAGTACTTCAGTATCTGATAATTACAATGTAACCTCTTGTAATAGCATGCGACCATGTTTGATAATGACCTCCTGCACGCATCTCTGCACGAATACCCCGTCCTTGTCTTTGGCTTGTTCCATGTACTTGCCGGTCATTATACACTGTTTCTAGATGGCTTTATAAAACTGTGAGTTTAATTAAGCAAGAAATACTATGTTGAAGGTTGTTATTTTTTACCATATCAATGAGGCTTTCCAGTTTTGTCTCTGTTTCAGAGATTCTTTCCACCGGGCTATGTGTCTAGTTGCATGTGCAATGAGGTGCCTTAGTAGTCACTTTCCATAGTATTAACTAGATAACCATTTTAGCAGCCAGTTTTCCTCCTTCACTTTTGCTTCATTGTGAGCTTCTGTTTTTAAACATTTGATTCTGCATACTTTGGAGCATTCTTCGAAATGAAAGCACAGGGATTGGGTTTTGATATTTTCACTGTGTGATGCATTAATAATTCTGTTTGTGTTTTCAAGTTACCGATATGGCCTTTATATAAGCAGTGTCGAAATTCACCAAACAGATGATTGTCCCCTTCTCCCTTTCTTATTACTTTCTAAATCACTGTTCCTGATTTCATTCCTTCCGAGTGAACACCAAAGATGATGCCTCGATAGGTTTGATTATACTGACATGAATTGGCAGGGAGACTCCTTTTTCCCTAGCTTGCCACACAATAATAGATAATGTCATACAGGCTACCTATTTCACATGGGCCATAAGTTATATAGTGTCTTCCCCTATAAATTAAGCCCTCCCCCCTAAAAAACTTATATTAGATATATTATACCAGAGAACACCAAACATCAGGTTGCAATTCTTTCCAGTACTATACACGAGAAGGTTCATAATGAATCAACCTGTTCTGTTGATGCAATCCCGTACCCCATCCGAGGTTTTGGCTCAACGAATACGTGATAATAAGATTAAGCGAAGCACTAAAATGTCTCGGTACTACGTTCATTCGGACGAACTGTTTCCCGATGGCTCGAGTGCTCAGTGTCTCGAACAACAGCCCAACTTGAAGTCAATGGGAACTCGAGCATTTTCAACGGGACCAACGGCTCTGCACAGGGAAGCTTGTCCAACACACCTGGACCTCATAAAGGAATGGAAACACCACGGCAAATTGGACAGGAACTTCGTCTTTGCGATGGATATGTGTCATCAACATGCGCTAAACACGCGTGTCGCAAGCTCCTCTCTCTAAACTTCCTTGACAATTGTGCTATATAATTGCACTGCAAGCAACTGACAGCCAACCAATGCATTCACCCAGAAATAATATCTTTTAAAATGCTATTGTAGGCGGAAGTCAGCAATTAGCTCCCCATTGATTATTTTGGTTGTGTCTCAAATAAATGTTATTTTGATATTACTGCCTCCCAAAACAACCCCAGCGATGTTTATAAGCTTCAAAATGGATACCTACCAGTTTTAGTCAGCCAGAGTGATTTTTTATAATGTAATACACCCAATACAATTTTATATCCATTCAGCCCGCCCACCCCGTCAACTCCATTATTCTCGCTCTTTATCATTTACTTTCCCCACCATGAACAGGCGGGGAAAACCAGAGTTGCAGCTTTCAGTTACTTTGAAGGTAGGTGTATATGGCTTCAACCTTCTACCGGACGTGTTAGCTGGGTCAAAAGAGGGGAAGATCAGAAATACTCAGGCACCCGGACCCCCTCACTCATCTGGGTGTCTATTCTCACCTTGTACCTTCACAAACAGAGTTCCAGTCTAAGATACGTAAGGGGTCTTTTGGTTCACAACTTTTCACATAACGAAAAGATAGTAGCACTAAATGCTAGGTCCTCGTTATTCGAGACGAACTTTCCCGAGCTCGAGTGCTCGTCTCGAATAACGAGCCCCATTAAGTCATGGAGACTCAGTCATTTTTTCAAGAAAGGAAAACCACAGGCTCAAATGCAATGGGGAGGAGTGGACAAAGCCGGACGAAAGCGTCTCAGGTTCGACGCGTTATCACGGACCAATGCTCCGACAGTGAACCGCTGGGCAGCAGCTGTAGATCCGTCGTATGATGCGAAATTCACCACACATTTGACCAGAAACTACGGGTGCAACATCATGGGTGCCCCTAGAGGCGTAATGAAGGCACACCATTATGCCAAAATTATGGCAACCATGCCATACAGAGTACTAATGATCAAGATGCATCTAAACAATCCAATAATTGACCCGGACAGATGGCAAGGGCCATCAGAGGCACGCAGCAGCTGCAGGCTAGAGAGTGGCATGGCGACTACCCTAAATGGACTCAGGCTTCAAACCAATGGGTGGCATAGAGGAACCAAATGGAGGTGGCAAGAAGCCTCAAATAATACTTCGTACATTATAAAAGTTTGCCAGTATAATTTTGTGGATTACCACCAGGGTGGCGACAAAGTTAACATGGAAGCCATGTAAAACAACCCAAATTTCTGGCCTGACACAGCTCGTTTGATCAGGGGACCATGTTTGAGGCAGTGATACTAGTTAGTAGATTAAAGGGCTGCAGTTAAAACTATGTTAGTATTTGATCTTGGCATGGAGCTGGCTCTCCGCTGCCAGGCGAGCTTTCCGCCAATCCAAGCCCCTGTCTCTAGGCTACTCCCCAAACAGCACTTCAAAACCTTTTGTATAGATCAAGTGTAGTAGCGTTCTTATAAGTTTGGGAATTGGCGGGTTGAGGGGAATGTAAACAGATGCCAAAGCGCTGAAATAATATCGGTAAATGATCCAGTTTGCCATATATTTTGTGGATTACACAACAGGGTGGCGCACAAAGTTAACACAGTTTGATGTGGACTCCCTGTAATCTAGCTCTTGGGCGGTGTGCCTTTTATCGCCTAGGCTCAGCAGTTGTGAACACCGCCTCTGTCGCTTAGCGTCGGCACTGCTGCCGTCCTAGAGCTAAACCACCGATGGCGGCATTGCCACGGATGGTATTCGTCGAGGAGGTGGTGAGGAGGGGGTGGGATGTGAGGAGGCTAGTAGGTCCTGAAGACCTGGACCGAGGTAGCCCCCAAATCCTCGCGTCGGCGTTATGAACCAGCCGCCGGGTCAACTCGGTCCCAGCCTCCACCAAGTTAACCCAATGTGCCGTCAACCATAAATAGTGGCCCTGCCCGGCAGCACCTTACATGTGTCTGTGGTCAGGTGGACCTTGTTCAGAAACGGCGTTGGTCAGGGCACGGATGATGTTTGTCTACACGTGCTGGTGCGGGCTGGGACGCACATCGGGAAAAGTAGTGGCCAGCTGGGACCGAATCCGAGGGGCGGCCGCCGCCATGAGGTTGCGAAAGGCCTCGGTCTCTACTAGCCTATAGGGCAGCATCTCCAGGCTAAGCAATCTGGAGAGTGGACATTTAGGGCTTGGGCGTGCGGCGTGGGGTTGCACTATATTTCCGTTTCCGCTCCACGCGCCTGGGGTATGGAGAGCTGAACGCGGTTGATGCGGTGGAGGATCGTGGAGCGACGATGGTGTTTTTGTGCAGGGTCCTGGGCAGGGGGCTGACTATCAGCTGAAACAGGGAAGGGCCCGGACGAGAGTGCAAGCTGGGCCTAGAGTGGGGCTACGGTTTAGCACGGAGGTGAACGGGCTTGGTGCACACTATGGGGCCTGCCTGTCATATAGCATCTAGCCTGCCATACGTGGTAGTTTAAGCTATTAGTGGTGGACCCCTTGCTGATCCTGGTTTGGCAAAGGTTGCACACCCACAGTCCGTCTGTCATCCGTGTGTTTCCTTAAAGAACCTCCAGACTTTGGAAAATCTAGCCCTCGCCGCGGGAGCCCTCGCCACGTGGAGCTTCACTACGTGACACCATTTGGTGCTGATGCACCTGCTCTGGCCCTGCCCTCTCCGTCTGGCGCCCCACCACTGCTCTCCAACCTGTTCTGGTCGAGGACTCTCCTCCGTCTCAGAAGAACACTGTGTTCACACTGCCTCTCAACCCGCTTGGGTCTGTCACCTCATCATCCCCATCCCTCATCTCTGCTCCCCCCTCGGACTTCCTGCCCTGACAACAACTCACCACTGTCTGACAACATGTGTCTCCTCATCGTCGGACACCTCTTTACAACACTTCTTCACTACGTCAGAAGGTCATCACCCCCAGACTGCAACTGGTGGAAAACCTGGGCATCGGAAAATTGCTCAGCAGCAACCTACAAGTGGTTTGTGGACTGGGAAGGGTCCAGAAAACAGTTCCTCAAGTATGCCAGTTCAAATATGCCAATTTTTCCGGGAGGGGGCAACTGGGGAGGAGGCTGAGGTTCAGGAGCTGGAGGAGTGCCGATTTCGGTGACATGGGTGGACTGCGTGGAGACTGACTGGTGGACAAATTGCTCAAGCATTGTCGGCAACCCCGACATCACCTGTTCGCACTGTTCTGGTCGCTCAACAGTGCTCTACCACTAGTCCCAGTAACTTCAGACATGAACCTAGGGAGGTGCTCTGCGGCGTTCCCCTGCTCCCTCATCAGCAGTGGTTCTCACCCCGCCCAGGACCACGGCCTCTGACCCCTGCAGTAAGTGGAGTTACTGCCCACTCCCCGCCCTCGTCCTCTACCCCTAGCCCTCGGGTTAAACATTTTGAAAGAATGTTATACTTTTAATTTTTTTTTAAACTTTTTTTTGTGTTTTTTTTTGTGTTTTTTATTTTTTTTTGTGTTTTTTAGTTTTTAAAGCCAAACAATGCTATCCTATTGCTATGCTATTTTCTATCCAGTATGAAAGCACACTGCTATGCCAGATGAGATGACGCTGAGTTATGAAAAATAACGTAAAATAAAAAGGAAATGGCAGACTGTCCTAATTGAAATCCAACCCCTAATAATTTTCCCACTTCGTCTTTGCGATGGATATGTGCGTCACTAAGCGCTAAACACAGCGGTCGCAAGTCTCCACTCCAAATTCCTGAACAATTGGCTAGTATATCACTGCAGCAAGGACAGCCACCAGCAGATCAACCAGAAATAAAATATATATAACGCTATTGTAGGCGTAAGTAAGCCGTTTGGATTCTCCTTTGGCTATTTTTCTAGCCAAGTATGAAGCACAACTGATGAATGACGCTGAGTATGAAAAAAATAAACGTATAAAAAGAAACTGCCAAGACTGTGCCTAATTGAAATCCAACCCCTAATAAATTTCCCACTTCGGTCTTTGTGATTGATAATGTGCGTCACTAAGCGCTAAACACAGGTCGCAAGTCTCACTCTCCAATTCCTGACATTGGCTAGTATATGCACTGCAGCAAGGACACCACCACAGATCAACCAGAATACATATATATAACGCTATTGTAGGCGTAAGTAAGCCGTTTGGATTCTCCTTTGGCTATTTTTCTAGCCAGTATGAAAGCACACTGATGAGATGAACGCTGAGTTATGAAAAATAAACGTAAAATAAAAGAAACTGCCAGACTGTGCCTAATTGAATCCAAACCCCTAATAAATTTTCCCACTTCTGGTCTTTGCGATGGATATGTGCATCACTAAGCGCTAAACACAGCGGTCGCAAGTCTCACTCCAAATTCCGGACATTGGCTAGTAATGCACTGCAGCAAGGACAGCCACCACTAGATCAACCAGAAATAAAATATATTTAATGCTATGTGTAGGCGTAGTAAGCCTTTGGATTCTCCTTTGGCTATTTTCTAGCCAAGTATGAAAGCACACTGATGAGTATGACGCTGATTATGAAAAAGAAACGTAAATCAAAGAACTGCCAGACTGTGCCTAATTGAAATCAAACCCCTAATAAATTTTTCCCACTTCGTCTTTGCGATGGATATGTGCGTCACTAAGCGCTAAACACAGCGTCGCAGTCTCACTCCAATTCCTGACAATTGGCTAGTATATGCACTGCAGCAGACAGCCACCAGCAGATCAACCAAATAAAATATATATACGCTATTTAGCTGTAAGTAAGCCGTTGGATCTCCTTTGGCTATTTTCTAGCCATGTAGAAACACACTGATGAGATGACGTTGAGTTATGAAAAAATAAACTAAATAAAAAAACGCCAGACTGTGCCTAATTGAAATCAAACCCCTAATAAATTTTTCCCACTTTGGTGTTTGAGGTGATATGTGTGTCACTAAGAGCTAAACACAACGGTACAGCAGTCCCCCTGCAATCCTCCAATATGGTACTAGCTGCAAAAAAAAAAAAAGTATAACGTTACTTGTAGCCCTAGAAGGGCTGTTGGGTTCTTGTTGAATCACTCCTGCCTAACACTATTCTATTAGAACACCCTAACGCTTTCCCTGACCAGCACGAGCTCTCTCTCCCTAGCGGCATCCAGAAGACACAGAATGATCCGAAAGCAGCCGGGCAAGTGGCGGCTAGTCTATCCCAGGGTCCACCTGATCTGCCAGCCAACCACTGCTACGACTTTAACGGTTACCACCATGCTGGGTGGAGTGCATAGTCTCCTGGCTTTGTATTGGCACTGTTTTTCTGGCCGCCAAAAACAAAACGTCGGGAGCTGCCATTTTCTTCGAGCGGGCGAAGTATTCAATCCGAGCAACGATCAGTTTTCGAGTACGCTAATGCTCGAACGAGCATCAAGCTCGGACGAGTATGTTCGCTCATCTCTACTGAAAACCTAACAGAAATGTAAAGTGGTTCTTACATGTACTGTACTTTTGTTCCCAGCACTCGTACTATAATTTCTATAGTCACACATTTACCAATAGATTACTGGTCTTTATGACCTCTCTCTGGCTAGAATGCGTCAGCATGCTGTACCATATTTCTAAAATGTTCTTTTCTATAGATTAGGCTACTGCAGAAAAACCTGTACTGTGAGGTATATGTTTATTTATAATGTGACACAATAGATTATGGATACCATTTTTACAACTTTTAAAAGTTTCTTGTAACGTCCGTGCCTAAATGTCGTTCTATCTGCAGATGGCGTTTATTTGTGTGTGAGGTGTGGCTTACTGCTTGTGTTTGGATTAACTGAGCCACACCCTGTTCCTTGCATTTCCGCCCTGCCCAGCAGGGGTTACTAGCCTGATTGACAGTTCCCCCAGTCACATCTGGGGGAACTGTCACATGCCGTAATTCGTTATGATTCGATTCGGTCGAAACTAATTTACTCGGCGAATTGGGTAGAATTGGATTTACGTAAAGTCGCCCATCTCTAATTATTAGTAAGTGGTACATCATGCTAATAGAACCATGTATTACAATATCAAAATAAAATCTTTTTTTTCCAAAAAAAAATACATGATCATCATAATTAGAGAATAGCAATGACTGCAGGACAGAGAAAGATTAGAATGACATTTTTTGAAGGTTACCACATTCATCAATCAGTAGTAGGTGTACAGGTCTTGGCTCTGAATGACTTCAGCACATCGGGGAGTAGTATGCCTAGATATTTCAATGCTTTGCTTTGCCATGAAAAAGGGGTAGAGCATTGAATGGAAAGGATTATATTTTCTGGGGCAGTGATTTTCATGGCCTATGATTTTGAATTATTAACTTTAAAGTTAGATATTGTGCTAAAATTATTGAAGAGAGTGATGATGGCCCAGATTTATCATTGTGTCCGAGACAGTTTTTGCACCAGAAAAAGTGCTTAGCCGGAGTTTGGGCCACGTTTATTCCTGCGATTCGACACAATTGTGTTGCAACAGAGTGAAGTAAAGTAAAGCCGGCAACGGCTTTCATGCGACAGAAATTGGGGGGCGGCTGTTGGATGATCTGACTAATTCAGACAGAGTGTGGGATTTGACTTTAAAATTGTGTCGCAAGCTATGCACTTACATGCACCGGGAAGAAGATGGTGAACTCCAGCGGAGCTGAGCGGTGAGCGACACATGCAGGATATCCGATGCATGATGTAAGTGAATCGCGGCACTTTGCCTTATTGTCAGACACTCCAGATCAGGGAACACACAGGACCGGGTAAGTGATGACAACAGAGATAAATTGCATTGTGATGCCAAAGTGAGTTAAGGTTGATGTTCTATATCTCCAACTCACCCTAATGGTATCTGGACTATAGGTATTTTCTTTACTTTTACCACTGTGATTGGTTAAATCAGCCGGATCGAATTATGCTTGTCCTCCCTGCCTGGTATAAAGTCTCTGTTCTTTATTGAAAAGAAAGGCTAGTATGTGACCTAGTTTGTGCAAAATTTTCAGGTTGATGTTTAAAAGAGATATTGGATTATTGCTTCTGCATTGGGTTTGGATCCTTGCCCAATTTAGAAATTATTACAATAGTACCTCCTAAAGCCTGTGGGGGAGGGGGTGATTCACCCATTAGCATGGAGTTACACCAATTTAATATATGTGGGAGTAGAGTACTTGCAAATTGTTTATAATAACTGGCTAGAGGAAAGGAGGTGACAATTATGTTAGAATTGGGTGGTGAGGTCGTAAATGTCAGTACCGGAGGTGTGGTGTTTTTTTTTTAACATTGTAAAGCTTGGGGCACAATGTCTGGAATTCTATTGCTTTGTCAGTGGTTTTGGAAACTAGTTTTCCATCTGAAGTTGCAATAGAGAAGATAAATAAGGCCTCGCTGTCCTTCTTAATAGGGTAAGACATACACTTGTTCCCTTTGTCTCTGTGTGAAAAGAATTTGTATCTGGAGTATTGGTATTTTTTAGCGTAATTTATATTCAAGTGGTCAAGTAACTACTTTCCGTGTTTGTTGGTACTTTCAAGGGTGGCAATGCTACATAAAAGGTCATAGATTTTGGCTGTTCTTTCTTTTTTAATGTATGCTCCTACTACCATAAATTCACCTATTATTACCATCCAACACATACCTAGTTTTTGGTGTGGGAGAATTTATTTTCTACAAAGAAATAGATGACTATTTGCAATTTCATTGCAATTGCTAAAGCTAGCATGTTAACAGTATAGAGAATAGGAAAAAGGAACAGATTGGAACGGCACCGTGCAAAGGCCGGGTGCAGGTCTTCAGAGCGGGTCTGACATGACTCGTTAAATGCAATCGAAAAAGTAGGTTGAAGCAGCACTCCAATAAGTTGTGAAAAAAAGGAAAAAGTTTATTCCACCATTGATGCGACGTTTCGCCTTATCGTTAAAGGCATTCTCAAGCATAGTGTTAGTCAGAAATCAGCTGACTTAAATAGGCGGCGTTAGTTAACGCCGGAACACGTGACATATCATACAAAGTATCACAAAACATATTAAACAATGTTAAAAGATATGTTCAAGATACAACATGTGTACAGTGACAACTCAAGTGCATATTATCAGTAAAGTGCATAATTATTATAAAAAGGTCCATTGGTTGCCAAGGACGCTATCAGCATATGTAAAGGATTAAAAACATTCTATAAGTGCATCATCAGTCGTGCAAAGCCCAGTGTCCATAAAAAAACGAAAGAGGATTCCATATAGAGGCATCCAGAATTTTGAACTATGTGCGCTCACGGACCTAGCGTCGGTATAAGGCTGTTAATCAGCCCGAGTCCTGTATGCAGAGTCCGGGATTTGCGCATGCGTACAAGGGTTATGAGTCCACGTAGTGACCATCTTCATTATGGGAATTTTGCCCAACTCCTTTGCAGCTGAAAACTCACGGTCGGACTCAGACAGACCAAGCGGGACTGTGAGAGGTGATGTACGGGGAAGTAGGAGGCAGGACCAAGGACATTCAGGGCCATGGGCAGGAGGACACTCATTGTGCCACAAAGGCTAGAGTGAACCAGCCCGTCTTATGTGTCCCATCCGGGATCGTGGTCCCGTCCAAGGTATCCATGGTTTCCAGAGTAGCCCAATCACCTGTATGTCATCGCATCCAGGAGAGTCATATAAGTCCACATCGTGGTTCAATTGCTGCACAGGATGTTGCACAGGATGCTGCACAGGATGGTGCGTATTGTGGCTTAGGTTTGTGTATGGGTATACCTGTGTGCTTGGCCAGGCCCAGTTGTACCCGGTTTATTTATACATTGGATCATTACATGGTACCTGCACTCTTTTGTAAGAGTTATATTGCACATGTCTAAATACTTTGTATGTTTTGTTGGCAGGTGATTCCATGTCAATTGTATTTTCAGCTATATACTAGTGGGATGTTTACATCTTTTGTACTTGTTCATTCTAGCCACTGATACGCATTGAATTGTATACCGTGACATCTACTTGACTTCTTGTATTTTGCCCATACACTCGTGGATAGGGGTGGTGGATGGAGTAGAGCCATTGGCCCACTCCACCCTGTGTTCTTTCTGACATTTTTAATTTATCAAATTGTTGTGTATTTTTGATATTTTGGAATAAAGATTGGATTGTATTAAAAATTGAATTTTGGTCCAGTGTAGCACACGTCTTTTCTTCTCAGTATATATAGTCTCCTATTTGTGTGTGGACCAGTATATACTCTAGCTGTGCACGCCCCACTCTGTTTAGTGTGTTGCCAGTATAGAGAATAGAAACACCATATGGGATAGAGGTTGTCCGATATGCAGGGGGAGTTATAATAATGGAATAGAATCTGACAAGCCAGGTTGGGTATTGGAGAGTGAGTAATGATGAAAGGTACTTATTAAAGAGTCCACTGTACCCAAGAGTATAGTCACAATAACATATGGGCAATTAAGGCATTGTAATAGTCACTGTGAGAGGGGGGCGGGAATAACTGGGGGTTGGGGCTTATCGAGGGAAATCAGTGTCCCTTAATAAGCAACAGAGTTCATCTGGATTGTCCATGGATGAATAATAGGATCGTGGAATTTCGGTCAGCGGGCATTGGGTTTTCTTCTTTGTCCTTACAGATTTGGACTTGCTTGCTGCTGACCAAATCTCAATCTGGAGGAGACTCAGGAAGTCCAAGTGTAACTCTGTGATAAGAAGCCAAGATGTTATGTCAATTTATTGGAACTCATAGATGTCCCATGCCTTTTGAAAATCTCTTGGGTGCTGGATTGTGTATCTTCTGCTATCCTGCATGAACGTGAGTCCAAATGGAGAAATCTATCTATACAGAATTTTTTCGTGTCGTTGATGGTCTTTTAATGGGTGAAGTGGGCATTGCTTATAGAGTGTGGTTGGTCCGATATCTTGAAAAGAGATAGATGTACTTGAGGTCTTGTCTCTCTCCAACTGTTTTCTGCAAGGCAGCAGTGTCACAATAACTGAGGAGGACACAGATTATGTCTCAGGTTTATGTTTAGGTGTTGATTGGTAGATGCATGTGCTCGATAGTCACCGACTGTGCCCTGTCTCACAAGAAGAGAGGGAAGAAGATGGAGTCCACCATATCACGATTCTTGTGTACTTCTATTATCTGCAGCTTACGTCTCCTACTTCTATTCTTTCGATCTCCATTAAGGTTTAGTGCTGGGTTAATGAGTTAGGGCTGTGGCTTGGTTGTCCTCCAATGTCTCCATGCAGTGACTGATATATTTAACTTCTGTATGAATCACAGTAAGCTCTTTCATCACATGGGAGAGTGCAAAGTAGCTCAGGAGCTCAGAAGAGCATGTCTGCCACCAGATCACCTCTGGATCACTTCTCCTCTGTCCACACAACAAAGGTGAGCTTAGCCTTTTGATTCTTTCTGCTAATGAGAGATTTGGTCATTGCATAGTGGGTTTCCAGTCCAAATGCACTTTAACACTGTATGATGAGACAGATCTTTACCCCATTCACTGCTGAACTTGTGAGCAATTTCTGATTTCAATAAGTTTGTGATGTTGTAAAGATGGAATATTCTATAAATCAGACACTTGTAATGACAAACTTCTCTTGCTATAGCTGGCTATGGTTACTCTTATGGCCTTCATCTGGTCAACCTACTGCTGGAAGGTTTTAGTCACTTTGAAGAGGCACACCATGTTTGCAAAATCAGTACAGATTGTAAAGTTATGCTGTCACTTAAACAGGATTTCTCAGATCAGATGCTAGATTAATACCAGTGACTTGCAGGTATCTGAAAGTATTCTTTACATTTGAATAGTGTTCTTATACAATTATTTCATTTACATTTTTAACAATACTGCTTTTTTACCTGTTAGGATATATTCACATAGGACAACACAATGAGCTTGATATTTAGAAAATTGTGGGCTGTCTCTAATTTTAATATCCAGTGTATTTACATTTTGAACACATAATATGTACTCCACAGATTCGGTGCTGCATCTACTAGGTTTTTTTTTTACAAAGTTTTGGGTTGTGACCTATATCATAAAATATGTTTCTAATGTACATGAAAGCAGTAATTGTATGTGTTTGCTTTGTATGTATAATATGTACACAGCTCTAAGTATATAGGTAAACATATATGGGTATTTACCCCTATACATACATATTGTTCAGTAGAAGACCCTGCATTGGCTTATTTTCAGTTTGTGTATAACCCTATACATACCAAGCTGACTTGACAATATTTTATTTTACATGTCTCATGAACTTGGATATAAGGAAATGAAGAAGACCAGTATTAACTAGTATTCACACTTTTGACTTTGAAGCTATCATAGTAAATGCTACAGTCATCCATTAACTGCTATTCTACAAGGTTACATTTTGGGTAATTTATCTGAATCAATATTCTCTACTCCTTGGATCCAAGACCTTCCACAGGAATATATTTCTTTTTGTCTGGCTTTATCATTTATAAAGAACCCAACTTAATTAGAACACAAGAGGAACTATAGATGAATCACAAAAAGTAAAATGAAAGCACTTGTGGTTCATTAATTAACATGGATAATTAAGTTCCACTAAACATGATGCTTTACAAGTCCAAAGAGTATTTGTAGTTTGCTGGAGTCATCTACATATTTATACTTATTACTTGGTTTTAGACGAAAAATTGTCAGCTTTTATAAATAGGCATAACCTTTTTGTCATGAATGTCCTCTCAATCTGTTAGGTATTAAATGTGGGATAAATATCTGTTATTTGTAGGGCTTCCATGCACATGCTGAAAAATGTGTTTTCAATGAAATAAACTCTATTGTTTTGGTCCAAAATTCTGTTTTAAATTGTTTCATTATTTAATTTTAAAGTTGATGAAAAATAAATAAAGTTCTGGCCTTTAGGAGGAAGGGATCAGAAAAAGTAAATGCAAAAATGTAAAAAATCTGCAGTAGCAATGGGTATTCTCATAAACAAAAATATAGCAGATCCATTAGATCTCTTATAAATACTGAATACATGTGGGACATGTACATATCTAAAGAATTGTGGTCTGCTGAGCCCCAGGGCCAGGTCAGAGACATAATGGAAAGTTGGCCACACGTATGTGGCAATGATCCACTTAGGTCTATGGAGGCACCAAAATAGTCAAATCTATTTGATGTACTTTATACAACACTCCCTCAGACTTGAATGGAGAGAGAGGTCACACATCTGCAGAATCCCAATTTGCTTAGCCATGGGCTAATGAACGAAACTTATTCTCAATAAAGGTGCAGTTCCCAGAAATGGGGCCACATGTATCAAGCATGTATGATATAGCCAGTGGAAATGTCATGGACATACTCCTTGAATTAGAATACCCCTTTAAATGAGAGTAGTTCTAGTTGTCACTTTACTTAGCTGTAGTATCTTACAGCACTCAATGGCACCTTACAATACTTTAAACATACTGAAAAAAAACATTTCTCATCAATGTCTTACTCATTTAAAACATTTACTATAAAGATATAGATATTGTGGTTTGGTTTCCTTTTTTCTTTAGAATAGTGGTATTAAAATCTAAGAAACAGGTCAAAGCAGCTGACATCTAGCAAAATGACAGCTCAAGGCGACAAGATATTTTCGCTCAGTTGGATGCCAAGGATTGGATATCTGACAAGGAAAATAATAGTATATGTACCTGTTGTAACATTTCAAGATTCTTAAAGAGACATTAGAGACAGCACAGATAGGTTGATAGACCGGTTCTCCTCGATAATAAAATAAGATCCGTATTTTGTAAAATACAAATTATGAAGTGTGACTGTACACTGCACCACATCCTATATCTCAGCAAATATAACATTCCAGTTGTAATTCTGTATTCATTGCCATAAAACATAAAAATGATCAATGAAAACAAAATATAATATCTACTTGAGGTCTAGATTTGGAATAATATTTAAAATCAAAGTGGAAAATCAAATTTCAGATTAATCCAACTTCAATGGGAAGGCCTCAAATGAAGGAAGTGCCAGTATGGCCTCCCTACAATGCTTAGGACACACTGGACACACTACAGCCATAATAGTCCTAGCATTGCCATGCTTCACAATAGCCCAGGCAATAGCCCACAATAAGTAGGGATATTGCATAAACAATTTTTGCATAGACTATTGAATACTACTATACTAGTCCACAAACATTCCACTTAAAGTTTCTATCTTGACACGATGATTCCATAGAAGTGTGATTGACTTAGTGTTATATTGTGTTGTTTAAAAGGGGTTGTCCATGAAAGAAAGTTATCAAATCTCAACCCCCCAGTGATCCTAACATGGCAATGATAACTTCAATTTTACTCGTTTTGTTTTTTTTTTTGCTTTTGTTCCTGTCCCTACATCAGCTTAGTGTAAAAGTTTGCTGTCTGGGCATGGTCTAGCACAGTCACAAGGTGCAGAACAGACACTTCCAACATTATCTCTGCAGAACGTCCCAGATTATGTTTCTTTCATGCTGCAGTTTGATGGCATCTTCTAGAAAATCAACTTCAAAGTGTGATGCAAACTGTCCGTATAAAGTCACTGAGGCAGTGGGTTTAGCACTGAAGTCAAGCTCTCCTTGCCTCAGAATGACCCCTCTGCTGTATTTGATGCCCTCATGTCCAGGCTAATCACTAAAAGGCTCCCCTGAGCCCTGGGGGATGATGTCATTTTCAGCAGTGGGGATGTTCTGACATGGGAAGAGCTTGACTTTGTGTTAAGCTTTGTGACTCTATAGAAACAATCATTTTGTGGTCTATGTCAGCAGTTTAGGCCATGAAAGAGACATCATTTATTAGGTCAATTTCTGCTGACAGCGTCCCTTTAAGTCCTTTTTTCAGATGCTTTGTTATACCTGTTTTACAACTTTGCCAGGGCTAAAATATGGACTCTCCAGGAAAACATCTTTATTCACATAATGACTATTGATTTTGGCACACTGACCAAAAGGGTCCATTTCATTAGGTTATTGTTAGATAGCTAGGGAGGATGTTATTAAATCTTCTATGAAACTGGCCATTTCAATTTTAACGTGAGATCATTTTATCATGTCAGAGTTTTTAATGGAAGTGCTACCTTCAATGTGCTCATAACGGCTTTCATTCAATAAAATAAATTGTATCTTCTGATCTCATAGATATACTTAATCTATCACTAGATCACACTTTTTTAAATATATTATTTGGTATAAAACATAGCAAAAAACTGAATTTTTTTTTATTTGGATTAGTTAAATTAGTTACTATAACAGGATTCATGGGGAGGGAATTTAACAATGTATCTTAGGTTCCTCCATTCTTAGGCTAGAAAATATAGTAATAATGAATTTGAGGCTGGCGATTCCTACTATAGACCTAGTTTAAATTGGTCTATACTGTGTGCCAGAATTTTTGGTGCACAGACTTCTTTCCATTAGGCAAAAAAGTGGCAAAAAGCCTTGATAAACATGTCACAATACAGTTAAGATAGGCCATATGCACACTACTGTATGCATTCTGCAGTCCAGTTTTTGGAGACATTTTCTGGCTGAAAAAATAGGCTGTGTCTCAATCGTATGTAAGCCATATTCGAAAGTTAACTGGCCATAATCACAAATGACCTGGTCTTCTAGGCAACCTATTGCGGAAAAAAGCCATATACAGTGGACAACACCATATGTAGGCCATTTTTATGAACTCCCATAGACTTCTATGGAGAGATCATACCTTAAAAGGTCAAAAAATATAACATGTTTTATTTTTTATGGTCCGGTCTGACAGCCAGTTCACTATGAGGTGAGAAATACAATGACCAGATACATAGCTATGTTTCCTATTAAAATCAATGGGGCTATTTTTTTAGACGCAAAAAAAAAAAAACTTTTGCACTTTCTGCACCCTGGTGGTTCTAAGTGCTGTGGTAATTATAAAGAGATTAGTCTTAGCCTTATTACTGGTTAACAGTGAGTCCAACCTTAGTAAAGGGCCATGCCTATTATTAAGGTATCATTTAACCCCTTAATGGCCTGGCCCTTTTTTGCTTTTTCATTTCCATTTTTCCTTCCCCACCATAAAAAATCTATAACTTTTTTATTTTTGCACATAAAGAGTTGTGTAAGGGCTTGCTTTCCATAGTTATTGCACTCCATAGTGATTGTATTGAATATTCTATGCCATGTACTAGGAAGCGGAGAAAAACATTCCAAATGCAGTAAAAATGGTGAAAATTCGCATTTGCTATGTTTTCTTGTGGGCTTGGATTTTATGGCTTTCAATGTGCACCCCAAATGTGATGTCTACTTTATTCTTTGGGTTGGTGCGATCATGGGGATAACAAATTTGTATAGTTTTTATAATGTTTTCACACATTTACAAAAATTAAACCTATACAAAAATTGCTGTGTGCTGCACCGCATCGCTCCCGTCGGGTGCCGTGCGCCCATTGCTGTCTATGGGGGATGTATATCGGCTGTATATATGTCGACCATATATACGTCCCCCCATACTACAGTTTGAATGTAGCCTAAGGCTACATTCACACACATGAATGGGGAACATATATACGGCCGATAAACGTCCCCCATACACTTCTATTGGCTCACGGCCCTGTATGGGAGCGGTACCGTGCAGGACACGTGCCCGTAGCCCATGGAGAGATAGGACATGTCCTATCTTTCTATGTGATATGGTGCTCATCGCTGTATATTCCTATGGAGAGGGGCGGGGTGAGCTGCGGTCATCCCCTGCTCCTCTCTGCAGTGCCGATGTATGCCCGCCGTACTACGGTACGGCGGGCATACATCGTGTGCATGTAGCCTAACACTGTATAAGTCTCCCAGTGTACTCTACTCACTACTGCCTATAAATGAGGCTAAATATAGTAAAGGACAAAGTGCAGACAAAAATGCTCTGGCCACATGCCAACAAATCAAAGGGGTGAAGTTATAAAAACACATGCTATGATTAAAAACTGTACTTGGTTCTAAACGCTTTAGACATTGTATATAGTAGCACCAAGAGGTTTTTAATCATTATGTGAATCTATCAAAGATCTGAATAAAAAATAAGAAATACAAGGAGTCATTTAAAAAAAAAATTGTTCTTTCTTATTACCCAGTGGTGGCCTTCTTTATCTCCTGAATTATTTCTTACCTAATCCATTTACTACCTAATCCAGGACTATTTGATACACTATAATGATATCTGTAATTCATAGATGAAGTATCTATTTGGGTCCCCTCCCTACTTGAACCCTTTGATCTCAGGGATATAGTCATCAGAAAATGAAGTGTGATGCTAGAGCAAAATTTTGGACCTGCAGTTACTTTGGTGGTGGCAAAATATGTCATTTTAGGTCATTGAAAGAGATAAAAAGATAATTTTTTGTATCACTTTATAGTTATGTAGATTAAGAGATTCCTCAGATTGAGAGACCCAATACCAACTGCCAATTGTTGCAATTAGAACAAACTAACATGTTTACTCACCAACATAGTTGCTGCAAAAGTACAGGAAATTGGCTTATAGAAAGTGGCTACTCCCTGGCTAACCCGTAGCTAATCTACCATCCTTCTTCATTGAAAAAAGCTTAGTCCCTCACTTGCCTGTATAAGAAATAGAGGCAATGATCCCAATTGATACCACCCAAACATTTCCCTGAGCCCCCACTTCTTTTAATTCCTGGGGCCTCCCAACACATAGGAAATATTGCTTAACTAATCACTGCCTACAGTGTAGACCTTTTTAGAGGGTGAAAGCTTTGAAAAACATACACAAATTTTAAATTCCATTCAGGTACATTACATAAAATCAATTCACAAATCTATAAGGAACTTTTAATTTCATAGCATAATATATCTAGATATAGTTTGCAATTCTTAATGGCAATATATAGGTTCTGTAGGTTTGTTCTTAAGTTGTGTTTGTATGTAAGTCGGAACCGTATACTTTATTATTGTAACCCCAGTCACAATTTTTTTGGTCTCTGTGCCAATTGGATTTTAAAAAATGTTGGGTTGTCATAAGGATTAACAATAAAGCTTAATTGCAGACACCTGTGATAACTGTTGTAGCTGTTTATTGTAGCCTAGGACTAAAGTTCAATAATTTACCAAAATGCAGAGGTCCGTTTGTAACTAGGGGTCATCTGTAAGTCAGGTGTTCTTAAGTAGTGGACCGCCTGTACTTCTATTTCAAGCGGGGATGAACCTAGCAGAAATGAAGCTCTTGGCCAAACTCAGTCAAATCTTATATACTATGGTTAGTGTGAATAATCAATTAGGTTACCTATGGATCAAGAAAATGGGACTCTGTTGTATTGTAGATTGACAGAGCATCTGGTCGCACATGCTCACTGCTGCTCTTTTCATCTTTATAGTACTGTAGAAAGATAAACAGCATACATTGACAAGAAAAAGAGTACGTTTGGAGGGCACCTGTAGCTCCTTGACTAACTGGTCAGGGATCCAGTAAATAATCCAATAAAGTAGTAGAAAGGCGACAGCACAATGCAGGATCACGTAAAATTACACATAGGGGGAGATTTATCTTTTCTCTTTCTAGTTGTCTAGTTCCTTTTTTGTCTTGTTTTTTAGTCTAATTTTTTTAGTCTAATTTTTTGCGCAAAAAAGTTGCTAAGTTGTTTGTCCTGCTTCTTCCTGGCTGCTTCTTCCAGCCAAGTGGCCCACCAGAGAGCAGGCAAGCTTTTGCACAAAAGTGCATATGGCCAATACAACTGACCAACTAAACAGTGGTAAAAATGTGGAAAAATAACAGAAAAATGTGCAAAAAAGTCTCTGCAGAAATGTGCGACTTTTTTGCACTAACATTTAAAACAACATTAATAATAAATCTCCCCCATTGTGTTTTAATACACCAAGATGTTTGACAAAGACTGCGTTGCAATTGTAACATGTAACATTTCAGTATATAAATACACAGGACCAGCTCAAGACTCAGGCATCCATCTTCATATAAAACTTCAATCTTTATTAGCCGATATTAAAACATACAGGTAACATTTCAATGCTGCAGCTGTTTTTTGTCTTTTACTCCTCACGTTCCACAAGCGATAACTTTTTTATTTTCAATATCCAGAGCTGTATGAGGCTTGTTATCTGCGAGACAGTTTGTATTTGCAAGTAGTGCCATTTAATAATTTGTGCCATGTACTGTGAAGCTGGAGAATAAATTCCAAATGCAGTAGAATTTACAAAAAATGCCATTGCCCCATTTTTCAGGTGTTTAGTTTTAACAGCTTTGTAGAGGTCCGTCCATCACGGAAAGTTAACTATTGCTGCAGAGCTGCAGAGAAACTGGGTGTAATGTAATTACACCCAGACACACTTAGCAACATAAAGCACAGTTTGCACTAGGAATGTTAATCAAAATATTCCCTCTCCTCTCACAGCACTCACACAGTTCCACATGTTTGCTCCCCTCCTCACACAAACCCCCGCCTCATTCAGTCAGCCCCAATGCTCTTCCCCCTTCTTACTCAATTAGCATGCCTTTTCATTCAGTCAGCACCCACTCATCAATCAGTTAGCTCCCCTCATGTTCTCATGGTAACACCCCCCAGAAGTCTTCGGGTTCATTAGCATAATTCGAAAAGTTGATCTTAGAAGGAAGTAGGCCATGAATAACAAATATGAGAGGATTACCACAGTTATGTTTCCTGGATCTATGAGTAAGTGCTCCTGGTTTATCATGCATGATTTGTAATTCCTTGAAACATCCAAGCTCATTAAAAAGGTTTCTATATTTAGATGATGATTGGCGGCTTGGTTAAAAATTGTGATAAAGTAGGATTTCTAGAATTTTGAAGCCACAGTTGTAGGTGTGTTCATGACATATATTTAACCCCTTAACGCTGAAGCCACTTTTCACCTTCCTGACACGGACCATTTTTTAAAATCTGACATGTGTCTATTTAAGTGGTTATAACTTTGGAACGCTTTAACATATCCAGTTGATTTTGAGATTGTTTTTTCGTGACACATTGTACTTCATGCTGGTTGAGAAATTTAATAAATATATTTAGTATTTTTTTATGAAATAAATGGATATATATATATATATTGCCTTATATCAGTATAATAATTGGGTTAACTTGAACTCTTTGCCATCCATGCCATTTTTCTATTATGTGTTTACATTTTTCGCTTTATGTTTTTAGCAGCAGAACTGTAAAAACTGTGCAGGCAGTCCCCGGGTTACATGCAAGATAGGTTCTGTAGGTTGTTCGTAATTTTAGTTTGTATGTAAGTCGGCAACGACTTTAGTATTGTCACTAACCCCATTCCAATTTTTTTGGTCTCTGTGCCATTGGATTTTAAAATGTTTGGGTTGTCATAAGGATAACAATAAAGCTTAAAGAGAACCCGTCATGCAAAATAACCCCCTAAAACTAATATATTTCATCAAACTGCCATTTAAGAGAGCATGCCTCTACTCCCTTCTTGTCCCTCTACAGGCCCTGTAAACTAAGCCCTTAGGTCCTAATCTTTATGCCAAGACCTGTGAAGTCCATGAACATTAGCATTTCAAGCTGTCCACCTATTCTGAGTGTGAGGCACCGCCACACCCCTGCTTGACTGACGCCTTATATGAAGGTGAAGACTGTATAATATGTGCTTCCTGGTGATGGTGGCCACGCCCCCTGCAAGCCTGTGTGTGCATGTGTGTGTGTTAGGGAGATCAGCGCTCCAGCAGCCATGGTTTACAGCAAATCGATTCTGTGTACTGATGTCTGTGTCCTCACCTTAATTAGGAGTCAGCAATGTCAGCATCATGCAGCACTGACACTAGCATTCTTACTATACTTACCACATGACATGAGCGGGGGAATGGAGGTGAGGGGGAACAGGGGTGCATCACTGCCCTCTGACTCATGTACCAGCTTCATTTACATGATCAGATATATGATTGTTACAATGAATAATGGATGAAATAACTAATACGGCTGGTGGGATCCTTGTGAAGCTGCTCTACAGTGTTATGACGGACTATGCAGGACCTGATGACGGTGTCCTTTAATTGCAGACACCTGTGATACTTTTGTAAGCTGTTGTATTGTAGCGCTGGACTAAGTAAAATAATTTACCAAATCCAGGGTCCTTTGTAGCCAGGGTCATCCCCCACTGGTAGGATCAGGTGTTTCTTAATTCGGGGACCACAAGCCTGTACTTCTATTTCAAGCAGGGTGAACACTAGTAAAATGGCATCTCTTGGCCAACCTCATATCAAAATCTTATTATAGGTTAGTGTGAGAATCAATTATTCCTATGGATCAAGCAAATGACTCTTTGTATTGTGATGACGGCAGCTGGTCCGCACATGCTCCTGCCGCTCTTTTTCTCTTTATATGTACTGGTAGACAGTAAACAGCATACATTGACAGACAAAGAGTAGGTTTGAGGGCCCCTTTATTCCTTGACTACACTGGTCTGGTATCCAGTAAATATCCAATAAAGTAGTAGAAAGCGACAGCCCATGCATGCTCACGTAAATCACACATCTGGGAATTTATCTTTCCTCTTTCTAGTTGTCTAGTTCCTTTTTTTTTGTCTTGTTTTTTAGTCTACATTTTTTGTAGTCAATAATTTTTTGCGCAAAAAGTTGCTAGTTGTTTGCCCTGCTTCTCCTGGCTGCTTCTTCAGCCAATGGCCCACAAGGCAGCAGCTTTTCACAAATTGCATATGGCCAATACAACTGACCAACCTAAACAGTGGTACAAATGTGGAAAAATAATAGAAATGTGCAAAAAAGTCTCCGGCAGAATGTGCGCTTTTTTGCCCTAACATTATAAAACACTTAATAATATCTCCCCATTGTGTTTGTTAATGCACGAGATTTTGACAAAGACTGCGTTTCAATTGTAACATGTACCATTTCAGTATATAAATACACAGGACCAGCTCGACTCAGGCTCCATCTTTCATATAAACCTTCAATCTTTTTACCGATATTAAAAACATACAGTAACATTTTCAATGCTGCGCTGTTGTTTTTTTTTTTTTTTTAAATAATTGTAGTTTTTTTTTTTCATTTTCAAAAAGTATACAATATTTGCACGTATTTCACATTTAATTTTTCATAGGGTACAAACAAACAGAAAAGACAACCAGCATTGTCCCCCCATGCATATGCAGCTCAGGTTCTCTATTACATAAGGGGGTGTAAATTTACAGTGTAATATTAATCCTAATGATAACTAGATACCAGGACCTCTGGGCCGTCTGTCCAGTAGTCCGAACAATGGGAAACTGACAACAGACATCAGACTGATTCTCACCACGACACGTTTACATCCGGGTAAAACAATAGGGTGACCATTTTTATTCTCCTTCTCCTTTCCGCCCTCTATCCAGTATCGATCCCACATTCCCCAGGTTTTGTCAAACAATTGGAGACGATTGTTCAGGAGGCATCAGTATTCCTAACTTCTAGTCTCCCTTTCCTAGCGCAGGTCCATTTCGGAGGGGGTGCTTGGTCTTTTTCCAAACTCTGCGCTATCCCCCAAAAAGCATCTTGCTCTGCTGTTAGTATGTGGCAGGCTCAGATTTTTAGCCGTCTTCAGCCAGGGGCTGGGGGGAGACTTTTAGTAAATAATATAGTGGGGAGAGTGTATGTCCACTGCACACCTCCGGAGAAGAGTCTGTACCTCCTGCCAAAGGGCTGCACCAATGGGCTTTCCAGAAGATGTGGTAAGAGTTCACACCTGGCGAACCACCTCTCCAGCAGGTCCGCGTGGTCTGGAATAATCTGTGCAACAAGGAGGGGTATGATACACTTGGCAACATCACTTTGTACTGATTCTCCTTAATGTGTAGCCACAGAATGTTTTAGCTCCGCATTCCAATCATCCGCTCCGTATCTTTGGATATTGGACCCCCCACTTAATTGTCCCACTGGCCATATACGATGTGCTATGGCTCATCTGAGCTGTGGTGTAATAGTATCAAATATATGTCGATATAGACCCAGAGGTTGGGTAGCGTTTTGCAACTGTGCTCAACTCATGGCACCGAGACCTTGCAGTAATTGCTTAGGGATTGCAGGAGGTGTCTAATGCGATGTAGTTAGAGTTGGCTTGTGTGGAAGATGGAATTCTATCCTGCAAGGCAGCGGAACGGTCAACGCTTCCTGTCTCTGTAGTCTACTATGCATGCGAACCTAACATCCCTTCTCGTGCCATGGCCTTAATTTTCCTCCCCACTCCAGCCTGTTGCATTAGAAGGGGTGGTGTAAGAAAGACTAGCATAGGTAGCATGGGGATACCAGCGGTAAACCTGGTCACCGCAGGTCCTCCGCAATTTGATCGTGAATAGATGGACCCATGGGGGTTCAGGCATATGTATGCGGCCTCCTCAGCCGTAGGTAAGATTGGGTGGAAGGAGCCATCCAATATTTCTCATCTCGCATCCATTTGGAGAATGCCGGCAAGGTGACCAAACTCTGGAATTCGTCGCAATGTGGTTTGCCCGTAGTACCTGGTGAGTTCCGCAACCGAGATCCCTCCTGGATTTATGGTATATTAGCACAGACTTGGTACCTCTGTGGTCTCTTTTTTGCCTCAAATAAAATGTGAATTGATGCTTGCAGGGATCTAGGGCTTCCCAACGGAACCGGCACGCAGGGTTTCAAAGAGTAAAGCAGCTTATGTGATGGGCATTTTTACCGCTGGCTATCCATGCAAATGGTAAAAGGGGAAGACTTTCCAGTTGTCGCACAAGTCCTATTTCTCTGAACTAGCAGGGAAGTTTCTTGATCCATAAAGTGTGTGTTAGGAGGGGGTCCGATTACCCCCTCCCCAGTACCTTAATAGCTTCAACTTTCCAATTATACTGGAATGTGCCTGCATTGATCCACCAATGGGTGGGTACGGTTACGGTGGACGCGGCTTCTGTCTTTGAGGTTTTTTTTCACACTTTTTTGTAACCATATAGACGACCATACACCTGCTTACCGCGCTTGTAGGTTAGGCGAGAGATTTTAGGGGTTGCGTATAGTGATCAGGAATGTCGTCCTGCATCATAAGGACCAATTGAATTCCCTATCTCTGACGCATATACCATGAATATTCGGGTCTTGTCGGAATAGCGGAGCCACGGGTTCAATGCAAGTAATGATAATAGAGAGAGAGTGGGCACCTGACATACCATTCTTATCTAGCAGAGTGGTGAGGATGGCGTGCGGAATCTTAATTTCTCAGTAGGGTTGAGTACCCCCCTCAGAGCCTGGAGACAGGAGGGCCTTTTATTCAAATATTCTACGCACTTGAAACAAGAAGGCCAGCTTAGCGATCACACGTGCCTTCTCCAGCGTCTAGACTAATAATCAAGGCCGGTCGTTTTTGTTTGTTAAACTATTCACTAAGATCAATTGTTCTCCTCGTGTTGTCGCACCCGACTCCCCCGTCCCCACCAACCCCACTTGTCTTTATGGATCCTGGGGATCCAGTGGATCAGGCGAGTGGCCAGCAATTTTGTGAAATTTCAATCACGTTCAGAAGTGCAATCGTCCTGTAATTAGCACACTAGTCGCATCTTTCCCCGGCTTGTGGATAAGGGTATATAGGATGGGTACCGTTGTAGGCATGGGCTCGCCTTGTAAGAACGCATTAACACTTTTGTCATATGCGGTCAACAACACAGTGGAGAAGTCTGATAATAAGATTGTGAAGGTCCAATCCTGACCCGCGGCTGTCCCGTTGTCATTCCTTTAATATCACTTCCTCTATCTCCTCCAATGTTTACTTCTGAGCCAAGTGCCTCAATGCCCCAGGGGATACCCCCGGAAGGGAAATCTTTAAGATCAAAAAAAAGACTAGCAACTTTTTCCTACTTGCCCATCCAGGCAGGGTATTTGGTAATGAGTTAAAAGTTTGGCGGAAATTCTGAAAACGCGAGGCAATAGCCCTCGTGTCATGCAAAAGTTTGCCTCCAGAGTCCTCGTTATCTGGGAAGTTGGTGATCTCTCTACTCCCTCAGCTGCTTTGCCCGGAGTGACTGGGTTTATTGCCGCTCATCGTACCTTGCTTATAAACACCACAGTTCTCTAACCTCCTGTTCTGGACCTCACGTAACTGGTTGCCCTCCCTACCCTCAATTACTGTTTTTAGCCTTCGCCTTGGTTGTTTTGGCCAACAAGGCTGTCCCCTCCTGCTTATCGATTGCTTTTCTAGCTCTTTTTTTTTTTTTTTCCCCCCCCCTCTAAATGGGACGCCTATCTTTTTCACCTGGACCCCTGCTCATGCATGGCCTCGGACAGACGCTTTTGCGCGTCCGCACATCACCGGAATGGGGGATTCGACTTCTCGTTAAACTGAAAATACTCCCGCAAGGCCCCATTTAACCCTCCATCTCTGACAAAGGTCTATCTTAGAGAAGATTCCTTCAGGCGCCAAATGACATACCTCGTGGTTAGTGAGGCCCTTACTAAGACTGCAGGAGACTGGCCATGATCTGACCATGGATATTTCCCCCACCTTCTGCAGTGTGCATCATTCGTTAAGAATTGTATATCTCCAGACCAATAATCTATACGAGTATGGTGCCTTGTGGGCGAGTAGAAGTAATAGCGTCACCTTGGTTGCCCACCCCCGACAAGTCATACAGGCAAACCCTTCACTGATAACTCTACCTCTACGAAATGATGCGGGCTGAGATGTGTTCTGTGATTCTAGTGTGGGGTTGGGATCAATTGCTAGTCGGTCCATAGTTCTGAAAAAATGACATTAAGGTCCCCTCCGATCACTGGGGGCTGGTGGGAGTTAGCTAATTATTCGAACTTTGGGTGATGATCGAACCTGGGATGTGTTGTGGGCGCTATATGTTTTTGCACAGGAGTACGGTTGAGCCGTAACAATTTTGCCCTGGATATGATAGCGCCCTGGGGGTCCAAGTCAGCTGTCTCGGCATTTCTGTTCGATAGGGGCACGTGTTTAAACCGGATTGCACTTCCCATCCCCCCCCCGCCTTTTTGTTTTCTGTGGACGCCATATAGGACCGGGTAGATGCTTGCAATTTAAGTTCCCTGCGCGTCGTAATTCGTTTCCTGCAAATACCACATCTGCTCTACTCCTCTCGCTCAGTAAGCGTGAGTCTGCGCTTGCGAAGCTAGTTGAGCGCACGTTTACATTTTAGCGTTAGTAGCCAACCATTATACCTGATTAATGTGTACCTCTGTGCATAACCCTGGTTTGCTTCCTGCGTGTTATTGCGCCTTGTCCTAGAGAGGGAGGAGCGATTAGGGGCTGTATGTGGGTCTCCCTCATGCTTCAGTGTCGGGCGTGGGGTGGTGCCGATGTGTGTACACCTAAGATGTTGGAAACACTTAGGGAAGAAGGTAAGGTGGACAATGGGGGGACAAAACTTGTATACAACCAGACAAGCAATCAAAACAGATATAATCCAAGTATGAAAATAACAAGAAACAAGAATGACGTCTCAAGTCTCGAACCAGGGAGAGGAGATCTCCTTACCCATGGTGCAGGCAACCCAGCCTGTCTGCCCTAATCAGGGTGAGTATAGTCGGCTGTCTGGTTCACCCGACCCCCCAAATAGACCCCAATCTGGAGTTTGGGAGCAATAATCCGAACAGACCCCCTAGTGGGAAAACTTGGTATTGTACCCTGGAAAGGGAGGAAGAGATTCTGCTCTGCCATACCGATAGTCACTAGCGGGATACTTTGATTATCACAAACTATCTAGAATCCGGGAGTGACCCGTGCCTTTTATTGGCATATTACTAACTTAGAAGATTCTGAGGGGGAAGGTTATCCTGACTAACAACATAAACAGGCTCGACCGCCTATAAAAAATTAACTGTAAAGGATATTGTCTAGCAGGCGTTTCTTCTTTAGCAGTAAAGGTCCTGGATAGAGCTCTGGTCGTGATCTTCTTCTCTTTTGTCTAGCTGGCTCTTCTATTGCTGCTGGCGTACTGGTGGGGGACCCCCCAGTCGCAGTCTGGAGTCGGAATGTTCCGATCCACAAAATTCCTGAAGCTCTCCAATCACAGTAAGCGTGCTTAATTCCTCCTTGTGTGTCCGACGGGCCAATGGGAAGTTCAGCGTAAGAGATGCCGTTCTCAACGTAAAGTCCACAACGGGTCCGTAGAACCGCCTCATTCTGAAGTGTAATTCCAGAGAGATCCTTGGTAGAGCTGTAGGGCATCTCATTGAAATTGGGAAGTTCTTTTTGTCCCGCGGCAGACACATTATGCGCTCCTTCAGTCCTTCCAGTCGTGCAACACACAGAGGATCCCTGATTTCCTCCAGTGTTTTATGCCTCAAGGCTCTATGAGGCTCTGTCAATCTTCACCTGTGTTTCCGGTTCTCCTAGTATGTTTAGAAGAGTGCTTGACGTGTAGTGCTTTACCTCTCTTGCCCGTCCACCTCTGTTGCCCCTCCCCTAATTTGTTTGCTGTCTTTCTCTGTTATCAAGATCTTCCAGGTCCGGCCATGTCTTGTCATGCGACAGATGGGAGTGCAAAGTAATTTCGGATAGTGAGATCTGACGCCCCTTGAGTTCTGCTGGTGCATGTCTCAGCTCATCATTTTCTGCGTCATGCACTGAATTCACACGCCGTACCTCTGAGATTTCAGACTTAACGCGCCTCTTTACTTCAGTTATCCGATTAAAGTCTGTCTTTAGTAGCAAATTCTTGGAATGGGTATCCCGTACTGGGTGCCGGGGCTATGGCCTCTTCTGTGTCCTAGTGCTCAGGTGTGGTTGCCCCTCTGGGGAAGGTGCTGCATACGGGTGAGGGTGGGGGTAGACACCATCTCCGCCGCTTGTCTCCATGACCTGGGAATACGGGCTACACGGGGAACAAATTCTCTCGCCTTTGGGGGATCGTAGAGAAGATCCTAGAGTGTTCCCCCAGCTTCGCATCGTCCCTGGCCAAGCCTTGTTTCCGTCTCCTGGGGCTGTAACTGGGGTGCAGGTTTATAGCCGCTGCTGAGTGGGCTTTCACCCCCCCGGTTTGTGCTCCTGGGCTATGGCTGATGTTGGGGCCACTTTATTATGGCTCTGGCTGCGCCGTTGTATTCTGCCTGGTGCGCCGCTATGTTTGGGCCTGCTGCGCCGCTTCATTTTGGCGCTGCGGCGCGTAGGTGATCCGCTCTGTCCTTTGTGCTTGGCTACGATGCGGCTTGCGCGGCCTGTTGCCGGCCAGCCAGCCTTTGCAGCTCGCTGTGCCGGCGGCGCCGGCGGTGTCGCCTGCGTGGACTCCTCTTCTCCCCGCTGCGGTATCGGGGCCTAGTCTTGCGCTTTTAGGAGATGCGGTGAGTCACCTTTTGATTTATCAGGGTATCCCGGCTTTTCACGTGCCCGCTCCGTCTGGCTGCGAACCTCAGGAAGAAGCGGGTGAGCGGACTTTCCTGTCCCGCCGTGTCTCGGGGTCTTGGGTGCTTTGCTCCCTTCTGTTGGTCTTTTTGGCCGTTGGGGCCATGATAGTTTCCCTCCTTTAGCTTAATTAGGCCCGGGCTGCGAGCTCCGTTAGTGGTGCTGGCCATCCTGTCCAATCCAAGCCACGCCCCCAGCGCAGCTGTTTTCTTGTCTTTTACCTCCTCACGCTTCCCCACAAGCGACTAACTTTTTATTTTCATATCCAGAGCTGTATGCGGCTTGTTATCTGCGAGACAGTTGTATATTTGCAATAGTCGCCATTTAATATTTGTGCCATGTCTGTGAGCTGGAGATAAATTCCAAATGCAGTAGAATTTACAAAAATGCCTGCCCCCATTTTCAGGTGTTTAGTTTAACAGCTTTGTAGAGGTCCCTCACGATCATCGAAAGTAGACCTATTGCTGTCAGAGCTGCGAGAAACGGGGTAACTGTAATTACACCCAGACACACTAGCAACATAAAGCACAGTGTTTGCACTAGGAAGTAATCAAAATATTCCTCTCCTCGCACAGCACCCACACAGTTCACATGTTTGCTCCCCTCCTCCACACAACCACGCCGCATCATTCATCAGTCCCCAATGCTCTTCCCCTTCTTCTCAATTAGCATGCCCTTGTTCATCAGTCAGCAAGCCCCACTATTTTTCATCAGTTAGCCCCCTATTTCTCATGGTAAACCCCCAGAAGTTTCGGGTTAATTAGCCATAATTCGAAAAAGTTGAATCTTACGAGGAAAGTAGGCCATGAATATACAAATATGAGAGGATTACCACAGTTTATTTTCCTGGATCTATGAGTATAAGTGCTCCTGGATTTTATCAGTGCATGATTTGTAATGCCTTGAAAACATCCAAGCTCATTAAAAAGGTTTCTATATTTAGTGTGATTGGCGGCTTGGTTAAAAATTGTTGATAACGTAGGATATTCAGATTTTGAACCACATTGTAGGTGTGTCATTGACATATTTAACAATTCAATAATGAACGATCATCTAACTATTGTCTTACCTTTAATGCCTTTGATAACATAATAAATCTGTTCGTCTCTAGTTGCAACGCACCTAGACGTATATTTTCAGATGATCGGTTTTCAAGTCCCAGAGAGGGACAGCAAAAAGTGTGAAAAAAATACAAATAAAAAAACAAAACAAGTACAAAGTCCCCTAAATGCCACTTAAATGACGAAACACTTACACTCACCACACAAACAGTACATATAATATATTGCTGCATCTGTAACAACCCATACAGTGACATAAAATTATTACTAAACCCATACAGCGAACACCTTTAAAAAAAATTATTAAAAAAAGCGGCTGCCAAATTTGGATTTTTCATTCAATATCCACCAAACAAAAACAACGCAAATAATTGATCAAAATTAACCATGTACTCCAACAATGATTCGAATAAAAAGCACACGCTTCACACAAAAACCAGCCTATAAATCTCAGTCCACCCAAAAAATGTTAAGATATAACGCCTCTTTGAAACATGGAAAACACATGTTTTTCTATCCAATGCTTTTTCTATTCAGCGAAACGTTCAAATATATAAATGGCTATTAAATGTGAATTATCACCGTATTGTACTGATCTCCATAAACTCAAAACTAATATATTTAGCTATGTTCTACAATTTAAATTAACATACCAAAATATTAACCCTTGTCGATCAGGACAAATACATGTCCTACTCGTAGTGTGTTCCTGCACCTGACAAGTCCTCTTTGTCTTCTAAACTGTAACGTTGACAATTCTAATGCACAGTGACGTCAATCCACTATCAACGCACCGTCGATAGACTAATTCTCCCCTGCCCTCACCACTTCGCCACTCTCTGCACGCCAGGTTTCATGTTGTGGTGAATCTGCATGACACCCTAGGGTCCGATGAAAGGACACCCTGGCTTCTTCATCTGCTGAGTTGAATGACTCCGGTTCAGATCTGTCACTGATGCGTGTCCAGCTTATGCAATCTGCATTGCATGTTCTCACTTCTCTAATCACTCCATACATCAGTATTACAGTAATTAGTTTTGAACAAGCGATCAGATTATCCCTTTTTAAGCCCAGAGTGGGACCGTAAAAAAATACACCACATAATAAATTTTCTACGTACAATAATAATAAGAAATTAAAATGTAAAATCAAAAAACAAACAAACCCTATATTTGTGTATCCTCACGTCTTAAAGGGGTTTTCCCATGCATGGCCATTCTGCTCCATTAATCTCTATGGAGCTGACAGAGAATTGTGAGTGACGTTCGCTCGGCAATTCAGTCAGCTTCCATCAGATTTATCGAGCAGAACGGTCCATGCGCGGCCGTCTGCTCCATTGTCTGATGGAGCGGCGAATGTCTGTTAACCCTCGTCTTGCATTTTGGTGGTCTCAGCACTGAACCCCTGCACTGTACAGCGAGGGTAGCCTTCCCAGTGTGGCGAACCTTGTTTCGTGCGAGTGGCCTACAAACTGCAACCTCCAAAACCCTCCCTTATTTATTGCGATGTGGCATCCAATTAAAGCAGTAACATGTTTTGCTCCCTGTTCAACATAATAATTCATCATAATGGCCTCCTCAGGACACGACAACCACGTAGAATATGAAAATTTTCATCATCTTTACTTCTTTTTCCAGTGTCCCCTCTGTACACAGAAATCGTGGGGCCAAGCAGAAGGTCCGCTCCAAGCTAATTCTGGCCTGTCTACTCATTCTCCCTCTCCTACAGTCCAGGTAGCGAAGTAAGTATCAAAATATCATGTGAAGGAGCACTTTTAAGTTGCTTGGACTACAGGAGAATCTTAGAGTCCTGTCTTGTGTCTGGTGACCCTGCCCGGGTGCCCACCATAAAAAGGCTCCAGTGCCGCCTCTGGCACGCCGTGCCTAGGTTGCCACCACTGCCCTATCTAACCCGTTTAACGACTCCTTAACAGTAAATGAATTATCACTCAACTGTCGGTGAATACATAAAAAAAGTAAAAAAAAAAAAATTAGGATTTTTTGGTGGATCAAGTCAAAAAGCAATAAAATGTGATCAAAATGTCACATTTATACCACAATGCTTCCAGTAAATAGTACAACTCATTCTGCAAAAAAAAGTTTGATCAACAAAAGCAAGTGATTTTTGCCCTCCAAATGAGTTTTTATTCAGCAAAATTAGTCAACAAACAAGCTATATAAAGATGGAATGGACATGATTGTGCTACCCATAGAAATACCTGAATATGAATATCCATGCCATGTGGGGTATAAAACAAAAAATATAAAGTAAAATCAGTATCTCAGAATACCTATTTTTTTTTTTGCCTTCCCGACAAAAAAGTTAATAAATGTACTCAATGGGGTAAACCCCCCCAAAAATAGTGTTACTAACTCCTTGAGGATGGGGGTCACTTTTGTAGGGGTTTCTCCTTGTTCTGTATCTTATAGCCTCTATAATATGTAAATGAACCTGAGATGCTCAGGCTGACATCATCTAGTGCCGGCAGAATGTATCTATAAAGTATCGCCCACATTTGACACTGTTTTTCCCATTTGTTGTATTCAAATATATTGTAATGAAATGTTAACTTTCAGTGCCGAAGATAAAAAATAGAAATAATTGTTTTTTTTAAAACCTTGCAGACCTCTACCCAAAGCAAACAACCTTTTTATTGGGTAAACCTATGGCTCAAGCCTCTAAACATATATTAGAGTTTTCAACATATTTTGATCTAATGGCTGCATAGTTGTCATATGGTTTGGCTTCAAAGATTTACTTGTAAGCCAACAGGAATCCCATAGAAACAATGTTTATGCAGCTCAAATTATGCACAATACAACCACTAACGGATCAAATACTGCAATGCAGCTAATAATAATAACGCTACAGACCCATACCAGTGAAATATTCTAATACAGACATGAGATAGTTGTTAGTGTAACAACCGACCCGCCAGCACTGGGCATAGCTGGGCAAGTTCCAGGCCCCCAGATGCTGGGGGCCCACATATGGCTGGCATAGGAATCCATAGGGGTAAAGGGGGGTTTATACTCAATAAATCCATAGGGTGAAGGGCTTATATAAATAACCATGAGGGGCTGTTTGGTATGATAAACTAGGGAATATTTAGGGATCAGATACTGTTTTATTTTCTGAATTTTTAATGCTGCTCACATGGGTTCACGCTATGTGCAAAGGGGCCTACTAAGGCTCTGTCACCCAGGGTCCTACTGAATCTTGGAGCTGATGCCTGGTAACACAAACCCCAGCCAAGACCCATTGCCGAGAAAGATAAGAGAAGCTGCTTCTCCAGGGAGCGCAGCAGCAGGGCATGCATCACTACAGCAAAGAGAACAAAGCATGTGTATCAGTGGAAAAAAAAGTTACAGCCAGTCGTGTACAGTTTTATGAGGTGATATTCTAGATACATAAATTTTGACTATTATTTGGAGTATAAGACAAGTTGTTTTATTGTGTTTTATTTTGTGATAGGAGTAGATAGGACCCATGGAGCTCCCCCAATGTACTGGTGGTTCTACGGCAAAGGTGAAATGGCTATGCATGAATATTAGCAGAATCTTTTTTTCAGAAATGATGTTTACTAACTGCATTTTAATGTGGAGAGAAGGAAGGAGCTATGCCAGGAGTTCATTAACAGCTGGCGCCATCCACACACAGCTCATTGGCAGGTGTGAAGAATACCTTCTGAATTTCATTCGCCCATTTTCTTTTTACAAGTTTGCGCGTTTGTGCCCATCTCACCTTATCTACGTGTCATCACGATCCATTGTTTGCTGGAACGGTTGCCATTTTTACAATCCCTTGTTTGTAGTGAGCTGAATGTGAATATTCACTATGAACTATAACTGGTCACAGAACAACAATAACCGCCATTTTATTATTTAGAATAAGTCTGTGTAAAAGAGATAAAATAACACCTGTGTCAGACACAATGGTTTCCATTAGTACTTATCAAAGTGATTAGCTTCTCTAGTATTAGCTTGATATGTATCCAACACTGCAAGATAATGATTTCAATTTATGAGTCTACTTTAGGAGAAGCTTGGTCATTGATACAGTTTGTTAGAATGTCACATACAGAGACTCCTGAAAATCCGTTCAAACTTGTTCTTTTTTTATGCATTACCAATCATTATTCCAAATCATCCTGATTATAAGGATTAAAAATACAAATTGATCCAAATACACTGCGATCTGTAGAGAAATCCACCAGCAAATGTTTATTATTTTGTAATGCCTCCACATAGGACATAAATTTATATGTTTGTGCCTAATAAAATCACTGAGCTCTCCAATGTGACCCTGGATTCATGACCTTACAGAGTAAACTACTCCCCGCACTGACCATTTTTAATGGATGTCTCAAATGAGGACCCACCTCTATCAATGCACAATGCAAAATATCCTTTAAAAAATGGAAATGGGATAGGCTGTGTTAGAATTTCACTGCGGTGGGCTGGCAGGGAGGTCAGTAAAGTTTTGTATTGCACATTTCACTAACAAAGTAAGCCGCAAATTTGATAAAAACAATATTGCTATCTGGTGTATAGTGTCTATAGCTACCTGTCAACGATGAATAGTAATAGCTTAAGGTTCAGCCCCATTTTTGTATTCTGACATTTGTTGCTTTATATGGTTATAACTAGAGATGAGCGAGTATACTCGTCCGAGCTTTATGCTCGTCTCGAGTATTAGCATACTCGGAACGGCTCGTTGCTCGGAGCCTATTTCCCCTGCTCGAGATTGATCATTTAATGAAAAGACAGTGCAAGAACAGTGAAGAATACATGAAAACAGTGAACACAGTGAACACGAATCATTTACTGAAGAACACATTGAAAGAACCAGTGAAGAACAATTGGAGATGTTTCGCGTACATCTGCTAACTTATCCCGAAGACACGCGTGCCGAACTGTGTTCTTCACATAGGTATGTGAAGACATATAGTGTGTAAGAACACATTGTAGATGTTTTCCATACAGATGTGGAAAGCTGCCACTTTTGTTCTATACAACGTTTTGTAGTCTATATAATTATTCGTTTTTCCGTATTTTTGCGGGATGAGATGTATTTTCTAGTGATACCATTTTTGGGGGTTGATATGCTTGTTAGGCACCAGGGTAGTGGACCCACTGGACCACCGTGGACGATGATGTAAGTGAACACCTAGGAGCAAGTCTAAGTGCCCCCGGTTTTAAACTCGGTTGGACTTACTGCTCCGTGGTACCACGAGGTCGCTCCACAGGGCAAGGCTCATACAGACTTAGGCAAGATCGTGATTGGGACAGGCAGGAGGTCAAAAAGGCAGCACAGGCAGTCAAGTCAGTGACGTAGCGTTAGTCAGGACAGCAGCATTTGATCGTCTCAACAGGAAATCGCAAATTAACCAGGCATCAGGGACAAGCTTTCTCAATGGCTTCAAGGCAAAGATCCGGCAGGGTGTGCTGAGAGGCTGGATTATGAAGGATTCAGGAATAACCATGCCATCAATGGTGCGCTGGCCCTCCTAGGCACCATGCGCCGGCTCACTAAAATTTAATTTAGTGAGCCGGCCATGCTGCCCTATGAGGTGGGCACACCCGTCTAACCGCCAGAGCAGTGACGAGATGCTGGCGTTTACATATAGCCATAAGTAAAAGCATCTTATTTTTATCCCTGGTCCGTACGAGGACATGGATACCATACTGCGAATTACTAATTTCTCAAATAAAACATAATGGGGCAGATTTATCGACGCTGTCTGAACGTCAGAATATTTCTAGTTGCCATGGCAACAATTACGACTTTCAGACAGCTTGGAATAATCTGCCCCAATATGGGAAAAATCTATTGTTTTTGCATTGCCCAATTAAAATTGACATACACTTATGTTTTGGTCTACGGTTGATGGCCTTTTTTGAAGGACCTAGAGTAATGTGTTTTTTTTATCACTTTCTTTTTATGCTTTTTGTTGGAAGAAATAGGTAAAAATCATAATATAGTGGCTTTTGAACAGTTTTTTTATGATGCTCATCACACGAGTTCACAATGATTTCTTTTATTGTACGTGTTGTTATGGATGTCGTTACTATATTGTGGGGATTGTGTTATGATTTAGATTTTTTTTTCACTCAATGGGGATCATGTTACTAAGGGCCCGAATCGCGTTTTTTTTCCGCCTTGTGTACCGAATCATCAATTTTGGGCCGATTTTCCCTGAATTGCCACAGTGATTTGGCGCACGCGATTGGATTGTGCACATCGGCGCTGGCAGCACGCAACGGAAATCGGGGGCGTGGCCAAAGAAAACCGGAAAAATCGAATTCATCGTAGCAGCAACACCGTGGACTTGGGCGCACTACCTTAGTAAATCGCCCAGACCCAAATCCTCCACTGAAACGCCGCTGGATCGTGAATGGACCGGTAGTAAAATCTGCCCCTATATGCCCATTTTATGTGTTAATGGGGATTTGGGCATTTAAAAAAAAAATTTTTAATCACAATCTTTTTAACTTTTTTATTACTTTCACCATAAGGCATGAACATGCAATCATCTTATTGCTTGTTCATTTAATGCCCATGCATAGGCTGACACTGTGCTTTTAAGATCCCATCATAGACAGGCACTTACAGGCACTGCCTCGACAGTCCTGGGGTTCTGATCAGCTCCTCAGTGGCTGCATGAAACGCTTGGCACCCGGAAGAAGAGTGTGGGGGGGGGGCAATGATAGTCCCCCAGAGACCGCCAGCAAACAAGTTAACTGTTAATGGGTTAAACCCCCGTGATTAGAGTTCCCACACATCCTCGGTATTACACTGGGTGTCAGCTCTTAGTTACAAGCTGATACCCTGCCTTTAATGTGCCCGGCCCACTGTCTGAGTACTAGCTGAGCTGGCATCAGCTTCTGCCATATATCTGACACTGAGCACTAAGCCTAGCACTCTGCGTCCTTATATCGATAACACAAAAGAGGTCAAAACCTTGGATCAATGCTGTCACCCAAATGAAGGTTTTAAACTTTTCAAGTGCCCAAATAAATATTTAGAAATATTTATGCCCTAGATTTGATCAAGTGTCTGAAAGTCAGAATATTTCCAGTTGGCCATGGCAATACACAGATTCCCTTTAAATATAATGAGCACTGGTAAAATGAAAGCTGAGCTGTGAATGGTTGCCATGAGGCAACTGGAAATATTCTGACTTTCAGACACTTGATATATCTCTGCCCCATTGAATACAATTGATGCCTTTCTTAAATGTGTAGATAGATAGATAAATAAAGCTTACGAATAATAATAATCATGGAATGAGGAGACTTTGTAAAATAAAATATACTATATTCACAACATCATGCATCATAATGACCAATAGATAAAAGGGATCATGCAATTTGGACAGCCCATAAAGCAAATAAATTTAAATAAATATATTTTTAGTATTGGTTAATTACAGTTTTCTGCTGAGTCTTGCAATGCTGCTTTATTGTGATGGTTTGTAAACTGTATTTAAGCCCAGAGATCTGAACTTTCTCATACTGTAAAAAATAAGCTTTTTCTGTATTGCTGCCATCGATTCATGTCCTGCACTCCAACTGTGCTTTTTACATTCTCATTTTTCTCAGGAAATTCCCCATAAGGCTTTTCATGATGTACTAGGGAATTCGTCTATTATATAAATTTAGTTTATAGAACTCCAAACAATTATATTAACCGAGAAAAACTACTAACCAAAATAAACATAAAATAAGAATCATTATACAGTTTCAAAAATGTATTTGTTTTGTAAATTTTAATGTAAACATTCCATAATATTTATAATACATTTTCTGATCCCATAACTTATGAGAGAACTATTGCCAATTCTGCTTGTAGTTTCCCGTTCAGCCAAAATCTTAGATTTAAAGAAACTATTTCTGCATTTTATGTTGGCAATTTCCATTTACCTGTGTTGTATTTGTAGTCCCTGAAAATTAAGGGGTTTTTTTTTTTACTATATAGAATTTACTTATTAATTTTCAATCTTTTACAAAAAAAGTACTTTTTACATTCCTCAAATACAATATAATATCCCAATCCCTACGCAACACCACCCTCATTAGGAGGAGCACAGTAAAGAAGAGGAAGGGAAAAAATGATGAACATACATTGGCCACATTTCATAAACATATTTCTTTGCCTTCCCCTCTCACTTTTAACATTTAATACTTAATTATTTATCCCACTCTTTTCTACCCACTGTACCTTTTCTAGCACCATTTTTACTACTTTTGTCCAGAGTAACTGTTGGATGGTTTATAGATCCGAATTCAGAATATTTTTTCCTAGCACAAAATAAACGCACATCATCTGTTTCTCTTGACTATTTACCCTAATTCTAAAACAAATCCTAAATTCCTACCCATGAATCTAACCACAGTGCTATATCATAGATTTCATTAAAGGAACATGTCATAAGAAATTAGCCTATTAAAAAAAAACCGCTACCAGTATAATCTCAAGCACCTGACACTTATAGATCATGTTTTTTTTTCATTACCTGGTGTGTAGCATCATCCAGAAATTAACTTTAAGTTAGATGTAAATTAGATTTATGAAGTCAAGGATGCAGAGAGTTTAAACACGAGAGTCAAGCTTCACTGCACCAGAATCCCCCCTTCAGTGAAATTATGGTCAGGATTCATTGACCCTTTTCGTGTGTCTGTGTGATGATTCAGTCACACGGAGGAGTGGTTAGAGACAGGGAAGCTGGACTTTAGTGTTAAACTCTCCCTTTTCATGACTTTATACCAACCAATTAAATCCCACTTCAAAGTTGAGTTTTCTGGATTATGCCACCACACAGACCATGAAAGAAACATAACTAGAAGCTGTTCAGCTAGTGGTTGATTATGCAATTCTGATGACAGGTCCCTTTAATTACAGCAATATTCCCTTTCTATTTGTGGACATCTACAAACATTGAAAACCCCTGCTCTATCATATGTTCGTACAAACATCAACCTCTCTATATCCAATTTTGAATAGCCACTTTGGTGTTCTATGCAACTTGTTCAAAATAATTCTATGTATTCTATGTGTCCTGCTATGTGTCTATCCATCACTGACTCCATACCTCTTCACACCTATCTTCCTGTTGTCCTAATTCTTCATTCCATTAGACTTACACCTATAATGAAGTTTTTTACTTGTTCTTTTGATAATAGTAGTAAAGAATTCATAGTAGTGAGATGAGGACCAGGAATATGACTTTATTAACACAAAAGCTGATATTTCAGCTGTGAAAGTATCCATATTGGATCTTCTGGGGCACCTGTTTTATTATCTTCAACACAATGAAGGAATTTACCTTGCAGTTGTGTCTGTTTTAAGTGTTTCTTATTTGCTAAATTGTCACATCAGCTGATTTGCCAATGTTTTGGTTACTATTCTATACCCTGGACACTTTTTCATTCTCCTACCATGTGCCTCATTATCACTGCAATCTAGATTGTTAAGTCTGATTGTGACAATTGAAAAGTTGCAAATTTTGGTGCAAACCACTACTCCCCTCCTGGTATATAGATGGATACTTAGGCATCCATGTGCACAAAAAATTCAACTTTTTTGAGACTTTTTGCCAGACTTACAATGTATATGCCAGATTAAACAACATTGTTACACTATAATGGTGCAAAAGAGCTCCTAAGTCTAAAAATGTATATATCTTTAAATTGATATGACTGCATTAAAAAGTTATAATTTTGGTGCAAATTATGGTTTAAAAGCACAAATAACTACTTCAAAATTAGGTGCAGGACAGTATATTGCGAAGAGTTGAGACTTTTGTGCAACTTTTTAATAAAAATTCACACAAAACACCATAGACTCAACAGGGTTTTCATCATTAGGCACTAAGGCACTTATACTATATATTACTTACGTAGGTAAAGTGTAGATGAAAAGATTTTCCAGCTTAGTGGAGTTGCCTTTTAGCTGTTGGTCGACGATCTGGTTCTCTGTGCGGTTCCAAGCTAGGTATTCTGTACTTAGATAAGGCTAAGAATCATCAGTATATGTTGCTGCCTTCATATCATGACGCATATCATGTTCACATAGGGCTCGATATTGATTGCAATCAGCCCCAGTATTGCGTCCTTCTTGAAGTGCGGTTATAGTTTGTACTATCACTATACTGTCATGTTTATAGACGTTTTTTATTTCTTGTGTTGTGGTCGGCTATGTATGTGGTGTACAAAATTATTTTTCATTCTTTCATTCTTTCCACAGCGTTTTTAAAGCATCAACCTGTCAACTGCATGTTGTATACTACATTGACCTCAATAAAGAGAAACAGCACAGTTGGATACACTATAAGAAGTTATGTGGCTTTTCACATTGGCGCTGGTGCACAGCTTAGTTTGCACATCCTCGTATTCTGTCTCCGTTGTGTCTCCATTTTTCTTTCGGTTTTTGTCTCCATGTCTGAGGTTTAACATGTTTTGAGAATCCATCCTGGACTTCCATCGGGGATGTTTTTTTTTTTGCGGACCCATAAACTTCTATTGCCTTCGGTGATCCTTATAATGAAAAAATAGGACTGTTTCAGAATTCTTTCTGCGACAGCAATCATGAAAATACAAGCAATGTGGAACACACCTTATAAACAAGGCTTTGAGGAAATCACTAACCTATGGATGTGAAAACAAAGCCAACGTGAAAGTTCCCAATACTGAGACTAATAATATGCACACACGTCCACTATTGTCTTAATGCACCCATCTGTTGTTTTATGAAGCTTTGTATGAAAAATGTAACTATTATTGTACTAGTTCATGAACACATAAAAGAACATTTACTTACTTTTCCCTTCCACATGAAACATTCTCACAGTGAAGACTGTAGCTAAAATCTCATCAATTATTTAAGAACTCTGGACATGTCTCATGAATTAAGGACTACTCAACTATTAGTTAATAAAAATCAATTTAGTTTATGCCATTTTACCATGAGCCATTAAATGAGTTAATTAAAAAGGCATTGTGCACTCCCATGAAATGTACCTGAATCTGGAACTTTATTTTTTAAATATAGATGTGAATGTATGTTTCATCAAACATTATGGAATAGAGCGCACACATTCAAATCATATGTGCTGTTTCTGATATATAATGAGATAGTAAGACTGTGAGACAAAAGATGAGCTAAACGTTTTTGACAAGAACTTGTGCTTTTGCAATTCATACCACACTAAGGGCGCAGATGTACAGTTGCGGCATACTAGTCCGTTTTTGAACATAAATGAGGTGCATTGTTGCGCCAGAATTAATCACAAGCTAGTTGATTTCATACATCTTATTAATCCCTGTGTGAGTCTCAGCATGATTTTGTGCAAATGCAGTTAGGTGCGTTATAGAACAACTTTGACTCTCTTCTGCCCTCCTATATTCAGGCCATAATTCTTCCTCAAGAAAGTGTGGTCACCCTGCTGTACATTGTGCAAGCTCCCCACACACTTCTTTTCTTCCTGCTCTGAGCTGCTGCTTTTTGCAGATTATTTGTAAGAAGAAGCTTGTGAGTTGTAAACTGTGGATGCATGTAAGTGTACACACTGGATGAGATCTGCTGCTGTGCTACACTGCCTCTACAAAGATTCAGGGTCTTTGCTTCTCAGTCTACGTCACCTTCGGCCTACATTGTTATCGCTAAATTGCACTTATATCAATATGTAGCTAATGATGATTATTAGTTGGCGTAGCAAAACATCTGGATTTATAGGATAAACAGGGAAATGGTTTTTTTCATGCACAGCTAGTTGGTGTTTTACAGTCGCAAAACTGGCACAAAATTGACTGCAACAAAATAAAAAGACGCTAAAAAAAAACAACACCCTGATTCCAATGATCCAAAAGTTTAATGTGTCATTTATCTTTTTTTGTCATTTATAATTTTAAAATTTTCTCTTTTTTTTTTTCTTTTCTTGCGACTTTTCTTCTCCTCCTACAACTTTAGCTGCACAATATTTTTCAGTGTTGCGCTTGATATATCTTTAAAATCCAGATGTTAGTGCATTAAAAAGATGCAATTTTGGCACTAATCATGGTTAAAAAGCCACAATAAACGATAAGGTTCGGGAAGGTAGAATGCGAAGATTTTGAGTCTATTGTGCGACTTTATAATTAAAAGTCGCAAACACCTGTAGACTTAACGGGGGTTATTTATCAATGCAGGCTCCTTCGGTCAGTTCTATGTCTATTTGCAGAGCTCTTGCTGTCTGTAAGATTCATGAATTAGCCTTTTGGCTGTATGGTCTGCTTTCTGTATGGATTTTTTTTTTTAAGTCTCAAATGCATAAAAGTTGTAGTACTAGGTGAGACGTTACAAAAGTCCCAAGTCTGAATCTTGCTTTGTGTTCCAGGGCATTGCATTAGCAGAAATTCTCATAGGTGGCTTTTATCTTATCTCTGTTTGTTGACTATTTTCTTTTTTTCTTCTTCTGCTTCCTCGGCAATTTAATAAATCTCACCTTTTCTTTGTGTTAAATGCTTTTTTTTCCGATCTCTTTTTGATACATTGTTACAATGTCACAAAATGTCGTAGAAATGTCTCAGGTAATTTTTTTCCATTTTCTAACTTTTCCTTATATCGTATAATTTGGAGTTTTTTGTGTCAAAAATTGTCGCAATTTTTAGACATTTGAATTTCATTTGTGATATTTAGTAATTTGGAAGATAAATTTGTCTTACTTATAAAAAAAAGTCATTCGGACTTGTCTCAAAAAGGCAGAAAAAACTGGAAGAAAAATAAAGCATAAATGACCATTGTTTACACACATTAATGAAGCGTTAAATAGTCCCGCAGACTTTTTAGCATTGAAATTCCAAAACCTCAATGAAACTTTTTAAACCAGCCTTTTTTTAATGCCAAAATGCCCAGGTAAACCATTATTAATAACCCCCCAAGTCCTAAAAGCGGGGAAAAAAAGAAAGGACACGCCAAATGTCCTTACCCCTAAGAGTTTCATTTTCTCTTTTTCTCCTATATTTTTCCTAGCACATTAGCTGTGCAAGAATTTTTCAGTTTTGTGCCTGTTATAACTTTAAACCATAGATGTGGACACAACAAAAGTCACAATTTGGTGCAAATCAGGGTTAAAAACAACAACTTTTAAACAAACTCTGGTCCCGGTCAGCCACCGTGAAACTTTAGAAGAGTTGCAATTTTATGTGACTTTCTGCGACTTTTCTAATAAAAGTCGCAAAAGCCATAGACTCGCTCCCGGATATTAAACCTCTAAGATAAATTAAACATGTCCAAAACTTCGTAGAACCAGAAAAACAACACACCACATGTCCTGACTGAAGACAATGACCCTCTCACTGGAAATTTGGCCAAAATTTTGAAAACACAAAACTATGTTTTCCAACTCAAAATTTTCTAACTTTTTGGACAGTGGTTCATATCATAAAAGAACTTGTAATCCCTTTTCCCTCTGTCTCTTACCTGGCCTCTTTTTCAAACATCTTTCCTAATTTGGATTGTTCGGCGGTTATCACTTTTCCTGAAAAATCCTGTTCAAACATTGTTCTTTTTTATGCATTTACCACTTATTCCAAATCATCTGATTATAAGGATACACTGCGATCTGTAGAGAAATCCAACAGCAAATGTTTATTATTTTGTTATGCCTCCACATAGGACATAAATTTGTATGTTGTGCCTAATAAAATCACTGAGCTCTCAATGTGACCCATGGATATCATGATCCTTCAGAGAGTAAACTGCTCCCCGCACTGACCATTTTATGGATGTCTCAAATGATGGACCCACCTCTATCAATGCAAAATGCAAAAAATATCCTTTAAAAAATGGAAATGGGTAGGCTGGTGTTAGAATTCACTGCGGGTGCTGGCAGGGAGGTCAGTAAAGTTTTGTATTGCACATTTCACTAACAAAGTAAGCCGCAAATTTGATAAAAACAATAATGTGTGAAGAACACATTGTAGATGTTTCCATACAGATGTGGAAGCTGCCACTTTTGTTCTATACAACGTTTTGTAGTCTATATAATTATTCGTTTTTCTATATTTTTGCGGGATGAGATGTATTTTCCAGTGATACCATTTTGGGGTTGATATGCTGTTAGGCACCAGGGGTAGTATAATGGGGCAGATTTATCGAGCTGTCTGAAAGTCAGAATATTTCTAGTTGGCCATGGCAAACAATTACGACTTTCAGACAGCTTGATAAATCTGCCCCAATATGGGGAAAAATCTATTGTTTTTGCATTGCCATCTTAAAATTGACATAACACTTATGTTTTGGTCTACGGTTGATGGCCTTTTTTTGAGGGACTCTAGAGTAGATGTGTTTTTTTTATCACTTTCTATTGCATTTTTTGTTGGAAGAAATAGGTAAAAATCATAATTATAGTGGCTTTTGAACAGTTTTTTTATGATGCTCATCACACGAGTTCAACAATGATTTCTTTTTATTGTACGTGTTGTTATGGATGTCGTGATACTATATGTGTGGGGATTGTGTTATGATTTAGATTTTTTTTTCACTCAATGGGGATCATTTACTAAGGGCCCGAATCGCGTTTTTCCGCCGTGTTACCCGAATCATACAGTTTTGGGCCGATTTTCCCTGAATTGCCACAGGATTTTGGCGCACGCGATTGGATTGTGGCACATCGGCGCTGGCATGCACGCAACGGAAATCGGGGGCGTGGCCATAAGAAAACCGGAAAAATCGGAATTCAGCGTAGCAGCAACACCCAGTGGACATTGGGCGCACTACCTTAGTAAATCGCCCGTAGACCCAAATCCTCCACTGAAAACGCCGCTGGATCGTGAATGGACCGGGTAAGTAAATCTGCCCCTATATGCCATTTTATGTGTTAATGGGGATTTGGGGCATTTAAAAAAAAAAAATTTTTAATCACATCTTTTTAACTTTTTTATTACTTTCACCATAAGGCATGAACAAGCAATCATCTTATTGCTTGTTCATTTAATGCCCATGCATAGGCTGACACTGTGCTTTTAAGATCCCATCATAGACAGGCAACTTACAGGCACTGCCTGCGACAGTCCTGGGGGTTCTGATCAGTCCTCAGTGCTGCCATAGAAACGATTGGCACCCTGAAGAGAGAGTGTGGGGGGGGGGCAATGATAGTCCCCCAGAGACCGCCAGCAAACAAGTTAACTGTTTAATGGGTTAAACACCCGTGATTAGAGTTCACACCATCCTCGGGTATTACACTGGGGTGTCAGCTCTTAGTTACAGCTGATACCCTGAGCTTTATGATCCTGGCCCACTTCCGAGTACGAGCTGAGCTGGCATCAGCTCTGCGTCCAATATATCTGACACTGAGCACTAAAGCCTAGCACTCTGCGTCCGTTATATCGATAAAAGCAAAAAGAGGTCAAAACCTGGGATCAATGCTGTCACCAAATGAAGGTTTTAACCTTTTCAGTGCCCAAATAAAATATTTAGAAAATATTTATGCCCTAGATTTATCAAGTGTCTGAAAGTCAGAATATTTCCAGTTGGCCATGGCAACTAAACACAGATTCCCTTTAAAATATTAATGAGCACTGGTAAAATGAAAGCTGAGCTGTGAATGGTTGCCATGAGCAACTGGAAATATTCTGACTTTCAGACACTTGATATATCTGCCCCATTGAATACAAATTGATGCCTTTCTTTAAAATGTGTAGATAGATAGATAAAATAAAGCTTACGAAATAATACAATAATATGGAATGAGGGAGACTTTGTAAAATAAAATATATATATTCACAAACATCATGCAATCATAATGACCCAAAGAATAAAAGGGATATGCAATTTGGACAGCACAATAAAAGCAAAATAAATTTAAATAAATATATTTTTAGTATTGGTTAAGTACAGTTTTCTGCTGAGTCTTGCAATGCTGCTTTTATTGTGATGGTTGTGTAAACTGTATTTTAAGCCCAGAAATACTGAACTTTCTCAATACTGTACAAAAATAGACTTTTTCTTGTATTGCTGCCATCAGTTCATGTCTGCATCTCCAAGCTGTGCTTTTTACATTCTCATTTTTCTAGGAAATTCCCATAAGGCTTTTCATGATGGTACAAGGAAATTCAGTCTATTAATATAAATTTAGTTTATAGAACTCCATAACAATTATATTTAAACCGAGAAAAACTACTAACCAAAAATAAACATAAAAATGAAGAATCATTATACAATATTCAAAAATGTATTTGTTTTGTAAATTTTAATGTTAAACATTACCATAATATTTATAATACATTTTCTGATCCCATAACATTATGAGAGAACTATTGCCAATTCTGCTTGTAGTTATCCACGTTTCAGCAAAATCTTAGATTTAAAGAAACTATTTCTGCATTTTTATGTTGGCAATTTCACATTTACCTGTGGTTGTATTTGTAGTCCCTGAAAATTAAGGGTTTTTTTTTACTATTATAGAATATTTACTTTATTAAATTTTCAATCTTTTACAAAAAAAAGTACTTTTATACATTCCTCAAATACAATATAAATATCCCAATCCCTACGCAACACACCCTCATTAGGAGGAGCACAGTAAAAGGAGAGAGGAAGGGAAAAAAATTATGAACATACATTGGCCACATTTCATAAACATATTTTCTTTGCCTTCCCCTCTCACTTTTAATCATTTAAATATCTTAATTATTTATCCCATCTTTTCATACCCACTGTACCTTTTCTAGCACACTTTTTTACTACTTTTGTCCAAGAGGTAACTGTTGGATGGTTTTATGAGATCCAGAAGTTCAGAATATTTTTCCTAGCACAAAATAAACGCAACATCATCTGTTTCTCTTGACTATTTACCCTAATATTCTTAACAAATCCTAAAATTCCTACCCATGAATCTAACCACAGTGCTATATCATAGATTTCATTAAAGGGAACATGTCATAAGAAATTAGCCTATTAAACCGCTACCAGTATATTATCAAGCAACTGAACAGCTTATAGATCATGTTTTTTTTTCATTACCTGGTGTGGTAGCATCATCCAGAAAATTAACTTTAAAGTTAGATGTAAATTAGATTTTATGAAGTCAGGGAGGCAGAGAGTTTAACACTAAAGTCAAGCTTTCACTGCACTAGAATGCCCCCTTCAGTGAAATTATGGTCAGGGATATCATTGACCAGATCTCGTGTAGTCTGGTGCATGATGTCAGTCACACGGGAGGAGGTGTTTAGAGGCAGGGAAGCTGGACTTTAGTGTTAAACTCTCCCTTTTCATGACTTTATACAACCAATTAACATCCCACTTCAAAGTTGATTTTCTGGATGATGCCACCACACAGGACCATGAAAGAAACATAACTTAAAAGCTGTTCAGCTAGTGGTTGATTATGCCAAATTCTGATGACAGGTTCCCTTTAATTACACCAAAATACCCTTTCTATTTTGGACATCTCCAAAACATGTGAAACCACCCTGCTCTATCATATCTTCTTACAAGCATCAACCTCTCTATATCCAATTTTGATATTCCAAAATAAAAAAAAATGTGTAATTCTATGTGTCCTGCTATGTGTCTATGCATCACATGACTCCATACCTCTTCACCATCTTCCTGTTGTCCTAATTCTTCATTCCATTAAGACTTACACCTATAATGAAGTTTTTTAACTTGTTCTTATTGATAATAGTAGTAAAGAATTCATAGTAGTGAGATGAGGACCAGGGAATATGACTTTATTAACACAAAAGCTGATATTCAGCTGTGAAAAGTATCCATATTGGATCTTCTGGCACCTGTTTTTATTGATCTTCACAAACTATTAAGGGAGATTTATCCTTGCAGTTGTGTCTGTTTTAAGGTGTTCTTATGTTGCTAAATTGTCACATCATCTGATTTGCACAATTTTTGGTTACTATTCTATACCCTGGACACTTTTCAATTCTCCAACCATGTGCCTCATTTATCACTGCAATCTAGATTTTTAAGTCTGATTTGTGACAATTGAAAAAGTTGCAAATTTTGGTGCAAAACCACTACAATCCCCTCCTGGCATAGAGATGGATACTTCCATCCATTGCACAAAAAATTGCAACTTTTTTGAGACTTTTTTGCCAGACTTTAACAATGTATATGCCAGATTAAACAAGCATTGTTAACATCTATAATGGTGCAAAAGAGCTCCTAAGTCTAAAAATGTTTCTTTAAAATATTGATGTGACTGCATTAAAAAGTTATAATTTTGGTGCAAATTATGGTTTAAAAGCCACAAATAAACTACTGTCAAAATTAGGTGCAGGAAGAGTATATGCGGAAGAGTTTGAGACTTTTGTGCAACTTTTTAATAAAAAGTCACAAAAACACCATAGACTCAACAGGGGTTATTCATCATTAGGAACTAGGCACTTATACTATATATCACTTACATAGGTAAAGGGTAGATGATAAAATATTTTCCAGCTTAGTGGAGTTGCCTTTTAGCTGTGTCGACATCTGGTTCTCTGTGCAGGTTCCAAGCTAGGTATTACTGTAATTATAAGGCTAAAAATCATCAGTATATGTGCTGCCTTCATATCATGACTCATATCATGTTCACAATGGGCTCGGATATTGCAATCAGCCCCAGTATTGCTTCTTCTTGAAGTGCGGTTATAGTATTGTACTATCACTATACTGTCATGTTTATAGACGTTTTTTATTTGTGTTGTGGTCGGCTATGTATGTGGTGTACAAAATTATTTTTCATTCTTTTCATTCTTTCCAGCATGTTTTAAAGCATCAACCTTGTACACTGCATGTTGTATATACATTGACCTCAATAAAGAGAAACAGCAACAGTTGGATAACACTATAAGAAGCTTATGTGGCTCTTTCACATTGGCGCTGGTGCACAGCTTTAGTTGCACATCCATCGTATTCTGTCTCCGTTGTGTCTCCATTTTTCTTCGGTTTTGTCTCCATGTCTGAAGGTTTAACATTGTTTTGAGAATATCACTCCTGGATCTTCCATCGGATTTTTTTTTGCGGACCCATAAACTTCTATTGCCTTCGGTGATCCTTATCAGTGAAAAAAATAGGACATGTTTCAGAATTCTTTCTGCGGACAGCAGATCAATGAAAATACAAGCCAATGTGGAACACACCCATATAAAACAATGGCTTTGAGGAAATCACTAACCTATGGATGTGATAAACAAAGCCAACGTGAAAGAGTCCCAATACTGAGACTAATAATAATATGCACACACAGTCACTATTGTCTTAAATGCACATCTGTTGTTTTATGAAGCTTATGTATAAAATATGTAACTATTATTGTAACTAGTTCATGAACACATAAAAGAACATTTTACTTACTTTTCCCTTCCACATGAAAACATTCTCACAGTGAAGACTGTAGCTTAAAATCTCATCAAATTATTTAAGAACTGCTGGACATGTCTCATGAATTAAGGAACTACTCAACTATTAGTTAATTAAAAATCAATTTAAGTTTATGCCATTTTACCATGAGCCATTAAATGAGTTAATTAAAAAGGCATTGTGCACTCCCATGAAATGTACCTGAAATCTGGAACTTTATTTCGTAAATATAGATGAGAATGTATGTTTCATCAAACATTATGGAATAGGATGCGCAAACACATTCAAATCATATGTGCTGTTTCTGATATATAATGAGATAGTAAGACTGTGAGACAAAAGATGAGCTAAACGTTTTTGACAAGAACTTGTGCTTTTGCAAATTCATACCACACTAAGGGCCAGATGTACAGTTGCGGCATACTAATTCCGTTTTTGCACATAAATGAGGTGCATTGTTGCGCCAGAATTATCACAAGCTGAGTTGATTTCATACATCTTATTAATCACTTGTGAGTCTCAGCATGATTTTGTGCAAATGCAGTTAGGTGCGTTATAGGAACAATCTTTGACTCTTCTGCTGCCCTCCTATAATTCAGGCCAGTATTCTTCCTCAGAGGAAAGTGTGGTCACCCTGCTGTACATTGTGCAAGCTCCCACACACTTCTTTTCTATCCTGCTCTGAGCTGCTGCTTTTGCAGATTATTTGTAAAGAGAAGCTTGTGATTGTAAACTGTGGATGCATGTAGTGTAAACACTGGATGAGATCTGCTGCTGGTGCTACACTGCTCTACAGAAGATCTCAGGGTCTTGCTTCTCAGTCTACGTCACCTTCGGGCTACAGTGTTGTCGCTAAAGTTGCACTTATATCAATATGTAGCTAATGATGAATTATTAGTTGGCGTAGCAAAACATCTGGATTTATAGGATAAACAAGGGAAAATGGTTATTTTTCATGCACAGCTAGTTTGGTGTTTAGTCGCAAAACTGGCACAAAATTGACTGCAACAAAATAAAAAGTCGCTAAAGAAAAAACAAAAACACAAGTGATTCCAATGATCCAAAAGTTTATGATGGTCATTTATCTTTTTTTGTCATTTATAATTTTAAAATTTTCTCTTTTTTTTTCTTTTTCTTTTCTTGCGACTTTTCTTCTCTCCTAGCAAATTTAGCTGCACAATATTTTTTCAGTGTTGCGCTTGATATATCTTTAAAATCCAGATGTGAGTGCATTAAAAAGATGCAATTTTGGCACAAATCATGGTTAAAAAGCCACAAATAAACGATAAGGTGCGGGAAGGGTAGATGCAGAAGAGTTTGAGTCTATTGTGCGACTTTATAATTAAAAGTCGCAAAAACACTGTAGACTTAACGGGGGTTATTTATCAATAGGCAGGCTCCTTCGGTCAGTTCTATGTCTATTTGCAGAGCTCTGCTGTCTGTAAGATTCATGAATGTAGCTTTTGGCTGTATGGTCTGCTTTCTGTATGGGATTTTTTTTTTTAAGTCTCAAAATGCATAAAAAGTTGTAGTAACTAGGTGAGACTTTACAAAAGTCCCAAGTCATGAATCTTGCTTTGTGTTCCAGGGCATTGCAGTAGCAGAAATTCTATAGGGGTCTTTTATCTTATCTCTGTTTTGACTAGTTTTCTTTTTTTCTTCTGCTTCCTCGGCAATTTATAAATCTCACCTTTTCTTTGTGTTAAATGCTTTTTTCCGATCTCTTTTTGATACATTTGTTACAAATGTCACAAAAATGTCGTACAAATGTCTCAGGTAATTTTTTTCCATTTTCTAACTTTTCCTTAAGTATAGTATCATTTGGAGTTTTTGTGCCAAAAATTGTCGCAAATTTTAGACAATTTGAAATTTCATTTGTGATATTTAGTACATTTGGAAGATAAATGTGTCTTACTTATGAAAAACAAAAGTCCGTCGGACTTGTCTCAAAAAAGGCAGAAAAAACTGGAAGAAAAATAAAGATAAATGACCCATTGTTTACAACAGATTAATGAAGTGTTAAAAATAGCCCTGCAAGACTTTTTAGCAGTGAAAATTCCAAAAACCTCAATGAAACTTTTTAAAGCCTTTTTTTATGCCAAAAAAGCCCAGGTAAACCAGCGATTAATAACCCCCAACAAGTCTAAAAGCGGGGAAAAAAAAGAAAGGACACGCGCAAATGTCCTTACCCCCTAAGAGTTTCATTTTCTCTTTTTCTCCTATATTTTCCTAGCAAAGTTAGCTGCGCAATAATTTTTCAGTTTTGTGCCTGTTATATCTTTAAAAACTAGATGTGGACACAACAAAAAGTCACAAATTTAGTGCAAATCATGGTTAAAAATTTAAAAACAAACTCTGGTCCTGGTCAGCCACTGTGAAAACTTTAGAAGAAGTTGCAAATTTTATGTGACTTTTCTGCGACTTTTTAATAAAAAGTCGCAAAAGCCATAGACTCAGCTCCCGGATATATCAACCTCTAAGATAAATTAAACATGTCCAAAACTTCATAGAACCAGAAAAAGACACACACACATGTCCTGACTGAAGACAAATGACCCCTATATGCTATTAAAAAAAAGATGATTCAACAAACAGCAGCATAAAAAGAGTTGTTGTATTTTCCATACTGCAAAGTATAGTATTTTCACTTCCTAATAACGTAAAAGATAATTCATATCAGCATTTAATAAACAGAATATTAAAAATTCATAATACAACAGTAAGAAGTATTGCTGTGTAGCTAATGGTAGGCAAAGCAAAGATAAAAATACAATAAAAATAATGTTTTGGATACACTGAATTTGAGCTCTGTGTTTGCCATGAGATGTGAGCACCACAGATAATCTGTCTCCCCAAAGGTTTACAAATCGATGCACATATAAAGCCTTAAGGCCATTTTGTACACAAGTGAGTTCCGACAAACTACCTAGTTGTGTTGATGGGATTTACTGGCCTGACCAACTCAGCATGTCAGTTCAGCTCAGCTGTTCTACGCTCAAGCCAGTACATTCCACAGACACATGAAACAAGTTTGTTGAAATACCTATAAATAACAATAAATAGGAGGTGTCATTTGGAGAAAACAGAGCCCACAAGAAAACGCTGCAAATGTGGGTTTTTTTGTCGATTTCACCGCACTTGGAATGTTTTTCCAGATTTCCAGTACATTGCATGAAATATTAAATGGCGCCACTAAAATGTTCAATTTGTCCCACCGATAACAAGCTCTCTCCCCTCACACATCTCTGTAATCGTAAAAATTTTTTTTTTAAAACTATTACTTCTGGAATGAGGGGACTAAACAGAAACACAAAAATTAAAAAGGGCTGAGTCCTGTAATGGTTCAAACATTTATAAAATGGCGAGTATAATAAAAGTATTACAAGACAAACAAGAGCTGAAATTGTAAAAAAAAAAAAAAAATGAGCCTAATGGCATAATTTATCTTTAGTCTGGAAATTGGCACCTGTCTTTTTATGTTTGTTTGGGGTGGGGGGTTCTACTTATTTGGCCAGATTTATCTTAGAGATAAGATAAGATAAAAATCTGCGACTTTTGCACAAAAATTAGTGTCCCAAGAAAGTTTCAAATACAAGAGAAAATACAAGTAAAAAATACAGATGATCCCCAATAACTCTTGTGGGGTCATTTATCTTATCTCTGCTTATTTCGGCTAGTTTTTGCCTGTGGTTTTTCTGTCTGCTTCTTTGTTAATTTATCAATCTCACTTTTTTCTTGTGCTCAATGGGGGATTTTTTAAAGATCTCTTTTTGAGACATTTTGTCAGATTTGCAGGGGAGAATGCTAGGACTTCTGGTCCTTCTTCGGATGCTTCTGGTAGTGCTAGCCGCGTTCTCCGACCTCCTGCGAATCTCCACAGACTCCACCTCTCATCCGCTACCAGCGGTCTCTGGCACGTGCTCCGGGCAGCGGGTGCTAAGACCTTGTACTGTTTAGGGGTTGTGTTCTGGACTGCTGGGAGTTGTGGTACCTCTTTATGGCGTCTACGATTGTGCTTAGTTGTTCTGCACCATGAGGGGTTAATTCCCAGAAGTTGTCCAGCTCCAATCAGGTTCTGGAGGTGGGTTTCTGGCTGCATAAATTGCAGCTTCACTAGTCACCCGTGCCAGTGTTTGCATTCCCTTCAGCTCTTGCTCTATGCTATAGGTTTGACCTGCTCTTGTTCTGTATTGTTGTGATCTCGGCTAGTTTTTGGCATTGACTAGAGATGAGCGAGCACTAAAATGCTCGGGTGCTTGTTATTCGAGACGAACTTTACCCGCAGCATTTTTCAAGGGGACCAAGGGTCTGCACAGGGAAGCTTGGCCAAACACCTGGAAATCTCAGAAAATGATGGAAACACCATGGAAATGGACAGGAAACAGCAGGGGCAGCATGCATGGATAATCGCACCATTCTGCCAAAATTATGGGCAACAGCATGGCGATGACAGAGTGACCGAATGAGGCTAGATAGCATCTAAAACATCCAATAATTGACCCTGACACTATAGAAGACGGCATGCAGAGGCAGCGGCAGCAGCGGCAGGCTAGAGAGTAGCATGGCGACATACCCCAAATGGACTCAGGCTTCAAACCGCTAAAAAAATTCCTTTTGGCGAGGATAACGTGTAGCACTGTATGTATCAGTATTTTGCCTGGTTAAGGCGGCAGAGAGGAACCAAAGGAGGTGAGCAAGAAGCGCTGAAATGATTACCTATGTGAACAAAAGGTTGACGGTATATTTAGTCGATAACACAGCATGGTGGCGACATAGTGACCAAGTTCCATAACGTATCTGGTGAAACACCCAAAAAATGAGCCTGACACAGCTCGTTTGATAAGGGGACGACATGTGGAGGCAGTCATGGAAACGTTTGATAAGGGGATGATGTGCTGTATTTCCTCTCACGCTCCAGGACTGGTGTATAGACAGTTGAAAGTTGAGCATGGAGACATTGGTGGACGCTGTGGAGGATCGTGGAGGCGAAATGGACAAAAAAAAAAAAAAAATGAGCCTAATGGCATAATTTATCTTTAGTCTGGAAATTGGCACCTGTCTTTTTATGTTTGTTTGGGGTGGGGGGTTCTACTTATTTGGCCAGATTTATCTTAGAGATAAGATAAGATAAAAATCTGCGACTTTTGCACAAAAATTTGTAACACTAACATTTGGATTTCAAAGATAAATCAGACGCAACACTCTAAAACTCACCTAAGGTGAACATTGCTGGGTTGGGGAAAAAGCCATGAATTTTTGCGCAAATCAGTGTGCCCAAGAAAGTTTCAAATACAAGAGAAAATACAAGTAAAAAATACAGATGATCCCCAATAACTCTTGTGGGGTCATTTATCTTATCTCTGCTTGTTTTGGCTAGTTTTTGCCTTTGGTTTTTCTGTCTGCTTCTTTGGTAATTTATCAATCTCACTTTTTTCTTGTGCTCAATGGGGGATTTTTTAAAGATCTCTTTTTGAGACATTTTGTCAGATTTGCAGCGGAGAATGCTGGGACTTCTGGTCCTTCCTCTGATGTTTCTGGTAGTGCTAGCAACGTTCTCCGACCTCCTGCGAATCTCCACACAGACTCCACCTCTCATCCGCTACCAGCGGTCTCTGGCGCGTGCTCCGGGCAGTGGGTGCTAAGACCTCGCACTGTTTAGGGGTTGTCTTCTGGACTGCTGGGAGTTGTGGTACCTCTTTATGGTGTCTGTGACTGTGCTTTGTTGTTCTGCACCATGAGGGGTTAATTCCCAGAAGTTGTCCAGCTCCAATCAGGTTCTGGAGGTGGGGTTCTGGCTGCATAAATTGCAGCTTCACTAGTCACCCGTGCCACTGTTTGCACTCCCTTCAGCTCTTGCTCTATGCTATAGGTTTGACATGCTCTTGTTCTGTATTGTTGTGATCTCGGCTAGTTTTTGCCGTTGACCCTTTTGCTTACTGATTTCGCTCTTGATGTACCCTATCGTTGTGACTCCAGCTAGTTTACTACTCTTTTGTGTTTGTTAGTCTGTTCGTGTTGTTCCCTTCCCACACTTAACTATTGTATTCCGAGTCTTTAACTGGTTCGCGACTGCCCACCATGTATTCACGGCGGTGTTCGGGTCCCGCTGCATGGAGACGGCTTCGGGCTGATCCCTCTCCATAGCCGGTAAGTCTTTGCTGCATATTGCACAGAGACTTACCGGTAACACCCGAGATTGGTGCTAGCACCGATCGCGGGTATTATCACAATGATGGCTGCCAGCAAAGCTACCAGCAGCCTCAAAAAGATCCTTGCCTAGGATCGTCGCTCCCCGTGACGTCATCGGGGAGCAGCGATCCATCTCCATGGTAGCCTCGTGTCTTCCGATTTCGTTTTAACCCCTTCATTACAATGTGCTGATAGAACATTGTAATGAATGAGGAGGAAAATCCCCATATACTGCCATACTGTAGTATGGCAGTATATGATAGGATCGATCAGACAACCTAGGGTTAAAGTACCCTAGGGAGTCTGAAAAATAGTAAAAAAAAATAAATAAAGAAAGTTTAAAAAAAAATTATAATAAAAAAACCTAAAAATTCAAATCACCCCCCTTTCCCTAGAACTGACATAAATATAAATAAACAGATAAAATCATAAACACATTAGGTATCAACGTGTCCGAAAATCCCCGATCTATCAAAATATAATAACGGTTTTTCAATGCGTTTAACCCCATAACGGAAAATAGAGCCCAAAGTCAAAAATGGCACTTTTTTGCCATTTTGAAAAATATAAACAAATCTATAAAAAGTGATCAAAAGGTCATACAGTCCTAAAAATGATATCATTGAAAATATTATCAAATGTCGCAAAAATTGACAAAAGTTCCCGACAGCCATCCATCCTGCCCCATGGACCACAGGGGTTTTGTCGCCTCACCCCCCCCCCAGTTCATGATCGCTGCTATTGACTGATCAATGCATACCAGTCAATAGCGTTGATTTTACTTATGACATCAGTAATACCGATCACCATATCTGTAGACACAGTGATCGGGGCAAGGTGGTGGCTGTTCCTGACAGTCACTGCCCCCCTCTGTTCATGTTCGCCCCGATATTGGTTGGTCGATCTGGACCAGCCAATAGCAGCAATATTTGTCACAGTGGGCATCAATCATCAGTGTTAAGGGCCATTTCTAGTGGCATCATGCCATGTCTCAGAGATCTCCAATTGACCGATCTGTTCACCCACTTCTGGATAAGGGTTACCACCTGTAGGTGGATAATTTTTATCCCAGTGTTCCTGACACCATACAGCATCCTACAGAAATCATAGATATGGTACAAAAGTGCTTGCCGTGTACATTGTACGGATGATGCTGTACAACTCTTAAGAGCTGTTTGCAAATATTGAAACTTGACTGTGTAAACCCACTACAAGGTCATTAATAAAAATATTAAAAAGAAGTGGCCCCAATACTGACCCCTGTGGCACTCCACTGGTAACATCAACCCAATCTGAGAATGTGCCATTAATGACCACCCTCTGTTTTCTATCACTAAGCCAATTACTTACCCAAATACACAGATTTTCTCCTATTCCCAGCTGTCAAATGCCTTTGAAAAGTCCAGATATACAACATCCACAGCGTCCTCCAGATCTAGTCTTGAACTTACCTCCTTGTACAAACCAATCGGATTAGTCTGACAGGACCGATCTCTCATAAACCCATGCTGACGCTGGACTGTGCCCATACAACATGTTATGTACACATGTGGGGAACTGCAACACTCAGGGGAAATAGTTTATTTATTACATTTTTTTTCCCTTGTGGCAATAAAAAATTGGGGGTAAAAGTGACCTTTATAGGAAAATTTTCACCTTTTTCATTTTTAAGGCCTAATACTAATTAGGCTTTATGGATTATGGATCCTAATGGATCATTTACCTGTAGGGTTAAATACACATATTACACATTGCTAAATTCTCTAAGGGGTGTGCATTCAAAAACTAGGATCACTTTTCGGGTTATTCTATGTTTTATACCACTAGGGCTTTCCAAATGAATGTAAAAATTTCTGTCAAATTTGGCTTCTAAAAGGCAAACATCAACTGTGTGTCCATACAACATTTTATATACCCATGTGGGGTACTACTACACTCGAGAGAAATAGGTTTACACATTTTTGGGGGTTATTACATTTTTTATCCTTTTTATTAAAAAAAATAGCGGTAAAACTGACCTTTATAGGAAAATTTTCACCTTTTTCTTTCTCAGAAATATTTTCAGCCATATTTGTCCTCCAAAAACAAAACAACGCTGTTGCCCTCCTGTGCCCGTACAGAAGGGTACAGTGACAAAATGGGTATTGGCGTTACTCAGGAGAAATTGCATTAAGCATTGTAAGATAAAATTACATTTCTGTAATTTGCCTTTCATTTATTTTTCACCCTCATAAAACGCTCATAGGGTTAAAAATCTTCCCAAAGGTTGTTTTGAATATTTTGAGGGGTACAGTTTATAAAATATTGTCATTTGTGTGGGGGGTCTCTGTCATGTAGGCCTTATAAAGTCGCTTCTAACTAAATTGGTCCCTCCAAAAGTATGTATGTTTTGATGATTTTCTTGAAAATTGGACAATATCACAACTAAAGTTATAAGCCTCCTATCATCATAAAGAAAGGAAAGGATGTTTGAAAAATGATGCCAAGTTAAAGCAGACATATGGTAAATGTTGGTTATCAAAAAGTAGAAAATTTTGAATTTGGAAAACAGTTATATTCAAAATTTTCACCAAATTTCCATTTATTTCATAAACAAATACTAAACATATTGCTTAAATTTCTCAACCAACATGAAGTATTATGTGTCACAAAAAAACTGTCTCAAAATCAACTGGATATGTTAACGCGTTCCAAAGTTGTGACCACTTAAAGTGAAACATGTCAGATTTCAGAAAAAAGGGCTGTGTCAGGAAGGAGCAAAATAGCTAAATCATTAAGGGGTTAACAAATATCATCCTATTTAAAATCTCCCATGTCAATGATTTTTTGGTAATTTAAGATTCTAAAAATGAAAAAGAAATACTACATTGTTATTGCTTATTACAATTGCTTCAAATTTAAAGTGTAAACGTCATTTCAAAAAACTTTTGATATGTTGTAGGGCAGATAATTTTAAGCCCTTTTGCAATTGGATTAGTTAACCAAATCTTGCTCCTTCCTCTTGTATTCTGCAGACTTCCCCTAGATGGCAGTGACTGCTCAGATAGCCGTTACTATGGACATTCCATCTTCATAAAGAAGACTACAGAACAGGAGACACGCCCCCTCCCCCTCCCTGCACACAGCTGATCACCTCATGTCTCAGTGCTGCAGCACTCATGTGTCACTACTCCAGCACTGTCATGTGCTGACAGGAACACTAATGTAGTGACCAAACACCTAAACTTCTCTCTCCTCAGCTTTCCCTACACCTGTATACTGTATAAACACATAATCCACACAGACAGAAACTGCAGCCCCCATCACCTCACACAGGAGTGGCAAGTCTTCATGCTGCCCTGTCATGTGCTGTGCTGGAGTGTTACTTAGATAGGTAGATGATAGATATGAGATAGATAGATAGATAGATAGATAGATAGATAGATATGAGATAGATAGATGATTGATAGATAGATAGATATTAGATAGATAGATAGATAGATAGATAGATAGATAGATAGATAGCTCTGGTGTCATTGGTCAGCAGCAGGTGCTTGTGATGAGGTGACAGGAGGCAGGCTCTGCCCCTCCATCTTGCTGGTTTTATGAGAGCTGGAAACCCTGGTTGCTATGAGCCAAAAAAGATATTAAATGAGGACCGAGAGGCAAAATATTTTGAGGAATGATTCCCAGGGACACCTGGAGCAGAATTATGCATTTTATTTCTTTTTGTTTCAGAATGACGGTTACACTTTAAGTTACCTTCTCCATTATATGTTGTATCTGCAAATGGTTACTCTAAAGCTACATTATTGCTATATTTTCTGCCCTATTTGATAATGCTATCATTCCAAGAGTGAGAGGTTTTACTGACAATTTTCTGTCCACTTTAGGCATCTATTTTATCTTGCTTGCTGTACCTATATGTGTGCGGTTCATGTTTGCTCCCTCAAGCAAGTAGAACATCTTTCCTGATGGTCACATAAAATATATGACAAATGACTGAAGCAGGTTAAGTGAGGTGTAGACAGGAATATCTCATTATACAGCCCAGAAGCGAATGTTGGATAATTCCCATGAAATATGACCAGATAAGTCCCTGCATCTAGTTCTTGAAGAGACCAGCATTATCATCGTTCAAAAGCGGTAAAATCAGCAGGGAAATCATGTCTATTGTAGCGCTTGACAGATGAGTATCTTTTTTAAGAGATCTCTCACCTACTCTCTTCTTTTTCCCTATGTGTGTTAAGATATTTGGTTGTATTGATCTGTAACTAACAAAACATGATGTGCAATGTAAGATAAAAAAAATCAATAAGCTTTATGTCCTTCTAAAACACCCAATTATATTTGATATATTATGATACAATACTTTACAATGAAAAAAATGACATAACATAACACTTACTACCCCACCAACATACTGAATGTAGCACAGCTCCCTAACAATATAACAAATTGATTTTGTTACTTATAAGCACATAGCATAATGATTTTCCATACTTTAGATATCCCCTTATTATTTGCCCTATTGTGGTATTCTAATAAACAAAACATTAAGACCTTTTAGAGGAAACATGAGAATAGCAAAGGGGCCAAGTTATCATTCTTTGTACTCCAAAAATGCCTCGGCATATACTGCATGAAAAGTCACAATTTGTGGCAGATGTCATGTAAATTGCCACTTGCGCCTAAGATGTTACTACCAGTCAGATGCAACCTCTTATCAGTTCCGGTATGTCACGCACGAGTCAGATAAGCCAATCAGATGAACCAGTAATGTGTACCAATCACGCACCAGTCATGTGAACCAGTCATGTGAACCAGTCATGTGAACCAGTCAAAAGGAACCTACTGACCATACCCACATTCCAATAGCCTCTGAAAGATAATCTGTGTACTTGGGGGGGATGGTAGAAGAACAGATTCAAACTGGGATTCTATTCCCTCACACATGCTGGATAGTGCTTTCCGACGTTTTTGGGTTTTGCATAGCTGTGCCAGGTATTTAACTGCACTGGGATTGTTTTGCATGCGACCAGATTTTGGCGCAGCTGCGCTGGCTTTTATGCAACAGGAATCGGGGGGCGTGGCCGTTGTACAGTCCGACTGATTCGGACTGAGCGCAGGTTTTAACTTTCAAATTGTTTAGCAAGACAATGCTCTTGTCACGGTTACACCCGCAATCCTCGGTACGGATTGAGGGTGTACCCGTGCCTGCTGCCACGGTCCCCGCTCCCCCAATTTGTGGTGTTAGTATTTGTTCTCACAAGTTTTTAAGTGCATACATTAAGCTCTATTGTTAGGATCATAGATTAAACACGTGTGGAATCCACCCCATGTTTTCATCCAATGAGTATATATTGCCGTGTATGTATTTTAGAAGTAGTCATGAATAAGGATACGTGATATCCGAAACGCATAGACCGCTTTGCTGTGACATGTGTATCTCGTGGCTACTGTGTATCGTTTTAATCTACGAATAAAGCCTTGAAGATTTTATTACCTGGTGTCTCCTTTAAAGCTGGATCGTGTCAAGAGATTTTCCCTTCCTGCTGTTTATTTTTCAAAATGTAGAATATAGCCTGCCACCCCCCATGTAGTTTACAGCCTGCAAGCCCCCATGTAGTATACAGCCTTCCAGCCCCCATGTAGTATACAGCCTGCAAGCCCCCATGTAGTATCCAGCCAGCCCCCATGTAGTATACAGCCATCCTTCCATCCCCCATGTAGTATATAGCTTTCCAGCCCCCATGTAGTATAAATACTGCCAGCCCCCATGTAGTATACAGCCAGTACCATGTAGTATAAAGCCAGCCAGCCCTTAAGTAGTATATAGCCAGCCAGCTCCCAAGTAGTATACAGCCAGCCACCCAGTAGTATACAGCCAACCAGCCCCATGTAGTATACAGCCAGCCAGCACCCATGTAGTATACAGCCAACCAGCCCCCGTGTAGTATACAGCCAGCCATCCTCCATGTAGTATACAGCCTGCCAGCCCCCATGCAGTATACAGCCTTCACCCATGTAGCATACAGCCTGCCAGCCCCCATGTAGTATACAGCCAGCCAGCCCCATGTATTTTACAGCCAACCAGCCCCAATGTAGTGTATAAGCCAACCAGCCCCCATGTAGTATACAGCCAGCCAGCCCCAATGTAGTATACAGCCAGCCAGCCCACATGTAGTATACAGCCTGCCAGCCCCCATGTAGTATACAGCCAGCCCCATGTAGTATATAGCCTGCCAGCCCCCATGTAGTATACAGCCTGCAAGCCCCATGTAGTATACAGCCTGCCAGCCCCCATGTAGTATACAGCTCTCCAGCCCCCATGTAGTATACATCCTGCCAGCCCCCATGTAGCATACAGCCATCCCCATGTAGTATAAAGCCAACCAGACCCCATGTAGTATACAGCCTGCCAGCCCCCATGTTGTATACAGCCTGCCCCCATGTAGTATATATACAGCCAGCCCTTAAGTAGTATATAGCCAGCCAGCTCCCAAGTAGTATACAGCCAGCCCCCAAGTAGTATACAGCCAGCCCATGTAGTATACAGCCAGCCAGCACCCATGTAGTATACAGCCATCCAGCCCCCATGTAGTATACAGCCAGCCATCCTCCATGTAGTATACAGCCTGCCATCCCCCATGTAGTATACAGTCTTCGCCAATGTAGCATACAGCCTGCCAGACCCCATGTTGTATGCAGCCTGCCAGACCCCATGTAGTATATAGCCTGCCAGCCCCATGTAGTATACAGACTGCCAGCCCCCATGTAGTATACAGCTTGTCAGCCCCTATGTATTATACAGCCAGCCAGCCCCCATGTATTATACAGCCAACCAGCCCCCATGTAGTATATAAGCCAACGAGCCCCCATGTAGTATACAGCCAACCAGACCCCATGTAGTATGCAGCATGCCAGCCCCCATTTAGTATACAGCCAGCCCCATGTAGTATATAGCCTGCCAGATCCCATGTAGTATACAGCCTGCCAGCCCCCATGTAGTATACAGCCTGCCCCCATGTAGTATACAGCCTGCCAGCCCCCATGTAGTTTAAAGCCAGCCAGCCCCCAATAAAAATAAATGAGAGGAGAGCCATTACTTATGAATTATTAAGCTGAAGATCCTGGCTAGTAAATTACCAAGGGGGCCTGCCTAAAACAAAAATAGGAGGGCTGTCTAATGAATTACTAAGGGGGATCCTGCCTATTGTATTACTAAGAGCAAGGAGGACTGTCACGGTTACGGATTGAGGGTGTACCCGTGCCTGCTGCCACGGTCCCCGCTCCCCCAGCTCTCACTTACCTCTCCAGGCTCCGGCCTGCACTCTTGCTCCCAGCATGTAGGCCGCATGCTTCTTCCATGCAGTCGCGTGCTCCTGCCACTAGAGGGAGCGCGCGCGGAATTCTCCCAGCCTTAAAGGGCCAGCGTCCTCCTTATTGGCTCTGGCATTCCAGGCTCGGCTATATAGCCTGGCGACTCCCAGCATCCCCTGCCGGATCTTCAGTTCATTCTTCTGAGGAGAAAGCCTTCTTGAGCGTTTCCAGACGCCTCTGAGTTTCCGTGTTCCCGGTTTCCTGTGTTCCGTGGTGTCCCCTTGTTCCGTGTTATCCTGTGGCGGTCCTGGTGTCCTGTGGTGGTCCTGGTGTCCTGTGACGGTCCTGGTGTCCCGTGGTCCTGCCTGCCTGCCTTCCCGTGGTCCTGCCTGCCTTCCCGTGGTCCTGCCTGCCTGCCTTCCCGTGGTCCTGTCATGTGAACCAGTCATGTGAACCAGTCATGTGAACCAGTCATGTGTACCAGTCATATGTACCAGTCATGTGTACCAGTCAGACGCACCAGTCAGATGCAACCTCTTATCAGTTCCGGTATGTCATGCACCAGTCAGATAAGCCAGTCATGTGTACCAGTCATGTGTACCAGTCATGTGTACCAGTCAGACGCACCAGTCAGATGCACCCTCTTATCAGTTCTGGCATGTCACGCACCAGTCAGATGCAACCTCTTATCAGTTCTGGCATGTCAGGCCTAGCCTGGGTTTAGCTCGAAATGCCTGCTATTAACGCCCATGAATTGTGCAATACAATACAAAAAGGAAAGTTGCCAGTGGCAGTGTAATCAACGTGGCACTAGTATGTCAGCGGTTCAAAGTGCTGTCATTTTGAAGAGGATCGTCGCTCCCTGATAACTTCAGAGGACCCCCCTGAAAATGCTGATGTGCAGTGCTGGCACACATGGTCATAATGGTTTAAATGACAATGCAGATTTTGCCAGCATCATTTAAATAGTTAACACCTGTGATCGGTATCCAGACCCAAACTGATTTTGGTTGCTTTCCTTTTTAATTTGATGCCATGATCCCTTTTGGTGGAGTCACCGAATACATTTACTGTTGTCTAAGCTTAGTTCTGATGCTTTTTTTCAAAGATCTACACATAAGGTAATTACACCAACAATACTGTACTTAACATTTAATACATGTTCATATTTTCCACTTTTCAAAACACTTAAGAATTAAAACTTGAAAAGAAAGCAGATGTGTGAACAGATGTGACTTTGACAACAGTAGAAAGCATGTTATTGTTGGAATAAACTGCAAGAAAAGAATACCACACTTTGTTTGTACCTGCAGTAACAATAACTTCAATATAAACGCTATAAATTGGTGCTCAAGCTTTACAAGATTTTCTATAGTTTTACTACAATATAAAGGGAAGTTTGCTTTCACTTGTAAACGCCTACCACCACTCCATTTACTTCAATTGGACTAATGGTAAAAATGATTCAATAGATAAAAGCGATTCCATAAAAATGAATAAAGCTCCATATACATTGGCCATATTTTAATTTAACACCTTCAATAAAAATACATTTTTAAGTTCAATTTTGACTAAAACTTATGGACTTTATAAGAATTTTCCAATCTTAAATAATTTGTGCCCGTGGACTATAAACAGAATGTAAAAAATAACATAAACCCACCATACCCATCTCCCCTCACTGCCATTTCAATGGTACCCACTTTCATACAAGATCCTGTCCTAACACCGCAGGATATTGATATATACTGACATTTACCCAGCAATTTCTGCCAGTGCCAACATAGGAACATAATCCAACAGGAAACTCTAAAACCTGGCAAATGAGGCCAAACCCCATAATAAAACAAAAAGAGCCTTAGATGCTCTGACAAAATGATGAGATGAAAAATACAAAATGTAAAGAAAGTTAGACAGGCAACAGCTGTTATAGAAAAATAAGACATCAAACAGATGGCATCATAGAAAGAGAATATCAAAAGGATATGAAAAATAAAACATCCCTCCGGCTGTAATACATACCTTATAGTATTGCCAAATATCAGCATTTAACATGGTTAAAACCCAATGGTGACAATTAGCACTTCTTTTACTTCCCATCTATATGGAGCAATAATTGTAAAGTATGTTCCTGCCATCTACAGCATATGTGAATAGACCTCCATTTTATTGCCAAAATATAATGTTTAATTTATGGGAAAAATAAGTAATGTGAATATGTGTGTATACATTTATTGCATATAGCTAGTGGGGGCGTCAAATCCATTAAGTTGAAATCATGAAATACCCATAAGAGGAAGTAATCCTCGGAAATATATTATTATATACAGCCTTGACTGCCCTTTTTCAATATCTTGGTGGTAGAGATGTAAAAATGTAATTGAGGGGAACGCCGTATATTAAAATGTATTGGATATAAGATTTCAATATAATATGATACATTTGGAATACATTTGGAAAAGAGCACGTTTTCTTTAAGTTTAAAAAAAATCTATGGAAAAAATAAAATCTTACATACAGCAGTATATAATGAACAGTTTACATGTTTATCACCAATACATAGGTAGTTTTGACAGTTAGCAATTATTTTGGTAAGTAAGGATAGAAAATTTATGTTATTGCTTCTTTAATTAAACTAAACCTTGGACATAACTTAGGCCAGTCAATTCTCCAAGAGTCCGGTTCCTTAAGTCGTCCAACAACTAAAGTAGAAAAGAAAAAAATATAACCTGTTTCATAACAGTTTTTGTACTTTTAATGGTCACTCGGAATACTGTTGGTATCTGGCCCAAGCCACCCATTGGACTTCAATGTGGGCTGTTCTGCCACCTTGAGTGGCTATGACTCTCTCATAAGTACATGTAGTCTTTAGTTGTCTTATTACTTCGTCCACTGGTGGCCAGAGGGAATCTTTATGGTTTGCTTCATAGGCATGAGTTATTGTGCTGGTACTATTGGGTGTTTTTTTTTATCTATACCTGACATATCTATTAGCAGCAGAGCTTGTTGTGGTGATAAGTATATTGCTTTTTGTAGATGTGTGATAGAATGTTGTTGATAGCATCCCATAGTGGCGAGATGATAGGGCAATCCCATAAGATATGGAGTAGCGTGCCTCTGCATCCACATCCTCTCCAACAGGAGGGGGAAGTTCCTAGGTAGATCATACTTAGTTTGGAGGGCAGCACGATGGTTCAGTGGTTAGCACTACAGCTTTGCAGCACTGGGGACCTGGGTTCAAGTCCCAGGTCAACATCTGCAAAGAGTTTGTATGTTCTCTCCATGATTGCGTGGGTTTCCTTCAGGTCATCCGGTTTCCTCCCACACTTCAAAACATACTGGTAGGTTGATTAGATTGTGAGCCCCATTGGGGACAGAGACTGATTTGGCACACTGTGCAGCGCTGTGTATTTTGTGCGCTCTATATAAATAAAGGAATTATTATTATTATATTAGTGTGAAATGCCACCTTTGAAGAGTCTTTATTATTGCTTCCTGGTGAGAGACCGAACGAAAAGTAGAATGGATGGTCAATATTGCCCTCTTCCATTGCGCTGATGTGAATGATTTTTGTACATCTCTCTCTCTCATTTAGACATATATGGAAGTTTTTCTTGTTTTGTGTTCTCTTGCAGCATTTTATTAAAAAAAATTACATTTAGAGGACACTGTATAAAATATACAATTAATTTGGAGTGAAATTGCTTAAAATATATTTCGTTTGGGAAGAGCTGTATATAATTTATTCTGTGCTCTGTATAAATTATATATTAATTCACGTAGATTGAAGTTATGCTTTTATTGGAACTGTCTGTATTGCAATTAAATTATAGGGAACCCATATGTATTTATATTATTGTTAATTCAGTAGACACTTAATTTAATATTTATTCTAGAGGCACCATTTATTTAATATATGCAGAGGGTAAAGCATGATCAGTTGTGATGTAAGGATATATGTAATATTTGCAGGGGCTATGTAAGGGACATATAATATTATTTAGGAGCACAGTGTTGTTATCCAGGGGACACTTTACTGTGTGTAACTGTAAATATCTTTAGGGTGCAGTGTGGCGATGTGCAGCAAAGAGCCAAGTGATTGTTTGGAAAAGTCACTGAGAAATACTTTACCTGAAAGAGCAGAATGTAACCTGTGAGTTGCTCTAAAAGCCACTTTTGACAGTGCTGTGTAAAGAATGACACTTTCATCTTTACTAGAGATGAGCAGACCCGATGTTTGCATTTGGGTTCAGATTCTTCCGTTTCTGGATTGACGGCTGAACAGCCAATACAGCAATTTGACGACCTCTGCAACTAGCTTTGACTATGATTGGTCAGGAGTGCCATAATTAGTAGCTATGGGCAATGTTACAGTAGTTATATTCTTACACATATGGAGCAGTATTATAGTATTAATATTCTAAAACCATTCACCAAATACACAGCTGTGGTGAATAGTTTGCTAGGCCTACCAATTTGCAAATTGGGGGCCACTTTTATCATTTTTTCCAGGGCCACTTTAAATTCCCACTTCGCCCCTTCAAAGACACTAGTTCAAAGGCTTTGCTTGGGGTGCCCTGACAACTTTTCCAGTACCTTTCAGCAGTTCACATGACCCACGGATGCAAGACTACAGCCATGTTCTCATGTCAAGATCTAAATATATGAGTATATTAAGGCTCAGGCTCAAATATGTTTTCACCTTTATCGTCTCAAAATCTACATGTACTTTGAAACCATAATAACAATAATTCTCCAAAAAAACAATTCTAAGACTCAAGGCCATCTACTATGTTCAAGCTAAGTGCTGCCTGTGGTAGACCAAGAGAGTGTATTATGCTTGAATGCTATTAGCTTTGATTTATCAAAATGTGGCACTACATCCAAAGTAAATACAGTCAGTTCCGGGTTACGTACAAGATAGGTTCTGTAGGTTTGTTCTTAAGTTGAATTTGTATGCAAGTCAGAAATTTATATTTTATAATTGTAAATCCAGACAAATTTTTTTTTTGGTCTGTGACAATTGGATTTTAAAAATGTTGTATTCTCATTAGAATCAAGCTTAACTGCTGACACCTTTGATAACTGTTATACCTGGTTGTTGTAGCCTAAGGCTAAAGTACAGTAAATTACTAACATCCAGAGGACTGTCTGTAACTAGGGGTCGTCTGTAAGTCAAGTGTTCTTAAGTAGGGGACCGCCTGTAGGTGGAATTTTCTTAGACTATTAATGCTGTGGCCTAAAGTGGACATATCATTGCGAAAAAAAATTTCTCAATTACATATTGAATTACAGTGTTACTATAGGGAAATCTAATCCATTGGATAAGAGTTCTATAAGGTTCAGCAAGAGTTTCAGAGACGGTGTACTTTTTTTTGCAAGCTATCCATTTTTTTTGCAAGCAATCACAAGCCATTTGCCTCACGAAAGGCTATGTAACTACCAAGTTCTCTTATGAGACAAGCATTTTGGCTAGCCAAGTGTCACAAATTAAACCTTTGCAGTTTTTAACTGGTGCAAATTTGGGATTTAAAGGCAACCTGTCACCAAGGGAAAGACAGGTTACAGAAGCCCATTACAGCAGCAGTGCAAACACTTTCTTCCTTCTCTAAGCATTTGCATTACAATAAGTGTGTTATAACTTACCTTGCACCCTAATAGAATCCTCTGTGTAGTCCCAGGGGTTGGCTTTGGTTTGGATGCATTTCAAAAAACAACATGTGACTTGTTTGTGCTGCAGACTGCTCAGCTCTCAGCCCCCACCTTTGTGCTTCTATACAGCTTCTCCTTCTCCCACTGATGTCTCCCACAGAAAGGAATTTTTTCCCTAATTTGGGCCAATAAACATCAGTCTTTTTTTTTGCCTCCTTCTGGATAAACAATGTAGTATATATAGAGTGGACTGTGATCTGCATCTTTTTCCAACCTCATCTTCTATGGAACTATGAATAGGTTTGTTATCTCTTCTGGTAATAACGCCACATAAAATGTTATATTAGTTAGTAAGTCTTATAAGACACAATGAGGATTTTAGGAGTCACTTTGGTTCATACTGGATTGTACAGACTGTATAAGTAATAGGCAATTTCTTTCATGGTTTTCACCATTACATATTCTCACTGATAGCTTTAAAGTCATAACAATAGGCAGAATATGACCTACTTGTTATGATATTTATTGCTGAGAAGAGTAGCTTAATTACATTTTTACAACTTGCATAAATGTATTGAAACCCTGGGCAGCCAGACATTTGCTTTTATCTAATTTATATTGCTATTGATGAAAGGGAATATTGGATTGTGTTGAATTTGTGCTATCCCTTTGCACTATAATAAGTCTAAGAAGCTTCTATTCAAACATGCTTTTGTCTGAACTTGTGAATTTTTTTATTGTATGAAGCACAATGGAAGTGAAGATTTTTAGTTCAGATGCAGGGTTCAATGAAGGAACCATTCATTGTGACCCTGCAGCACTTCAATTTTGATACCCATGAGTTTTGTAGACATAGAAATGCAGAGATTCTATTTAATCACCATTTGTTGCTCTTGCTTCATGTGGAGAAAAAGTGTCTAGATCAATATGAGGCTGAAAGAAATAACTTGCGTGACAAATAAACAGTGTTACCTTGGCAATGCTCAATGTCCCTACCAAGGCTTTACCAAAGTAATTGAAATGTGTGTTTAATAACAATGCAGTCACATTCTACTTGCAACTCAAGACCAGCATGACGCCAAACTGGACAACATAGAAAGACCCTTTAGAAGATCTTTGCATACTGGTTCATGACCCAGTATGATGACACATTATGGTTATTTTGAGATTGAACAAAGTTATAGTTTACCATTTGCTTTCAAATTTTAGCTGATTCTCTGAATTATTGTGTCCAATTATGGGAATGTACCATAGTAACCATAGAAAGCCATAGTTATGATATAACTCAGTGGTGGGGAACCTATGTGTTAGAGATTTTTATCTAGGGCTTAGCTGCCCTTCATGTTGTACAGTGAATTTTGAATTAAATATTTCATGGCTGCCCCGGGGCTTGAACACAAAACCAAGACACATGTCAGTCTTAGTATATGTAAAGATCTTCTCTCTCGTTTAATCTCTCAAATGCATAATATCAGAGACAGAAGAGTTATCAAAGAGGCGTGAATACAATACTGCAATGCCATTGGCCATAATGAATTTACCAGCACATTTCTCAGAAAAGGCTAATAGACCTTGTTCACAGACATGTTTATACTAATTTCCCTTAGAAGATTGAGATAAACTGGCTCAAGAATCAAAATATAATGCAGCATGAAGGACAGACTGACTTCTCATTAAATGTCAAAGGGAATTAGTTGGCAGGTGAGCAAACCGGTTACATAAAATGAAGTTTGAATCATGACATTAACTGGACAGTGCTTTGACCCCCGGCGTGACCCCTGGCTAGTGCTTAAAATGGCGGACAGTAGTCAAGATGGCGTCCGAAACCAGTGTGATCTCCTTAACACTATGGCATCAGTGCCAGAGGTGGCACTCAGAGCCCTCTCTATGAGCACCTGCTTCATCACCCCAGCACAGAGTTCTCCAGACAGGACTCACGGCCTCTTGCAGTCCCAGGCAGCCCAGGACCCTAGAAGGAAACTACAATGATAATCCAAACTTCTTCGCCTTCTTTCTACTGTATTAGTGTCCTCGGGTGCCTATACAATTTAAACCTGTGACCGAGCAGGGAGAAATAAGTTACTTCTTAAATTGTAGCATTGGCACTTTGCGAAAAATACATGGGTTTAGGTTGTAGTTTGGGCACTCAGCGTCTAAAAGGTTTGCCATCACTGATATAACTGATTTAGTCTAAGTTCTGAAAAAAAGAATGTTATTTTAAGAGCCAATGCAGAAGAACATTTTTACAAGCTTTGCTCATCTGTATTATCTATATAAGATCAAGAAGTATTCACTGTAAAAATGTGTTCTGGGACCTTAAACAACTGTCCTTGTTTTTAGGGAAAAAAAAAAGGCTTTAAAATTATGCAAATGAGCCTTCATGTGTATTTTTTCAAACTGTATGCAGGTTTTCATATGTCTTGCACTCAGGGGCGTGCATCTGAAGGCTCTGATATAAAGCCCCGACTGGTGAAGGGCTGCAGTGATAGTTGACTTTGTGGAACTTTCTCCCATATCCCTAATGCATCTGTGGGGCTCAGCCAGAATGATCGTTAGCCCTCTCATCAAGGCTCTTCTCCCACGATCGCTTAGTGCCGAGGAAGAGTTGTGGTCTTTTCATATTTCTTTCATTTAAGGATTATGGATGCCACTATGCTCTTAGGAACCTTGAGTACTGCAGAACCTTGGCCAGAACTGTGTCAGAGCTCGTTTAGCAGTTCCTTAAACCTCATGATTCTCATGTGCTCTTACATGCACTGTGAGCTGTGAGATCTTATATAGACAAGTTTGTGCCTTTCCTAATCAAGTCCAATCAGTTTAATTGAACACAGCTAGACTCCAATGAGTAGAACCATCTCAAGGAGGATCAGAAGAAAATATGAGTGCCATAGCAAAGGATCTGAATACTTATGACCATGTGATATTACAGTTTTACATGTTTAATAAATTAGCAAAATATCTACATTTTGTTTTTTGTTCTGTCAAGGTGCGGGGTGCAGCGTATAAAGAACTTTTTTGATCTTACCAATTGGCTGCAATGAAACAAAGAGTAAAAGAAATTAAAGGGGTCTGAATACTTTCCATACCCACTGTAAATGTCCTACTGCTTTGAATCCACATGTAGTAACACATAAACTGTGTAGTCTGACCCTACAGTTACAGTATTTGTCTACTGATTTTGCTCGTATTTGCTACAAAGGGTTTGTAAATAGTAAGCATCAAATTAGACTGCAAAAATGGTAGTTTAAACACTTCAAGTCAACAAGTGAGGCTTGCTGCTTGAGAATTGCACTGCACTTGTAGAAAACAAACACAGCATTTTAATTAATTTTATTAATAGTAGAATTATGTCTTAAGGTCACTGATCTTTTTATTATTCTTCTACAAATATAAAGAGAGATAAAACCCTGACATTTATTACATTTATTAAGCTTAGCACACTATAATTCTAAATACCAAATTGTTATACACAGCGGACTAGAGAGTAAGCTAAAAATATTTATTTTTCTTTTATCTTGGCTGTGCTAGTATGTGACATTATGTTCAAGGCCCATGAGAACACCGACAGGAAAATTCTACTTTCTTACAATATACACACAGGAAACCTACCACCAGGATGAAGAATTGTAAACTACACACATTTACATGCTTGTGTGCCCCTTCGGTCAGGATCCACTTTTCTTTAAGCTTCTTATATACTTGTTTTTTTTAAAGGCTTTACAAATTATGCAAATGAGTCTGAAGGGCTCTTAACACAATTAGCAGCTATGAAGCCCAAAGCCCCTCAAGCTCATTTGCATGATTTTTAAAGCTTTTTTTTATATAAAGAAGGGCATGAGAAGCTAAAAAAACTGCCAGAGGAAGCATATATCTGCATGTAATTGTGCTTGGTTTATAATCCTTGGTCCTGGTAGTAGATTTCTTTTTAAAGGAAATTACCGTTAAAATCAAGCATGATAGACCAGGGACATTTATTCATAGATCCAGACATTGTGACTGTGGTAATCTTCTCAGATTTTTTTTTATCCATGGCATCCTTCCTTCTAAAATCCACATTATCCTAATGAGCCTGACAGGCTACAGGTGTATTCCAGTGTTTTGGCTCCCACTACACTTCCTGTACTATCAGCAGTAGTGAGCACACAGTGGAAGGGGGAAGTTCTCAGTTAAAATGTAACAGCTTGTGCAGCTGCAGCATGGAGGAGCTCTGATAACACGGCCACATCCTATCTTACTCCTTAACAAAATTTTGGAAGGAAGGAAGAAATTACTAACTTAGGCTACTTAGGCGCTGTGGAGAGGAGGAAGAGGTGAGCGCAGCTCACCCCCGCCCCTCTCCATAGGAATATACAGCGCACGGCGCCATATCACATAGAGAGATAGGACATGTCCTATCATTGTATGGGCTACGGAGCGGTACGGTGCAGAGCCCATAGAAGTGTATGGGGGACGTATATATCGGCTGTACATACGTCGGCCGTGTATACGTCCCTCATACATGTTTGTGTGAATGCAGCCTTAAAGCGTGATAGATGTGATAACACACTATGTAGTGTGAGTGAATATGGGAGAATTGTGTTCACCCACTTTCAGTCATGTTTAGCTGCTACATCTGTTTATTTTCCAGCAGCATGTCTATGTGTGCTGCTGCTTTTCTAACTAGACCCCTGATCCCATTTTCCTTCCAGAGATAACTAATGGAAGCATTCTATTTGATCCCTCTGGTAATATTTCTTGTTTAACACAATGAATTTAGGAGAGAGTAGGAATGAGCCTGAAGATTGTATCAGGGTATGTGAGAGAATTAGCCATTAAAGGCCACCACTGCTGATATTTGAAGATTTAATAGCTATACATAACTGGGGATTATGGGAAAAATATGCAATACATTTTCCGGGATGGGATAAGGAAAACTTTGCCACTTGGCCTTCTTGTAAGGTAGTCCCTTAACAATAAGCATGATTCGGGTTTACGATCCAATGCCAGAACCACTTGTTATACTTATGTAATAGCATGATCCAGTCATGATAAATCCCTCCCGTTGTTTTTAAGAGATACAGAATAGTTGAATACCCATTTATTCTTTCTTTAGTTAATCCTGTTGCATTGACTGAAACCAGTTTATACATTTTCTAGCAACAAAAGTAATGAATAATAAATGCTTGGAAATTATGGAGAGCTGCCACAATCATCATGTCTGGTTATAAAAGATTATAGAAGCTTACAGTGTAGTCTTTCTAACCAAGGCAATTGCAGGGTTTGCAATATCAAGTTACCATTTTTGCAAATGATTAGATACAAGATGATTCTCAAAAAAATGTTCACTTTAAAAAAAAGTTGACCCCTGAAAATATTTTCAGATCCCAGCGAGCACCAAATAATTTCTTCATGCAATTTCATCTCGCTCATGCAAAACAAGTTAAGTGTTTTAAACATAACCCCTGAATCTTTTGGTTCAGCCATTAGCTCATGCTGCTGCTCTCAAATTCTTGTAAAGCGTTTTAGGGCCACTTAAAGGCCATCATTGAAAAGGCAGCAAAACTGATCCCAGTTCACCTCATTACATTAGCGCCAGATGCATTAGCTATTTCAAAATAATAATTGGTGACAGGAGGCGTCATGAAACATCGCTGCAGAATACAAAACTTGCAAAAAGTTTGATATGTTGAAAGCTTGTTTCCAATTGTGTGAATGATTGGCAAAAAGTAACGTTTCAGTCAGTCAAATGCCAAATGTCAACCCATTCTATGTATGTAATATTTACAATTCAAACTCCAGCCTCTACTATGATGCAGAAATCATGTGGCCTCTAAAAGTAGATCATTCAGTAGACAAAATTCCATTTCATCAATGTAATTTGTTATGAAGAGCTCATAGGGGTCAGACCTCAACCTATCATATGGGTGATATGCTATTAATATCTAATGAAAAAAGTCCACTGCACAATCAAAAAAAAACATACCTGAGTGTAGCTTAGTTCCACACTGTACGGCATATTCACACCACTCTTCCTTGAATCAAAAAAGGCTCTCAACACATAGATTAAAAATAGGGACAAGATTCATGGTGTAGAGTTTAAGGGGAGGATTACCATTTAGAACTGCTGTATATGGAATAGGCTTTCGATACTTGATTGGAAATGCATTTGGGAGGAGACAATACGTGGCACTGCACCAATAAGCAGCAGGCTGTATAAAATCAGCATTGGCCAACAGGTTCCCTAGAAGGTTCTATTTATAGGCCACAATCAGCAATGACTATATCAGTGAACCCTTTATGTGATTTGTAGGGAAAAGATTCCAGTCTTGGCTGTATACCGATGGCCACGAAAAAATCCTAACAGTAGACTTGGGACCTATACAAGAAACCAAAAGAAAAGTGGGAAAGGTCTAATGTATTTGAAACATAGACACATGTCCAGTTGCAAATAAAGCCACCAATAGTGTAAGAAATAATGAATAACCTGTTGGACCCATAAACATTCCACATGCCTTGGTATGTTTAAAATGACAACTGGATCATTCTATAGATTCTCCTTCCCTTGCAGCCAGATCTTTGTTGCAGTGAAAGCAGCGGCATATTTGGCATAAAACCTTTAAATATCAAACAGAAAAGCGAGTTTGGGAGCATTTGCAAGTGCACATTGATCCTAAGTATTTGCAATGTCCAAAGTGGGATTTAGGATTAAATGGAGCTCAAATAGTTTGATTTTATGATTTACAAAATGCTATGTTTCACCACTGGAAACTACAGGTCACATGATCTTTTAGTTCTCAGAAACTTCTCCTCCCTCTTATGCTCTGCTCCCAGTAAAGATCTAAGATTATCATGCTCTGTTATCATAGTAATGATGTGTAACTGCCATAACTGCACATCACCTCACTGAGATGACGTCTCACCACAACACTGACCATACTGGATTCACTGCAACCAACTGACCACAGCCAAACATAGTGCAATAAGACGTAACCTTACGTTTTATTGCGCATGGGGGAGTATGAAGAGAACTCACGGGCTGAGCCCTATTCATACTCACCGGGCGCTTGTGTCACAATGAAGCAAACGCCCATCGCTAACACCCGTGATCGGTGTTAGCACCGATCACGGGTGTTAACCCTTTGATCGGAGGCATTAAAGAGCCGGCGGCGTGTGGGCGCTGCCATCGTGGCTCCAATCGTCGCTCCCCGTGATGTCATCAGGGAGCGGTTATCTGTTGTCTTGACAGCCTCGGGTCACACAGAGACCCGAGGCTATCATGTTTTTGGCTATCTATTACAATGTGCGATTTGCACATTGTAATAGATGGTGTGCAAAATGGTAGGATCAATCAGACAACCTAGGGTTAAAGTACCCTAGGGAGTCTGAAAAATAGTAAAAAAAAATAAAAAAAAAAGTAAATGCAAATGGCATTTTTTGGGCATTTTGAAAAATAGAAAAAATTCTATAAAAAGTGATCAAAAGGTTGTACAGTCCTAAACATTAAACATTAAGCATTAAAACCATCATCAAAAGTTGCAAAAAATGACACCACAAACAGCTCTGTACACCAAAGTATGAAAAAGTTATTAGCACAAGAAGATAGCAAAATGAAGAATTTTTTTTTAGTACAGGAGGTTTTAATTTTTGTAAATGTATGAAAACATTATAAAACCTATAAAAATTTGGTATGCCCGTGATTGTATTGACCCAATGAATGAAGTAGACCTGTCATTTGAGGCGCACAGTGAAAGCTGTAAAAACCAAGCCCACAAGAAATGGCGCAAATGTGTTTTTTCATTTCATTTCCACTGCATTTAGAATTTTTTTTCCGCTTCCCAGTACACGGCATAGAATATTGAATACTACCACTACGAAGTGCAATTTGTTACGCAGAAAATAAGCCTATACACAGCTCTTTACATGGAAAGATAAAGAAGTTATAGATTTTTGAAGGTGGGGAGTGAAAAATAAAGATGCAAAAAAGGGCCTGGTCCTTAAGGGGTTAAAGGGCCAGTAGCATTTGTTTCTTCATTACAGTGTGTGTTCACAACATTTTTCTTCTAAGGTAAGCAAAATTTTAAATAACAACTAATAACATATTAGCTTATACTTTAAGGACCCATGTATATGAATTATGCTTATTCCTGGAATACCCCTTTAAGATTTTGGGACATTAGGAGGTAACTGCTGTATTTTTGTGGTACTCTTTTTGTTAATTCTGCTTTTCTTCCATATTTTCTCTTGTATTCCCCATTAGTACAATGGAATCCATAAGTGGCAATGTTACACAGTGTACATCCTGTGCCATGTATCTTTTCCTTGAACAGCCGTTCGAGGGGGAAAACTGCTGTGTGGGATTTGTTAAAATAGCCCTTCTGGAATCCCACATTCTAAATCTAAATGAGCAAGTTTCAAGGCTGAAAGAAATTGACAATATGGAGCGAAATTTGTTGCTCATTAAGCACAAACTCACTGGGAAAGATGGGTGTGCGAATGGTAGTATGGAGGTACAGAGTGAAGGGGTTCCTAGTTGGGTAACATATAGAAGGCAGAGTAGAGGGAAGAGTTGCACAGAGATATCAGCACAGGGGTAGCAATGCTACAGCAAGACATGGCTTCTAGCAACAGGGGACTGTATTCTCCAGTAAGAAGGGGAATGGGAGTATAGTCAAGGTCAAACAGGTGCTACATGCTGTCGGCTACAGGCTCTACAGTAGGGATGGGCTGCAGTTCAATGCAGAAGGTGCAGCTTTTGGGGGAAAAAATGGCTAGAAGGTTGGAGGAGTGTTTAAACTAGCGGCCGGAGGGTAGAGCAACTGAGCAAGACAGTGTAGATAAGGAACTGAGAAGAGTTGTGGTGCATGTGGGAGGAAGAGGGGCTGGGATATGATCAGGGAATAAGAAACAAAGGAATAGGGATAGGTAAAACCATATAAAATGCCTCACAAACAAAATGGAGAAACTGGAGGTCTTAACTCCTTTATGCACCTTGACGTGATTCTACGTAGTATCACTTCATGGCGATCGCCATCGCCTTGCGATAGCCGCAGGATCCCAGCGGTATGCAGTAGCTGGGATCCCGCAGTAACAGCTGCGATCGCGACTATCGCGATCCCGACTGTTTAACCCTATAGATCTATAATCTATGGTGTATCGGCGCGACGATCGGCACCCTCCGTGGAGGGCACGGAGGTGCCGATCGTTACCATGGCAACCCTGAGTTCTGATCAGGACCACAGAGCTGCCTATAGTAGCTGTGCACGATCTAACAGTGCAACTGTCAGCCTATGCAGAATGCATATGCTGACTATGTAATATGCTGCAATACATTAGTATTGCAGCACATTACAATGAACAAGCGATCAAATGATCACTTGTTCATGTCCCACCCTGGGACAAAATAAAACAGTAAAAAAAAAGTTTTAAAAAAAGGTGCAACTAAAAAAAAAATTATTTAAAAAGAATAAAAGTCCCCTTAAGTCCCGTCCCATGCAGTAATCATATAAAACATAAAAAAAGTGAAAATCACCAAAAAAACACAACATATTGGGTATCACAATGTCCGTAACAACCCGTCCAATAAAATAAAATGGTCACTTAACCCGTATGGTGAACGCCGTAAAAAAAAAACACAAAAAAATCACATAAAATTATTACATTTTTTGACACATAAAAAGTGTTAAAAAGTGATCAAAAATGTTTAAAATGCTACCCCAACACATGGATACCCAAGAAAAAGTAAGCTTGTCCCGCAAACAATAAGCCTCGCTAAACCAGTGCTTAAAACAAAAAATGTAAATGTTGATGGCCCAATTTTACAAAAACAAGTACATTCTCTACAACAAGAGTTCTATATTCTGCAAAAGAAGTTACCATAAAAAAGCATAATAAATGGGGTATCGCAGTAATCTGATAACCCAGAGAATAAAAAATAACACATTTATTTTTATGCTACGAGTGGAAGTCCGAGGTAAAAAATTGTAAAAACCATAACGCAAGAATTTAATGATGTTCTTTAACTACCACCAAGAAAAGATAAGTTAATAAAATCTATTCTTAGCTATTGAGCCCCTGTATATGTACCTGAAAATGGATTACTCCACAAAAAAAATCAACCTACATATTACTAAATTACAAAAAAATAAACATGTTTATGCTGTAAGATGTGACATTGAGCTCTGCTCTGAAATGGCGCCTCCTTCCGTTCTTATGCCCGGCCATGCGCCATACAATAGTCACCACCACATATGGTGCATCCTCTGACTCAGGAGACATGGGTTATCAAAACTTTGGTGGAAGTTTTGTGTCGTTAATACGTTGTGATGGTATTTTAATTTTTGGGCCAAAATGTATATATTGCCTAAAAAAAATACAGCGTGGAACTTTGACCGTCCATTTTGATTTTAACCAGTTGAGCTCTAAGGGTAACATACTTCTTAAAGTTGATTTTACACTGAGAGGGTTGTAGTTCTCTAAAATGGCCATAATTTAAGGGGTGGTTGTACTGGTTAGGCCCTCTCAAAGTCAGTTAAGCTGAGCAGGTGCCTCTAAATAAGGGTTTGGCGTTTTTTCATAAAATGAGAAAAATTGCCTCCAAAATATTTGAACCCTAACAACTAGAAAAGAGAAACAGAAGGATAGATAAAACCCTTGTCGATATTAAAGCAGGACATTCTGGAAATGTTAGTTATAAATGTTATTGGTGTGCTTGATGACTATCGCCTGAAAAGCAGAACATTTTGAACTTTGAAAATGAAGATTTTTAGAAATTTTTACCACAATTTAAATTTTTTTCATAACTAAACACAAAAGATATCATCAAAATTTTAATATTACTTTAAAGTACAATGTGTGACGGTAAAACAATCTCAAAATCCCCTGTATATGTTAAAGCGTCAAAAAGTTATAACCTCCTATAATGACACAGGGCAAATTTTAAAAATCAGGCCTGGTCCTAAAGGTCTAAAATGGCTTAGACACAAAGGGGTTAATGTTGGAGGGCAAATGTGATATAGTGGAAATCAGTGGAAACATGGCTGGACTAGAATGCTAATATAGAGGGTTATTGTCAGTTTAGAAATGATTGTATAAATAAAAAAGGGGAGGGTTTTTATATGTGAAATATTGTTTCAAGCCCATCCTGCGAGATGACATCGGTGAAGAAAACATTTAATATCATATGATGTATGATTATGGGTGAGAACTAGAGATAAGCGAACATACTCGTCCGAGCTTGATGCTCGGACGAATACTTCGCCCGCTCCAGAAAATGGCATCTCCCGCCGTTTTGCTTTTTGGCGGCCAGAAACAGAGCCAATCACAAGCCAGGAGACTCTGCACTCCACCCAGCATGACGTGGTACCCTTACACGTCGATAGCAGTGGTTGGCTGGCCAGATCAGGTGACCCTGGAATAGACTAGCCCCTGCCTGCGCTGCTCGGATCATTCTGTGTCTGGATGCCAAAAAGCAAAACGGCCAATTCTTCGTGGCATAGATTCAACAATGTGCTGGAAGCATTCCTCAGAGATTTTGGTCCATATTGACATGATGGCATCACACAGTTACCGCAGATTTGTCGGCTGCACATCCATGATGCGAATCTCCCGTTCCACCACATCCCAAAGATGATCTATTGGATTGAGATCTGGTGACTGTGGAGGCCATTTGAGTACAGTGAACTCATTGTCATGTTCAAGAAACCAGTCTGAGATGATTCCAGCTTTATGACATGGCGCATTATCCTGCTGAAAGTAGCCATCAGATGTTGGGTACATTGTGGTCATAAAGGGATGGACATGGTCAGCAACAATACTCAGGTAGGCTGTGGCATTGCAATGATGCCTCAATGTACCCAAGGGGCCCAAAGAGTGCCAAGAAAATATTCCCCACACCATGACACCACCACCACCAGCCTGAACCGTTGATACAAGGCAGGATGGATCCATGCTTTCATGTTGTTGACGACAAATTCTGACCCTACCATCCGAATGTCGCAGCAAAAATCGAGACTCATCAGACCAGGCAACGTTTTTCCAATCTTCTACTGTCCAATTTCGATGAGCTTGTGCAAATTGTAGCCTCAGTTTCCTGTTCTTAGCTAAAAGGAGTGGCACCCAGTGTGGTCTTCTGCTGCTGTAGCCCATCTGCCTCAAAGTTCGACGTACTGTGCGTTCAGAGATGCTCTTCTGCCTACCTTGGTTGTAACGGGTGGCGATTTGAGTCACTGTTGCCTTTATCAGCTCGAACCAGTCTGCACATTCTCCTCTGACCTCTGGCATCTACAAAGCATTTCTGCCCACAGAACTGCCGCTCACTGGATGTTTTTTATTTTTCGGACCATTCTCTGGAAACCCTAGAGATGGTTGTGCATGAAAATCCCAGTAGATCAGCAGTTTCTGAAATACTCAGACCAGCCCTTCTGGCACCAACAACCATGCCACGTTCAAAGGCACTCAAATCGCCTTTCTTCCCCATACTGATGCTCGGTTTGAACTGCAGGAGATTGTCTTGACCATGTCTACATGCCTAAATGCACTGAGTTGCCGCCATGTGATTGGCTGATTAGAAATTAAGTGTTAACGAGCAGTTGGACAGGTGTACCTAATAAAGTGGTCGGTGAATATATTCAGTATAAACATGTAGAACATTTCCCAAATCCCCTCCCCCCCACCCAACAACTCTTTGGTCTGCCATCTCTCCCTTATAGGACACCTGTCATCAGGTCTGTGTCACTTGTCATGTCATCTACCTGTTGGATCAGCTCACAAGGATCCCATCCCAGCCTTTATCTAGTTATTTCATACATTATTCATTGTAAAATCATCTATTTTTTATCATGTAAATGAGGTTGGTCACATGGTCAAGAGGAGTAATGTCACCCCTGTTACCCCTCCCCTTTCCCCCCCCCTGCTCATGTCTGTGTGTAATGTATAGTAATGTATAGTTAGTGTATGTGCTGCATCTGCTGACATGCTGCATCCTCCTAATACACAGAGACACAGACATGAGCTACACATGAATCTGACATGTTCTGCTGTAACATGGCTGCCTGGAGCTGCTGTATCTCTCCTATACACACACACAGGCTGCAGAGGGCGTGGCCGCCAGCACCAGGAAGCACATCATTATACAGCCTCACACCATTATACAGGCTGTCAGTCAAGCACTGGGGGTGTGGCTGTGCCTCCCACTCATGAATAAGGTGGACAGCTTGAATATGCTAATGCTTCATTGGACATTTCACAGGTCATTTGCATACAGCTTTAGGACCTCATTGCTTAGGTTTACAAGCATGTAGAGGGACAATGAAGGGATAGAGGCAATGCTCTCTAATGGCAGTTTATGAAAATATATTTAGTTTAGGGGGTTATTTTGCATGACGGGTTCTCTTTAAGCCATCTATTCATCACACATCCAATACAGCCATCAATATACTAGGATAACTCTTACTGCCCCAGTATACTCCTCAAATTTAACCTGGACCAACCTCTCTGCAATTCCTCAGTTGCCAATCCTGGAAATTCCACCCAGTCAAGCCACTGTTTCTCAGATTTTTTAAGATTACCCCTTTTCTGGTAAACCTTCATTTCCATCCATGTAGTTTTGTTTGTCATATTTATCACTTCTCCCAACCCTGGAGGATACGCATCTAACCAGTGCCTAGCTATACTTTTCCTGACTTGGTAAATTTTGCCACAGCCAAGCGTTCATTTTGAGTGCCTGGTTGTCCATCCATACAGCTCAATAGACCAACCTTAGGATCATGAGGAAGTCTTATGTCATATATCCGATCCATCAAATCCTCTGCCTCCTTCACAAGCTCTCTAATGCTGCACACGACCAAAACATATGCCATCCGTCTGCCCTATCTTCTTGACACTGGGGACACCTTGCATCCTCCCTCAATCCCATTTTCCATAGGACATATGGCGTCCTATATACCCTGTGCAGTAAAAACAACAGACCTTCTTTGTGCAACATTCATGGATAAGACACTGGGAGAACCCGTTGCCTCCGCCCACTCTTCCTCCGACAGTTCCCAAACTTCCTCCTCCCACCTCCATTTAGTCTCGGCCATAGGATCCCCCAATACTTTGGAGAGAAGGAAACCATACAACAGGGAGATTACCCCTTTAGTCCCTTGAGCCTTGACTACACCTTCCAACGCTCCCATAGAGCGGATTTCCAATTAACCGAATTGGGCTTGTGTCTGTAAAGCACGTCTCAACCGCAAGTATTGAAAAAACCAGGACTGCGGCAATTCAAAATCCTCCCTTAATTGCTGGAAAAACTTCAATACCCCATCAGAGTACAGCTGATATAAATAGCACAACCCTTTGCTACCCCACCTTTGCATATCCTCCAGCATAAATACTTCCCCTAAGACGCGGTTATCCCACAGAGGCGTGTATTTAGTATAGTTTTCTACTCCCAGCAAACCTTTGTATACTTTCCACACCTTTTGCAGCAACCCCATTGTCGGTCTAGCCCTAGCCATCCCCTGATACCTCCTTGCTTCCAGGGCCGCTAGCGGACCCATGTCACCTCCCAAGTGCAACAACGTTTTCGGGCAGTCAGTCACCATTTCCTCCCTGGCCCAGCCACTCATATGCTGACATTGCTAAATAATACACCCATGCGTTTGGCAGTGCCAGACCACCCTTGTGTTTGGAGAGCTGCAATTTTTCTAACCTGATGCGTGGAACCCCCTTCTTCCACACCAAATCCTGAAGATTTCATCCAAATCTTTAAACTAATTTGAAGTACAATGTGTCACGAGAAAACAATCTCAAAATCCCCTGGATATCTTATAGCGTCCCAAAGCTATAAGCACTTAGTGACACAGGCCAGATTTGAAAAATGGGGCCGCGTCCTTAAGGCCAAAAGAGGCCGAGTCCCTTAGGGGTTAAAAAAATGAAATGTAATTTGGTTTGTTTCATTGTTATATGGATACACAAAAAACAGAAATAGGGATAATGCCCCTAAACACAGACAACACCACTGAAACGTCTGGCTAGAATAACATTAAATGGCTACAAAATGAATTGTTTCACCATTAATAGAAGGGCTCCTCTGCAGCTTTGCATAAATATGTACTTTTAAACATGTGCTTATGGGACAGGGAAGTCGAAACCAAACAAGTAGACCTCAAAAGTACCTCAATATTTAAACAAAGACACATTCACACAAATCAGGTTCTTAGCCCAAAGAATGATTAAGAGAGGACTGTGTGGCTAGAGGATGAATCAGTACCCAATTTAGTTCCCTTTATGGTACCAATGGTCACAATATATACCGTAGTCAAAGAATTAACCCCTATATATTTTATTAATTTTTTTTAAGATGATCTGTTTTGTAACATATTCCGACAGATTACTTCATCTTGGATGTACTGCAGGTTTGCTTTTCTCATAAAGAGTAATGAAGCTTTATACATCATTTTGTTCTTAAATGGGCAAATTACGAAAACAGGACACAGTGTGAACAAAGTTAACAGTTGAAAAATACGAAGGGATGCTGAATTGTTGTGCTAGATGGCCATTGCTTACATCCATGCTTCCAATGTGCTATGGACATTCACTAGAAGTTGATCCTGGAACAGGAACAAAAGCACCAGGTGGTTTATGACCCCTTGACCTCTTCTGAATTTGGATACCCTAGGTTTTCCTGTTATCTCATCTGTTTATTTACTTCCAACCTCTGTCCTGTGAATAGAAAGAGGTTTCAGTTTGTTTATATGCGGTGTTTTGTGAATTTGATCATTGAATTGTATTTTAATTTAAAATGAGAAGGTTGAATGAATCTCAGATGAGCGCTGTGATCTTTCCACTAGCTACAAAGCACAGCACTGTACACAGAACAGAGTCTGTGCTCGTTATACAGCTAATCAGAGGGGGTACCAAGTGTCATGTATCTAACCTGTTGGATTGAAAGTCTATTCTATACATCTGTGATCACTTTGGAAAACCCTTTTAATAAAAATGTGTGGGATGGATCCACCATACTGATTCCACCAATCCCTTCCAGACACTTCAGTCCTCTAGCACCTGTTGGGAAATTCCACTTCCACCAGACACTAGAATGGGAATATGTGGAAACATGGCATTTGTCAATCCACATATGGACATTATACCTTATTTCATTATATAAAAATAGTTTTGCAATTGCTTTCAGAATAGGTTTTTTATGCACTAATTCGGTTTTACAATTCACAACCGTCATCTACTTTGTGTGGTCTTAAAAGGGAACCTGTCACCACATTTGCACAGATACAGCTAGCGGCAGGTTCCTATAGAGCCCTTTCAACTGACACCCTTCTTTTAGCTAAAAATTATGTCGCTTTCATCCACACAAATCACCTTTCATCTTACATCACCGGGCATCAGAAGGAGCGTGTCCTGCTCGGCCAGCGCCTCCCATCTACTCCTCCTCATGCCTCTTAACTATTTAGCAGTTTAGGTCATGCGGCCAGGGTGACATCACCTCTTAACAATAGCAAACTGTACCCCATGAATGTATATAAGCACATGAAGTCACAGCAGCCTCCATGGACTTCTACTCCTCTCCAACCTCCATGCTGTGATTTTATGAGATCACTCACATACATGGTGTACAGTTTGCCATTGTTGTATCCATGATATGTGATTTACCTCTGCTGGATCCTCATACCTATTGCACTCTATTGCCCTACCCTTTACTTATGTCTGTTTATTTATAACTACTTATCACTTTCATGCATTGCTCTTCTGTTTTTAAATTGTTCCTTTGCCATGTGCCTATGGACTGTTTACTAATTATGTGTTTACTATGATCAATAGACTATATTTTTCATATATAGCTTACATCTTTGCTCAAACTTTCATGTATACTTTGTGATACATTGTTGGAAGGGTAAAGGACTGCAGTGATGTTACATTCATGTCATGTGACCAGAGTAACACAAGGCATTGTGTAAAAAAATTGACACAATATCTCCTATAAGTTAATAGTAGTTTATATGTCTGTATTTGAATATTAGCAGACAGTCCCTTAGTACAAGGAGGCAAAAGTAGTGATTTGAAGAGACACAGAGCTGACAGTCAAAATAAGGGAGCGTGGGTTCACTGGCAATCTGGGAGATCAAAGAGTCAAAGCCAGCAGACACAAGCTAATTTGCATATCAGAAAAATGGCTATAATTATGGCTAATTGCAGGCTATATGGGGAGGACTTGCAACCCTTTATCTGTAGGCATTGTTAGTCAAGGTGGTAAAATTTTGGTGACAGGTCTTCTTTAAAAGCTGTTAGAGGAGTTCTCCAGGGATTCTGGCAACCCCTAATAGAGGCAGGTGCCACCAGGGCCTCTTATAGGACTTGCTTAGTGGGGGTCCTTTGTTTCACATCATGGGGCTTACTAATTGACTGCAGAGTTTACCATGAAGGTCAATGTTTTTGGCCTAGCAGTATTTTTTCCCCTAATACTTGCCTCTGGTCCTTAAGGGCTTTTCCAGAATTAATAGAAAACCCCTTTAAAAGGATAGGGAGCCATTGGGTGCAACAAACGAAACAGTGCAGTAATTCTTTGTACCAAAGGAAGATAATTGGTGGTATATTACAGATCTAAATGTACAGAATGCTGCAATAAGAGTATTTAACATACTGTAGATCCATAATGAAGCTGTGTGCAGGAGGCCTAAAGTAGCTGCAAGTATTATAAATCCAGTCATAAATAGTGTAGGAAATGTCTGATGAAATAACCATTGGCTAGGCCGCTGAAGCCAGCAGTTTTAAACCACAGCTCCTGAAGAAATGTGTGTGCAAATAAAATGAAATAAAGGGCAAATATAAAACATCTACACCTAATCTGAATGAATAAAGGACACATTTAAGGGTTAAATTGAAATGTGTAATCTGACTGATCTATTCAGCAATACTTTTTAATAAATCAGTGCCCCCATGGCGGTTATTTGTATACCATGCATTGTGGCAAAATGTTAAAAAAAAAAAAAAAAAAAAAAAAAAAGTAGAAATCTATATGTCAATAATGATCATATGTTTGCAGAGAGTTTTCTAGTACCATGAAAGTGCACAACCCAAGATCTACCTTGACAGTTTAGATTTTTACAAAACAAATGTACATTGGGAAAAATAAAAATGATATGTTATCTACATTGTAGTGCCCACCACTTGCCCCCAGCCCATGGCTGATCCCTCCTAACTGCAGGTGAACCACAGCCTCCTAGATGTGCAGCCTCTACAGTCAAGAGGCATGACATGCAGAGTTGTTGCAGTGCTGTGTACTTCCACTCACCTTTCCCCGAGTACATCATTCTGGGGCAGAATTTGGGAGGAACTATCGGTTCATCTTCAGTCTCCATATAATCGCACAGCTCCTCAGACTCCACTCCCCAGTGGCTGCCATCCTCCACTTTAAGTACACGGAAAAGTATATGTATTTTTAGGTGTCCATGATGCTTATACAGGTGTTAATGTGGCCTCTGTGTTAGCAAGCAGCGGTCCCTTGACATTTGGCCACATAATTTCTTAATGCAGGTTTATAACAGGTTACAGTATTTCAATAGAAGGACATATTTCTAATTTATTGCACTTTGAGATTGGGGAAGGTTCTGATTGCGTCTTTTTTAAATCTTGAAAAGCAATTAGTTATTCAATGGAGTGTGATCAGAAACAACAAGCAACTCTCATATCAGTGACTTCTGAATATACTTCTACTGCACCTTCAAAAATCATGCTGCAGTTGAACATTGAGGGAGAGCTCCATTAGACCATTGGCCACTTCATGTCATGTGACCAGGGTAATGTCATCTAAGGTCTAGTTATATCTGCAACACCACCCCCATGTATGTATCTGATAACAAAATCACAGCAGCCTCCATGGAGGCATGCATGTTATCATATATACACAGATGTTACAGATTTAACATCATCCTGGTCACATGGCATATAGTGCTGGATACTTAGAAGAGATATGGAGCATGAGGAGGAATAGATGGGAGGGGCCGGACAAGCATGTCACACCCCCGCTGATGCCATGAAATATAGCAAAAGTTGATTTATGGGGATGCGAGGGAAACAATTCTTTAACTTACTGACACCTTTCTTTTAGCCAACAGGGCTCTATGGAAACCTGTCACTAGATGCATTTGGTGGCAGGCTCCCGTACAGGAGAACAAAGGTGGGGGATGAGAGCTGAGGAGTGAGGAGAACAAACAAGTCACAAGTTTTTTTGAAATGCATCCAAACCAAAGTCTAACCCCTAGGACTACACAGAGGATTCTATCAGAATGCAAGGCATGTTATAACACACAATGATATTGTAATGCAAATGCTTAGAGAAAGCAGAAATACATATTTGCAATGCAGCTGTAATGGGCTTCTGTAGCCTGTCTTTAGTGAAAATTAGGTACCTGGTGACAGGTTAGATTAGAAAGGTACAGTATACATTTCATCTGTGTATCACTAGCATAGTGTTTTCTGCAGGGTCACATGTGATACATGTGCATGACATTGTGGGGAGTCTGGTAAGGTTGGACTGTACATGGAATATTTGTCCAAATGGCAACGAATATGTTTAACAGTGTAAGAAAAAAATAAATAAATCAGGGGTTAAGTTGTATTGTACCCAAATAAGTCGATGTGGACCCGATGTGGATTTAAGTCTCATTGCCCCCAATAACTGGCTCTTCATTGCAGACCTAAAATATATGGTCACAGGACCCCCCACTGAGGCCAAAGATTGGCTGCAGCAGATTCCAAGACTGTCATCACTCTAAGTTCAGCAGGTGTTATTTTTGTGTTACTCCTGCCTGATCACAGGTTTTCAGAGATTCTCTGAAAAGGTCTTTTATAATAAAGGATTAGATCATTTTGTTGGAAAGGATTGCAGTGACTATAAGTGGCTTTGTAGGCTTAATACATTAAAGATGCTTATGTAATCTAATGAGAAAACAGGTTTTTTTTTTTTGCTGTGATACACCCATAGATGAGCACAGATATTTTAGTACCACAATGGCAGGTTGAGGCAGTTTAACTTGCTCATCCCTCCCTTAAAAGACAACAAGATCTGGTGGCAGCAAACATCAAACATCCCAGGACCATCAACATTTATTCCCGAGCAGGACAATCCGCTCCGATGCCAGGGAATATAACAAAGTTGATTTATGGGGATGTAAGTAAAATAGTAAGGTAGGTAGTTAATATAGCTCTATGGCAAACCGTCACTAACTGTATTTGTGAAAATATGGTACAGGTTCCCGTTAAAATAAAAGATAAGCCTCCTAAAGGAAGGAGTTGAACAAAGTGGTACCACAGTACTCCAGGATAATAGACAAAGCCAGCAAGAAATACAGGATTCCACACGGGATTACAGAATGTCTGAAGAATGGCTATAAACCTGAAAGTCTGGCCCAACTCAGCAGCGGCACAAAAGATAAGGGCTTGTTTCCTGCATAAACAAAAACAAAACAAACTGTACTTTCTAATGTCAGCATGGACTATTCCATGTATAGTCTAAATGACCTAACCTTTATGCTAAAGGTTGGTACGATCACTGGGATGCCAAAATGTATACAGGTTTCAATAGATACATTTTAATTTATTTTTTTTTAAACCTCTTGTATGCAAAAATTGTTTTCATAAAGATTATATAAAATGTTTTTTTTTCAAACCTCTTTAATTACCCTGTATATACTCGAGTATAAGCCGAGGCCCTTAATTTTACCTCAAAAACCTGGATAAACCTATTGACTCGAGTATAAGCCAAGAGTGGGAAATGCATTGGTCACAGCCTCCCTAGACCCTGCCCCATAGTATATAGCCAGCACCTGCCCCCCAGTATATAGCCTGCCACCCCATATCCCCAGTATCTAGCCTGCCCCCTGCCTAGTATATAGCCAGCAGTGGGGGAATCTGGAAAGATTCGTTTTGATACATCTTTTTTACTCGAGTATAAGCAGAGTTTGGGTTTTAGCACATTTTTTTTGTGCTGAAAAACTAGGCTTATACTCGAGTATATACTGATATTCATCTTAGTTCTCGCCCTTTTCCAACGTTTACATACTTTAGTTTATGTACCTACCAGGGGAGCTACGATGCATCCAAGATGGCGTCCACACACCATTACCACAATCTTTTTTTGCTTTTACATTTCCATTTTTCACTCCCCACCATCAAAAAGCTATACCGAAAAAAATTACAGAAAACCCCCATCTCAGCTTATACACAAGTCTTAAAAAAACAAAAAAAACAAAAACAAACACACAACACCACACACACATTTACCTTCCGATGCTGCAGATGCTCGGCGTCGCTCCTCGATGCTCCTCTCCCCGTAGCTCCTCTTCTCTCTATTGCATTAGCTATGCCCTCTGCTGGCCAGGGGCCGGCAGAGCGAATGGCCGCGTCTCTCCCGGCTAATACAGCAGAGAGAAGAGGAGCCACAGGGATGGGAGCATCAGGAAGCCACGCTGAGTATTGGGGACCGCCTGAGTATGTAAGTTTATTGTTTTATGTGCTAGGCAAAATGGGGGCCAGCTATATACTAAAGGGGGGAGGGCTGTGACCAATGCATTTCGCACCCTTGGCTTGCACTCAAATTAATAAGTTTTCCCTAGTTTTTGTTGGTAAAATTATGGATTGAATGCTGTGTACCAACAACCACGGCAAAGGTGTGAGACTTGAGATTTGCCTGTGAATCAAACTACGCATGCGCACAACTAAGCGATCAGCTGGCTTTTTCATTACTACTCCAGGACGCCGGAGTTGCATGTGCGTTGAGTGGACTCCATTATTTTTAGGTCTGAAACCGTGAGTAAACATTGGATTCCTAATACATAGATTACAGTTTACAGCATTTGATTATAAATCCAATATATAGGCTCCGATTTATAATATTTGAGGACCATTTTAGATTATATATGGACTATGTATGGACATTGCTAATTACTATTATACCGGTGGACCTATTACCAACAATTGTTGAATTACTAATAGTTCCTGAATTTTTATATACGGAAGCAGATGAAGCAGATTCAATATCATCTCATGTGATATAAGCTACTATTTATCACTTTATGCAAGGGCCCTGCATGAGTTCATTGTTTTTGTATTTTATGTATTTTTAGATTGATTTTACTAAATATAAAAGATATGTCCATCTATTGCAGTGCCAGCTTACATTTTTATTTTATCATTGTTAAATAAGGGGCCTTGGCTTATACTCGGGTCGGCTAATAATTGAGTATATACAGTTTTTTGTTTTTAGTTTAGTGTTAAAGGCTTCTTTTCGGCGTAAATTTCACATCATAGTGATGGTATTAAATATTCCGTGCTCTGTACTGGGAACCAGGGGGAAAAAAATAAATAAATAAAAATTTACAAAATGCGGTGACATTGGTGGGGAAAAAAATGCAATTTCGCCATTTTTGGGCTTACATCTTTCACTGTGCGTCCCAAAAGACGTGTCTCCTATATTCTTTGTGTCAGTACAATTATATGGATACTAAATTTATATAGGTTTAATATTGTTTTCATACATTTTACAAAAATTAAAACCTGGAAAAAGAATAAAACCTTTTGCAGCGCTAAAAGCTTTTGCATACTTTAGTGTACAGAGCTGTGTGTGGTGTTTTTTGCAATCTGAGATGTTTTCAATGCTACCATTTTGATGACTGTCTAGCATTTTGATCACATTTAATTACTATTTTAATTTCTAGTAAAACAGTGAAAAAGTGTCATTTTCCACTTTGGACACTATTTTCCGTTTTATAGACATTTCAGGATGCAGCAATACCTAAAAGTTTATGATTTTTAAGGCTTTGTTTTATAATAGTTCTAAAGTGGTGGTTTGGATTTTTTTTTTTTTTAAATTTAGTTTTTTGTAACTTATTTTTCAGACCGATTACGGGCGTTACCATGGGCAACATGGAGCAAACATCCACCTTGTATAGAGAAGGCTCAGCCCTCAGTGGTCGTAAATGTATCCCATTAAGAAGTTCCTGAAGAACACCATTCTGCATGGATAAGACTGACGTTTGTAAGCATAAGGCCAAAAAACTAGGTGCTGGACATTTATTATCTATGTTTGCGGTTTGTCTTGCCATGAAAATACGACAATGATTTGCATGGAAAACTGGAAATTCAGCCACATCATTCATCCATACACTATATGAGCTAAAAGTTACAGGAAATTCAGCATGAGGCCGCAAGTAAAAGAATCCTACATGTAGTCTGGTCTATTGTCTTCTGAGGCCAGCAAATGGACACTGACCATCTAGACTTTATTCTTATCTACCTGTGCCCTGTTTTTCCATCTGTTTTGCAGTGGAGAATAGACGTGTGTTATGTATGTACCAGAGCACTTCTATAGTAAACATGTCACGTATTGTGAGTCAGAGCATTGATCCAAGACAGCTCTGCGTAGGGATCCGCTGGTTAATAATTATATGGAGACCACAGTCCATACTGTGCCAACATCTAATCTTTTTAGGATGATCCCTTCCGCCAGTACAAAAGCGGTGAGAGCCATCCTCTTTGATTGACGCATACCTGCACATTGATTTGTAAGGACTGCGGTTATACTTGCTTTGTGACAAATATGGAATATGTGTGCGTTTGTCTTTTGTAAAATGGCCTACACTTTAATGTTTGGTTAACAACTAAATCATAGAACTTATCTTGCTGCTTGTACACCACTCTGATTCCAGATTATACTGGTGGCATGATAGTATCAGTCCGGTTGCCGATTTGATAATCCCATATTACCATAGTTCCTAGCTGAAATTGGAATTATGGGGTATCCTGAGCCATTATGTAAATATTCTGTAACTAACTATGGTATATAGCTTTCAACTTTTCTGTAAGTTGAGTTACTGAATCACCAATTACTTATCTTTATTACCTCCAGATAAAACTGCTGACAGGTCTGCTGTCATCTTTGCACTGATGGGACCATTGGGTTATAACCATTTCATGCTACAATAAAATCACACAATGAAGAGAGACAAAGCCCTGAGGAAACCGTGCAGAAACCCGCATAGCAGTAAAGTAGCTGAAAAAAAGGAGACGCTTCATATTAACCCCTTAAAGATGCAGGGTTTTTTCGCTAATTTTCGCTCTCCACCTTCAAAAATCCATAACTTTTTCATTTTTCCATGTACAGACCTGTGTGAGGGCTTATTTTCTGCTAAAGAAATTTTACTTCTCAGTGACGTTATTCCATGCCACGTACTGGGAAGCTGGAAATATTCCAAATGTGGTGAAATTGGCAGTCATTTTCTTGTGGGTTCAGTTTGTACGCATTTCACTCTGAGCTCCAATTTAGACCTCCGATTTATTCTTTGGTTCAGTACATTCACAGTGATATCAAATTTATAGAGGTTTATTGTGTTTTAATAAATTTTCAAAAATGAAAACAAGTATGAAAAAAAAAATTGTTCCGCCATCTTCTGACGCTAATAACTTTTTCATACTTTGGTGTACACAGCTGTGTGAGGTGTAATATTTTGGAAAATGAGCTGACATCTTCATTGCCATCATTTATTTATTGAGGATTGTACGACCTTTTAATCACTTTTTATTACATATTTTATGTGTTGTAAAATGGTATAAAAGTAGCGTTTGACATTTGGGCGCTATTTTCCATTATGGGGCTCACCGGAGATAGATTTTTTTTTTTGTATATTTTTTACATAACATTTATTACAATGAGCCACTGGCCCATGCAGTTTCGGGTCTGACGGAGACCTGAGGCCATCATGGCAACGGATCGCTGCTCCCCAATGACATCACATGGAGAGATGATCATAAAAAAAAGATGGCGGCGTTCAAGGGCTGCTTTCTTTTAAATGCTGCCGGCAGATCCATCGGAAGAGTTAATACTCACAATGAGTGCTAGCATCGATCGTGGGTATTTGCTGCAATGTGCAGCAAACCCCCACCTCTGTATGAAGAGGGCTCACCGTGAGCCCTGTTCACATTGCCGGCGCAGAGCGTGAAGGAGTTTCCCCATTTACAAGGATATATGTGCAAGATCAATAGCATGGGAGTCTAAAGTCCCTTTTTCTTCATCAAAAGTCATGCATGCCCCACACAGGAACAAGCTCTTAGGATTAGTGGGGTCCAAGAAATATAATCTTTGCTACTGTCATTGAAGCATGACTGGACCTCATAGGGTGATGACATACAGGTCACAATGGACCACGGAGGTTGTGGTTTTTGTGCGGCCTGAAAATGAGCAAAAACAAGTAGACAAACTTAGGAGAATATCTAGGAGGCCAGATAAAGCCCGAAACGACCCCTTGTTTCAGCTGCTTCAGTTGTTTTTACCCTGATGCATCAATAAAGCTTTGAAGTTATAACCTGGTGAGCGCCATGCTTCAACTACAACTCTTAATTTACCCTTTCCTTCTGGTTTAATGCCTCCAGTTACTTCCAAGTATTCATTGCAACCAACGACCCCACAAGCTGACAATCGGCCTATTGGGAAACGTTGTGAGACTCTACAGCTGTCCAGTGTAGACTTTCCTAGTTACTTACTATTAGACAGGAGAATATGCCATCAAGTTTAATCAGGGAAAATCTGCTGTGCCAAATCTGCTGCATGCGGGAGATGAGGAGGCGTGACTCCTCTCCATAGAGGAAAGACACAGGAAAGATAGGGCATGTTCTTTTCCCCGTGTGTGGAGCGGTACAGTGCCACACCGTATCACTCCGTGCGCCTACTGCCATCTGTGGTGGGACATATACGTCCCCTTCAAGTTCTTGTGAACTTCTGAAGTTCTTTCTGAAGACAGAAAGTTTGCATGAATTTGGTGGCAGAATTTATTAAATCATTGCTATGTCATACAGATTCCAAGACAACACTAACAGTCAAGTGATTTAAGTGTTGACATGACTTAGGAATATTTTACTTGTAGCTCAGTTCTATATGCAGACAGTGGGGGAGATTTATTAATCTGTCCATGACTTCTGTTATAGTCTTCCCCACATTTATAAAGGGTTTTAGACAGTTTTCTGGCTCTCCTACGACTAGCTTCACAAAAGGGGTGTGGCATAAGAAAGGGGAGCGCCCTCGCACCAAAGGAAAAAAAAAAAGTGCGCTAGAAACACTGTTGACCCAACAGAATTGTGTCCTAATTTTGTGGTGTAAAGTTAGCCAAGTAAAAGGAGGTGCAGAGTACGACTAGACAGTCTTATACTAGGACAGATTTATCGTCCAGCATTAGACACTTATATGAATCTGGTGCAGAATAAGACTGTATAGTCCAACTCTGAACTGTCTAACCTTAGGACACGTTTTATAACTCTGTCCCAGTGTTTTCTAAGTTGTTGCCCCTTGTGGAGTGCAAAGGTCTTGGCTAGGTGAGATGTCAGAGCAGAAATACAGTCACAGTATACACATTAAGAGAACAATACCGGTTAAGCAACTATACCAGTATAACAACTATACAATCAGAAACATTCGCTCATGAGGAAAGAACTGAATATAAATAGAACTCAATTGTTTTTACTGGGATTTCCATACAAATACAAAACTAGAAAAAGCAAGAAGAGTGCAAAATGACAATGCATTCAAGGAGGGGAGAATCAGTTTCTCTATAAGAATTACTGCTGTACATTTAATGGTAAGTGAGCTTTCAATTAACACAACATGAATGGATAGAACAAAAATAAAGATTGAGAAGATATTGCTGATGCTTTCTAATTAGAGTTATCAAGGAGATCCTCCTCTACTTTCTAAATCAGAATATGGGAAACACAATCAGGGACGTGGTTTCGGAGAATGACAAAGTGGACTAAATCCACGTATGATAAATTATTTAAAAAAAAAAAAGTGAAATTTCCTTTTACTGTTCTATTCTAAAGGATGTAGGCCAAATATGGGCCACTAAACGTTTGCCTAAAGGCCATACTGCTCAACTTTAAGGAGCTGTATCAATAACCAGCACCAACAACCACAGTGCAGCACAAAATGCCACAGCAGAAATTATAAAAATAGTACTGGAGACCCACAGAGCAGGCTTAAAATACTGAAGACCCCTAGAGAATAAAACTATTAATACTGGAGACCACAAAGCAGGAAAATCCTTCCCTGGATCTACTTCTTTATCCTTCTTGTGCCAGCAATAGGACCTGAACCAGAGGTTTGCTAGGAGTAGGAGAGCACCTGGGATCAGTACAATATAGCTAACAAGTACTTGCCACTCCTGGGTCCTCTCCTGCAGGCGTTCTGCTCTGTGTCCTGACCTAGACATATACAACCTGTATCAAGAGGTGCCCGCACAATAGGACCTGGAAGCAGTGAGAGATTCTTAGCTGCACTCACCGCTACCCAGCCTCTTGCACCAATGAACACTTCCATCAGTAATGTTACATCCGCTATGGAAGTGCTCATTGGACTCCAATTGTCAGCAGCGCGCGGATCGCAACTCATGGCTTGACAGGCTGCATGGCTTGGGCACCCATTACGCCCCTTTTAGTTGCAATGAAGGTGTGCTGCACTTTATGTTCATGCTCAGGAGTGAAGCTCCTCTGCTATAGATTTGGGACATCTACCATCAGATTTACTGATGTAAAAATATTTTTTTATCTTTATTCTCTGGTTCACTATGATTGCGGTGATACCTCATTTATATAGTTTTTATCTTTGCTCAATTTTACTGAGCAAAACCAATATTGGAGGAAATCACTTTTTTTTTCTACTATCGACAACTTTTCAGGGCCATAACTTCTGTATTTTTCTGTTGTAAGATCTGGTTGAGGGCTTATTTTTTGCTACGTAACACACTCCTTGCTCTAGTCATACAACAGAAAACTCTGTTTATTGGGAAGATAAAAATGATGCACAACAAAGACTACACGTTTCACACTTCAAGTTGAGCTCTTCTTCAGGTCTGTGTACACTCTGGAGCTGAGATAAGATCAGGCTGTCAGGCAGTGTGCTGAGATGCTGAAGTTTTTAAAAAACACTTCTGCTTAGCAAGCACTAAGTGTAAGGAGCAGCTTTATTGTCTTAGATCATTAAAGGTTATAGATAACATACGGGTGGCGATTCTACACAATAATTTGTTTGCGAGGCTGTCCTATCTAGAGATGGCATCTTGTGATGGAAGAACTGTGGGTTATACAGCAGAAAGAAGGATCCGGACACCAGAACATGTAAAGAGAGAATTTAACTCCTGACAAAACGCTGTACCTCATTTTAATAGAAGATATTAATTAATTGGCTCATGGTTAACTCACGGACAGCTGCTGAACGCGCCATTATAACTTTATGGACGCACTCTTTGAAGATGAGGATAATAAATGCCAACATCCTTTCTGCCGTTATCTTATACCACCCTGTGTGCTAGAGATTGCTTTATCTTCCTTCTTAGAAAACAAGCTGCCGTCCACACAGGAAGTGCCCAGGTCACAGAGGTCAGAGGTGCAGGGGGCAGGCTTTCCTTCTTCCCAAATATCCCAACAGCTCAAGGTAGACATTTCACATTTGGCCTACAGTTTAACAATTTCTCTAAACTTGGAATTTCGTAAAGTCCTGGTAAACATAACCTCATGGCTGACTTTAAGGGAGATGTGCCATGCAGCAGTCTAAAAAAGCTGGGTGACCACAAAGGAATTTGGGGGTAGGTGCCTGATCATAGGGGTACGACCTCTGGTACCCTATTATCTGCGATCCGTAGCATGGCAGGCTCTACACTGCACCTCAGCTGTAATCTACAGAGTTTCAATGTGGATGAAATCTGTGCAGAATTTGCAGTTACACATTTGGTACAACCGGTATGTTTTTGGGGAAATACTGAGCAGATTATATACAATCCATCCCATTGATGGGGCAGGACAAGTATAGGGAGAGTAGTAGTAATATCAGCACCGCTGCGGGTGACCATGACTCTTACCTGGGAGCTCAGGTAGCGCTTCAGGCACTCCTCGCACACCCCTTTCTTGCAGCAGGGCAGAGGCTTGATGGACTTGTCCTCCAGGCACACCCGGCAGCTCATCATCACCTTGTGGCCGCCATCGGCGAGGCTGCTGATCAAGAAGGGGGAGAGCTCCAGCTCCAGGCTGGCCGGGCTCAGGGGCAGCTCACCAGCCCCCCGCAGGGAGCTCCGAGGAGTGACGTCCGCCAGGGGCCGCTGCAGCTCGTGCTCCGCCGGGGGCACCAGATCCCCCGATAAGTCACTCTCCACGCAGTAGACGGTGCACAGCACGCCGCATCTCTTCCTGGGCTTGTGAGCCACAGAGCTGAGGAACCTCCCGGGGACAGGCTCCTCGGGCCGGCGCTCCTCCAGCCTGCCCCCGTCCTCCTCCTCATCGTCGTCCTCCTGCTCCTGGTCACTGCTGGCGGTGTGCTGCATGTCCTGGCTGTGAGGTGCCTCCTCATGCTGATCCCCCATTCCCGGCGCCAGGCTCCCTCTACAGCAGGCACTCCGCGTACTTCACTTGTGCTTCCGGGTCCGTGCAGGGGCCTCTCGCCTCCCCCTCGTGTAAGGGGCGAGCCACTGATCCGGCCGAGCCGACACTGCTCCTCGGCGTCTCTTTCCCGCCGGCAGTAGCCCCATGCACGGAGCTGAAGTTATCACTCCAGAGCGGTGCTCCCGTCCCCTGTAGAGTGCGGCGCGCGGCCCCGGGAGTGCATAGCAGCGCACAGCTCCCAGCGCGGGGGGCGGAGCCAGCCTGCATCTTTCCTGCTCCGCCACTCTCACAGCTGTTACCGTAGTGCCCCTAGTAGCCCGCAGCGGACACAGGAGCATCGCATTCGTCCCTGTTCAGTCTAGCCAAGCTTTGCTACCGTATTCCACCTAGTACTCGTGTGCCAGGACTGTTCCTAATTCTGTGACTCCTCTCCAAGCCTCTGCTAGTGCCCCATAGACGCTGCATGTACTCTGCTATGTGTGCTCAGCACTGTGTACATTTACTATTATATATAGCTAGGCGCTGCATGTACTGTGCTATGTGTGCCCAGAACCGTGTACATTTACTATTTCATACAGCTAGGCCAGCGGTCAGGAACCTTTTTGGCTGAGAGAGCCATGAACACCACATATTTTAAAATGCTATTCCGTAAGAGCCGTACCATATGCACGTCCCCCAGTAGATAGGTAGTCCCAATGTCACGGGTGCCCCTACGATCTAGGTCTCGGATCGCAGGCACACCCGTTCCCCTCTCCGTGGCGGCGCCCCTTTCCGAGCTCACTCAATTTACCACTTCCCGGCTCCGATCCCGGCTGGCCAGCACGCGCTGGCACTCGCAGATTTAAAGGGCCAGTGCACCGCTGATTGGCACTGCCCACTTCCCTGGTTCCTAAAGACCGGCGGCCCCCAGCATTCCCTGCTGGTTCTTAGTTCTTCTTGCCTATGAGGAAGCTTTCCACAGTGTTTCCTTCCTAAGACCTGTTCCTGATTCTACTCCTTCGCTGCCAGCCCTGATCTCTTGCTCCATCCCCAACCCCGCATCATTGCCGCCTGCCTTGGCCGTCTGCAATTCCTGACCACAAGACTGCCTAGTGATCTTGTACCTCGCCCTTGGCTCGCGCCTGTGGAACGACCTGGTGGTACCACACTGCAGCAAGACCATCCTGCTTTGCAGCCATGCAGCAGTCTAAAAAAGCTGGGTGACCACAAAGGAATTTGGGGATAGGTGCCTGATCATAGGGGTACGACCTCTGGTACCCTATAACCACTAGATTGTCTGCGATCCTTAGCATGTCATGCTCTACACTGCACCTCAGCTGTAATCTACAGAGTTTCACTGTGGATGAAATCTGTGCAGAATTTGCAGTTACACACGGTATGTTTTTGGGGAAATACTGAGCAGATTATATACAATCCATCCAAAAAAAAATTTATACTCACCCTCCGGTGTCCCCGATGTTCGTCGCGGCTCCCGGCGGCTCGCGATCCCTGTAGCGTCTCCCCGTGTCTCCTCTTCTGTCTTCTATCTTCTCTAGCCGGCAGAGTTGCGTCCATGCGATCTTCTGGCCGTCGCACACTGGGATGCAGCGCTGTCGCCGCTAATGACGTCATCCACGGCGACAGCGTCGTATCACAGTGAGCGACGGCCTGGGCGATCTCCCGGTCAGAGAAGATAGAAGAGTGAAGAAACCGCCAGGAGCCGCAATGGGGATCCGAAGCCACCGGGAGCCGCGACGAACATCGGAGACAACGGAGGGTGAGTATTAAGTTTATTTTTTTTATCTGTATGCTACACAGGCTGTATACTGATGGGGGCAGGCTGTATACTGATGGGGCAGATGGCAAAAAAGTTCCATTTTTGACTTTAAGATCTATTTTACGTTACGGGGTTAAATGCAGTGAAAAAACGTTATTATATTTCGATAGATCAGGCATTTTCAGACGCGGCGATACCTAATGTGTTTATGATTTTTACTGTTTATTTATATTTATATCAGTTCTAGGGAAAGAGGGGGGATTTTTTTTTACTACATATCTTTTTTTTATTTTTATTTTTACTGTTTTTCAGACTCCATAGGGTACTTTAACCTTAGGTTGTCTGTACTATCCTATCATATACTGCCATACTACAGTTGTATACAGCCACCCCAGCCTGCCCCTAGTAGTATACAGCCTGCCCCTAGTAGTATACAACCTGCCCCTAGGAGTATACAGCCTGCCCCAGTAGTATACAGCCTGCCCCCAGTAGTATACAGCCTGCCCCCAGTAGTATACAGCACAGCCCAGCCTGCCCCCAATAGTATACAGCACTGCCCAGCCTGCCCCAGTAGTATAAAGCACTGCCCAGTTTGCCCCCAGTAGTATACAGCACTGCCCAGCCTGCCCCCAGTAGTATACAACACTTCCCAGCCTGCCCCCAGTAGTATACAGCACTGCCCAGCTTGCCCCCAGTAGTATACAGCACTGCCCAGCTTGCCCCCAGTAGTATACAGCCTGCCCCCAGTAGTATACAGCACAGCCCAGCCTGCCCCCAATAGTATACAGCAGTTATTTTCAACCTGAGTGCCGGGGAAAGTGCTGCTGGGAGGGCCCACTCGTGGCCAGATCTCATTCCCCTGCAGCCGGCCGTGCAGGGTGCTGGCACCGCCTGCCGAAAGACGCTTCCATCCCCAGCAGCCTGGCTGTGCCGTAAAGTGGCGCGCGGTATGCTGCAGGATGCTGCGTGTGAAGCGCTGTACGGCTGCCGGCAGGAGGAGGAAGACGACGAATTGGAAGCTCCGGATCTGAGTAGAAGACTGAGGTGAGTACTATTCTTTTATTTTAAATGTCACATTTACTAGTCCATGGGGATGAGAAGGAGCGGAGAGAGCTGCTGCTGGTCAGGGAAAGCGTTAGGCTGTTCTATTAGAATAGTGTTAGGCAGGAGTGATTCTACAAGAACCCAACAGCCCTTCTTAGGGCTACAATAACGTTATACATTTTTTTTTTATTTGCTTGTGGCTGGGCTTGCTGGCACTAGTAGTGCAGCTAGTACCATATTGTGAGGAATTTGCAGGGGGACTTGCGACCGTTGTGTTTAGCTCTTAGTGACACGCATATCCACCTCAAACACCGAAGTGGGACAATTTATTAGGGGTTTGATTTCAATTAGGCACAGTCTGCCAGTTTCTTTTTATTTTACGTTTATTTTTTGATAACTCAGCGTCATCTCATCTGGCATAGCAGTGTGCTTTCATACTTGGCTAGAAAATAGCCATAGGAGAATCCAAACGGCTTACTTAGGCCTACAATAGCGTTATATAGTTGATTTTTGGTTGATTTGCTGGTGGCTGGCCTTGCTGTAGTGCATCTACTACCATATTGTGAGGAATTTGCAGTGAGACTTGCGACCGTTGTGTTTAGCGCTTAGTGACGCACATATCCATAACGGCTTACTTAGGCCTACAATAGCGTTATATTTTCCTTTTTTTTGTTTGCTTGTGGCTGGGCTTGCTGGCACTAGTAGTGCAGCTAGTACCATATTGTGAGGAATTTGCAGGGGGACTTGCTACTTGTCCGGTTGCTGCTGAGCAATTTTCCGATGCCCAGGTTTTCCACCGGTCGCAGTCTGTGGGTGATGATGACATTATTGACGTAGTGAAAGAAGTGTGTAAAGAGGTGTCGGACGATGAGGAGACACGGTTGTCAGACAGTGGTGAAGTTGTTGTCAGGGCAGGAAGTCCGAGGGGGGAGCAGACTGAGGGATCGGAGGATGATGAGGTAACAGACCCAAGCTGGGTTGATAGGCCGGGTGAACACAGTGCTTCTGAGACGGAGGCGAGTCCTATAGCAGAACAGGTTGGAAGAGGCAGTGGTGGGGCCGACGATGAGGAGACACGGTTGTCAGACAGTGGTGAAGTTGTTGTCAGGGCAGGAAGTCCGAGGGGGGAGCAGACTGAGGGATCGGAGGATGATGAGGTAACAGACCCAAGCTGGGTTGATAGGCCGGGTGAACACAGTGCTTCTGAGACGGAGGCGAGTCCTATAGCAGAACAGGTTGGAAGAGGCAGTGGTGGGGCCAGACGGAGAGGCAGGGCCAGAGCTGGTGCATCAGCGCCAAATGTTTCCCGTAGTCAAGCTGGTTTCATACCACCTCCCGCGGTGGTCCAGAGGGTCCACAGACTCTTCCAAGAGACTTTTACACACTTTCCCTCCTCAAGTGTGACAATAACTTTACAGTTACACTTTAATATACAGCATGCAACACAATTCTGTGGAGTCACTTTATTTTAAATGTGTTGCAAACTCCAACTTAGCACTAACATCCCCTTTTAGGTGCATATCTTTTCTGTCTTGCCAGAGACAATGCAACCATGACACAAAACTGTCTGAAATCACTTTATAAATACATTTGCAAGCAGATTGCACGTTCTTTCCAGTGCACAGACAAATAGAAAACTAGCACAGCCAGTTTAAAAGGGTATTCCAGGAATAAGCATAATTCATACACAAATGGGTCCTTAAAATATAAGCTTATATATAATTAGGTATTTAAAATTTTGCTCCCTTAGTAGAGAAATGCTTCTGACATACAATGTAATAAAGAATTAAAATGCCACTGGCCCTTTAATCAGTCCGTTGATTTTCTCTGCGCGGGGCAGACACAGGACAGAAAATGGCCGCTGGGCAAATGTTCACATCACATGTCCTGCACCTGCCTAGGCAGGTCATGTGATCACCACTATGTTTGGCTGTAGGTGGTTGGTGGCAGTGCATCCAGTATGGTCAGTGTTGTGGTGAGACATCTTCTCAGTAAGGTAATGTGCAGTGATGGCAGTTACACATAATTACTATGGAACCAGAGCAGGACTGTCTGTTACATCATCACTGGGAGCAGAGCAGAAGAGGGAGGAGGGGTTACTGAGAATTAAAGGATCATGGGAGTGGCGGCTAACTTGGTGATAACTCCACCTACTTTAGAAAGACCATAACATTTTGTGAATCACAAAATCAAACTATTTAAGCTCAATTTTGTGTCTAATGACATTCAGTTTTGTTATATTCATTTATTTATAGCATTATGGTTTTTTGTATTAGACGATCATATTTCCCCTTTAATTAATCTGGGTCTATGTGTGGAAACATTTGATAGGAGCAGGTCAAAGATCCAAAGTATAAAAGTGAGGTTATGGATAGTATTCCATGATATTATATTATAACTGAATTATCTGGAAAAGGTATAGTAGTCAGTGATGTAGAGGTGTTGGCAGAAGAGTATTAGTGTTGAGTGTGTACAGTCACTGTTCTTAACTCATATTATGTAACATAAGCCCTAATATTCTATACATAGTACTTTTCCTTATCTCTTTAACCTTCATCAGAGATATCTTTTAAATTGGTAATTAAAATTATAATTGCATTAATTAATTAAAAGAGACCCAAGTTCTTCCTTGTGAAATACTATGTACTCCTTGACAGCTCTAATCACAGATACAAATTGACCTTAAAATGTTTACAGGAAGAATTATATACAGGCAGTCCCCGGGTTACATACAAGATAGGGTCTGTAGGTTTGTTCTTAAGTTGAGTTTGTATGTAAATCGGCACTGTATGTATTATCATTGTAATCCCAGCAAGAACTTTTTTGGTCTCTGTGACAATTGGATTTTAAAAATGTTGGGTTGTCATAAGAACTAGGATTAACACTAAAGCTTCATTACAGACACCTCTGATGACTGTTACAGCTGATCATTGTAGCCTAAGGCTACATTTTCCTGATTTTATATTGAATTTCTAGTATTTCATTGAATGGGATCTTCATTACTTTACTTCACACACTTACGGAAATACAGTGTTTTCCTTCCAGTCACATAATCATGTTATCAATGAATTGTGGTTTATTTTAATGTGGCTTATTCATTTGACCTTAAAAGTCAGTGAATCAGAATTAAGCAGCGAAAATGACAGCAGTAATTAATTACCTCAACTGAGTTCTAAGATTAGGTAAGTCAGTCAGAGAAATGTTATTCAGTTGACAGATGATTAGTTGATAGTTGTCTCTATATAAAAAAAACATCTTCTTAACACAGATAATCTCTTTGTATAATGCACTGTAATTAGTCAATGTTTCAGCGATGTCTAGATATTTCAAATCATCTCTGGAGTCTCAGACACATTTCATTGAAGGTAAGATAAAACCAATATAAGCTTCTAAACTCTACCTTAGATAATACTGCATAAAATCATTCCACCACACTTTCATCTGAAAGCAACATACAAAAGTAATTAAAGGTTTAAAGATAATGGAGCATATTTATCAAATTGCTTGTGACAGAATTCTGTCTTAATTTGCGGGAAATGTATTAAGGGTTTTAAAAAGTTTTTATAGACACTTTTTTGACCAGTATGAGATAAAGGACATGACCTCAGATTTTTCTTTCGACATTTAAAGCACTACTTATATGGGAGAACACCCTTGTAATGGAGTAAATGGACCATAACACAATTCAATTTTTTTTCGGATAGCCTAGTAGATTCTCAAAGCTATAATTAGTCATTGACTACACGCAAGTGCGGAATATAAGAGATCCTTAGCTTCCTGCAAGTTTGTAGAGAATTTGTTAAAGGGAGATCCATGTCTTGTAGTCTCCAGAATATTCATGATGGGTGTTGAAGGATAGTCAGGTAACAGGTGAAAAGTTATTGGCAGCAATAAGCCATTACAGTCTAAAAACAAGTCCATGGTAAAAATAGTCAAGATCACAGATGAAGCCTTATTTAAAGTAGAGTATGAAATGCTAAGTGTGAAATCATTCTTATGCACCAGTTGCCATTATGACCCAGCATTACCAAATCAGGAAAAAAATGATATTAAAAAAAAATTGTGTAGTTCTCTCTATAAAAAGGAAATATTATTTTCTTAAAGGCTTTAGTAAATGAAGTATAATAGCTAGTTCTAGCATGGTTGTGTGCAAGAGATATTAACCCATTAAGTTATTGAGAGATGAGCCAACCCTAGCCTGACATCCACACTGATCCACTGATTTACACTATGGAGTGTGTAGTAGAAGAAGACTCTGTCGGTACTGTTGTGGCTTTACTGTTTTTTTTTCCTTCTACTCCCCTGTTCAACATTATAAAATGAACTGTTTCCAGCAATGTCAGTAGGATAAATGCATCAGTGGGGAATCAGTACTTTATCAAACACCAATTATTGACCTATCTTTGTGGAATGGTTCATTTGGGCTAAAATTCAAATTAGTTCATTTCCTACCATCAACACATGGTAAACTAATATTTAGTCAAGGCAAGAATTTTCTATATTGATGAGAGTTAATAATTATTTTTAGCACTTTTATTATAAACATAACTGGACGTCTGTCATGTAAGAGTAGATACAGAGTGATTAGGGCCATCTACACCCTTTGGCCTCACATCGATCTGTACTTTATAAGTGAACTTCATTCAGTATGAAGCTTATCCAAATAGACCAGCAGAGTTTGCATGCCCCATAACTTTGCACAAGCAATAGTCGGGCAGCGTCCCAGACTGACTATATATGCCTTATACCCTATGTCAGTGATGGCAAACCTTTTAGAGACCGATTGCCCAAACTACAACCGAAATCTACTTATTTACCGTGAAGTGACAATATGAATTTTTAAACAGTGACTTATTGCTACCTGTTCTTTCACATCTTTCAATGGTATCGGCCTTCTGAGGCCACCAGTTCAAAGAAGGAGGGCAAATTCAGATTATCATTGTAGCTTCTCTCCAGGGTCTCTCTGTAAAGGAAGAATGGTCGGGTCCAGCATGATGACCTCCAAAGATAATGCAGTTCCGTCAAAACCTTCTCACTTTTCCCGCAGTTCCAAACAGCCAACGAAGTGTTGAAAAGCACTGAGAGCAGCATCTCTTAATTTGCCTAGGACTACAGGATGATTCAGTGTTTGGTGAACTCTGTCCTGGGGTGATGGTCTGAGTGCCCATAGAAAGGGCTCTGAGTGCCACCTCTGGCACCCGTGCCAAAGGTTCGCCACTACTGCCCTATGTCCTGCTGTGCTCTTTACTGTTCTCAAAATTAATATATAAGTTTTAAAACAAATTAGTATATTTATTTATTCCCAGTAAAATGTGGTGTTGTGGGAATGTGACTAGTAGATATGTAGTGAAAAACAGTATTAAATTCTGGTTGAGGTGCAGAAACTGAAAGTTTTTCCTGTATCTAATTTATATATATTTCAATGTTTGGTCCACTTCTACAAATAATGTTAAATATAATACAGTGCAATGGCTATACTGGTTTCAAACCTTTCAACTCAGCAATGTATGTAGGGGCATTGGGACACTACACAATCTCAACTCCAGAGATCCGACAAAAGAATCATAACAAATTTCTGCATATGCTTTCCACCTTTTTTTGGTTCCCAAATATGTAATGCAGGGATATGAATGATAAAGCAGCTCTAAGTCCTTGTAATATCACTGCCAAAGATGAGAGAGAAAGAACAAAGAGATTACCCTCCTTTTGTCTGCACCAAGATCAGCATTATCACAGTGCTACAGACATCAAACACTTTACTTTATTAAAATGCCAGCACCACTGCTAAAAACTCATGGTACCAATGATCAGCTTTGCTCCCTAAAAGACAATGGTGTAACTAGGAGAGGCAGAGCCCCATAGCAAACTTTTGAATGGGACCCTGTTCCTGATTACAAATATACCTATTACACTCATATATACAGGGATTTATATTCCAATATATATAACCTTACAGTTCTTCACTCATACACACACATTTATACACTTGCACAGACATACACTTACATATAGAGCATATACACATCCCATATACATACACATATAGTGCTGTATACAGACACACAGCATATATACACACCTGTGGTATATACACAGCATACCCCATAGACACATACAGCAGATACACATCACAGATACACACACACATATACAGTATATATACATCACATATATGTAATATACATATTATGCTGTACAACATGCTGCATAATATGTAAATAACGGTGCTCATCCTCCATTCTTGTTCAGATGACGGGACCCCCTGACACTACAGGCCCCATTGTAGTTAAGCCCCTAGTACATGCATAATTGCTGAAGCCCGTCCTTGATTTTTTTCTAGGTTCTTATAAAACTATGCTAGATGTATCCCGCTTCTTAACCCCCCTTTTTAATTTCAGCATTTTCATTTTTCATTACCCACCTTCAAAAATCCCTAACTTTTTTATTTTTCCATATTTAGAGCTGTGTGAGGGCTAGTTTTCTGTGTAAGAAATTGCCCTTCATAGTGACGATATTTAATATTCCAGTGAAAATGGTGAAAAAATGTGTTTGCGCCTTATTCCTGTGGGCGTTGATTTTACAGCTTTCACTGTACTCCCCAAATGACATGTCTATTTCGTTCTTTGGATCTGTGCGATCAGGGCGATTCCAAATTTCTATAGGTTTTATAATGTTTTAATACAGTTACAAAAATTAAAACCTGCTGTACAAAAAAAATAATTCTTCATTTTGTCATCTTCTGGCACTAATAACTTTTTCATACTTCCACTTATGGAGCTGTAGGTGGTGTAATTTTTTGCGACTTTTGATGACCTTTTCAATGCCTGCATTTGTAGGACTGTGTGGACTTTTGATCACTTTTTATTGAATTTTTTATATTTTTTTAAAATGGCAAAAAAGTGGTATTTTTGTCTTTCTGCGCTATTTTCTGTTACAGGGTTAAACACTAGGAACAACCATTACTGGATTTTGATAGATCGGACATTTTGGGATGTGGTGATATCTAACATGTTTATGATTTTACTGTTTATATTTATATCAGTTTTAGGGAGAGGGGGTGATTTGAATTTTTAGGGTTTTTAAATTAAACTTTTTTTTTTGCTATTTCTTATACCCTATAGCATACATTAACCCTAAATGGTCTGATTGTTCCTAACATAAACTGCAAAACTACTGTACTGTAAATGTTTTTGAGATACACTGAAATGAAGAATTAAAATGCTACTGGTCCTTTAATCAGTCCTTCCTCCACACAGAGCAGACAAAGGACAGCAGATGGCCACAGGTCACATGTCCACATCGCCTACCTCGGCAGGTCATGTGATCATCACTATGATTGGATGTAGTCAGTTGGTTGCAGAGCATCCAGTATGGCCAGTGTTGTGGTGAGACGTCATCTCAGTAAGGTAATGTGTAAAGATGGCAGTTACACATCATTACTATGGTAACAGAGCAGGACAGTCTGTTACATCATCACTGTTATTTAGTGAATTATAAAATCAAACTATTTAAGCTCCATTTTTTGACTAATGACTAATGACCAATGCGTTTTGTTATACTCATTCATTTATAGCGTTATGGATTTTTGTTACCGGACGTACATATTCACAGAATAACACTTTAACATAAAGGAAAATCGAAGGAAATGTTCACATCCAACTATTATAACAAAGTTAAATACAACTATGATGGACATAATCTTGAAGTACACACTTTTAACTAAAACTAGTGCCATTACTGCAGAGCATGTATGCATATATAGGGAAGCCAGAATTAGTACTAGAGATCCTATTTATTTTCTAATTGTAAATGTAAGCACAATCTCAGTTCTATGCTTGTTCAACCTGAAGATATTTGAGCAGCAAATCCTACCGCTGTGATCAACTGCAGAGATTTGATTTTTTTTTTTGTACATTTTGGTTGGAAAAACCCTGCTGCCCATTGTAACTCTCTGTGGCTTTCTGTGTCTTGCTGCAGAATTTAATTCATATCCCCATATATTTGTCATACCATGCTACCGCTTATCAAGTCAAACGCTTTTCACAAAAGCCAGCAACCAGCTATTTTAATCAGATGTTTTCATGTAAACCTGTACGATACGATTTCACGAATGTAAAGTGATTGGTACGTTCACTGGAATTGTGCATCTTTTCATGTGTTCTTCAGATCTCCAGAATAAAGAAGTCGGTTTTCTTATCCCAAACCCCAGGTACAGTACAGCTGATAGAAAGTGGTGACATACAGAGACAGAATGATAAAAAGCTACATGTGCCTCAGGCAGTGAAATAGCAGCCAGATGATTAAACTATTCTATAGCATTCCCAGACGTGCAGAAAGGCAAAGTCTTAATACTAAGAAGCAGAAATCCTTCAGAGTTATCCCACGCAGTCTTAGCCATTCTTTGCTTTTCATATGTACAGTGAAAGCCACCATATGTTGCAACATACTTTCCCTGAAGCTCCCCTTATTTCAGACAAATTTTATTTTACTCGTAGCTTGAAAATCAATATAGACATGGTCACCAAAGCGTTCCAGAATTGAATACTTTGTTTAGATATCAGAACATGAAACAACTCTCTTTATTCTGAAATAAAGGTTTTCTAACATAAGAAAAAAAATAATATTGCTGTTCTGTGCCCACAAAGAGAAGGTATCTCTAAAAGAGTATGGTAGACCCCCTTTTCATTTTAGACAACTAAGTAGAGTGCTTAGACACATATGTGTTGGACAAATTTCACCCCCTACAAATGTTTCAAAATGCATTAAAATTATTTATTTGTTGTAACAAGTCAAAAAATAAGTGAGAAAAAACATCCCTTAAAGCAGTGGTTCTCAACCTTTCTAATTCTGTGACCCCGCAATACAGTTCCTCATGCTGTGGTGACCCCAAACCATGCAACTCGCAGTAAAAACACAGTAAAATTTCGGCTCCGATGACTTTAGGCGACCCCCGGTTTTGGTCGTTCGACCCTCGCTGGGGTCCCGACCCACAGGTTGAGAACCACTGCCTTAAAGGATATCTACCATCAGTTTTACTGATAATATACTAGTCTTACTAACCAGATATTGAAACTGAAACTGTTCTACAGACTTCTTTTATTATACCTCTATATGCCATGATTTCAGTTATAAAAATTATGCTAATCAGTCTTGGGTGCTCCAGTTAAGTCACTGGAGCACCTCATAGTGTCTTGTCTTATAATTTGTTCATTCTCTTGTTTCTCTTCCAGTCCTACCAATCCAGAGTGCATAGAGTTGGTGAGGTCAGGGACAGGACTGGAAGAATAAATAAAGAATAAATATAATAAAAGAAGTCCAGAGGAGAAAAATTCTAGTTTACCATTAGTAAAACATGTTAAAACTTTCCTTCAATTGTTAATCCACTTTAATAAAATAGAAATTAGGAAAGATTAAAATGTAGAAACAAAGTAAAAGAAAGGTTATGTATTTCAGTATCAAACAACTCCAAGCTCCAATGCAGTCATAGAATTATTGCAAGTAGTCTCCCTAATAATACATACTTAGATACCATTTGCAACGGTTTTAAACAGTTTATAGAAACTTCACAGACATTTTATTGCTATTATGATAAATGAGGGTATGATAATGGTTATGTGCAACAAAAACTGTTCAGTTGCCTCTAGATAGTGTTAAACTATTTCAGATTTATCATCCATAAACTTCGATAACCTACTAAAAGTCATCTACTTGAGCTATGCATCTTTTGCATAACTTAAGAAAAGTAAGCTATTAGAGAACCAGAGGTGTGTCAAATAAGTGTACCCCTTTTGCTATAGGCTTGATTGAAATACATCATACTATTGGCATCTAACTCAGTGTAAGACCATATCATTTGCATGAAATCTTTAGGTCTCCTTGGGATTTACACATGTTTATAGTGAAATCTGCAGTTTTGTAAAATCTATGGATTGTGAGTATGTTGACGCAATGTTAGGAAGTCCATCAGGATCTCTGCTAATATTTAACTGGTAAATTACCCAAATACTTCATTTACAGTCTCTACAGTAATATGTAATGTGTTGAATTATTCTGTGGATTGAACACAATTTAGCTAACAATAGGAACACTGGAAGCTACAGTTGAATGATTTAAGAAAACATTGATCATTTACTTTCTCTTACAAAACAAATTCTTCTTATATTTTTTATATTTATACATTTTAGTATCAGTATTAGTTTATTAGTACCAGTATTAGTTTATCATTCTGGTAGAGGTAATTTCTATCATCCAACAATCCCAACAAGCAACCCTTTTGTCATATTCAAGTAGCATTAAGGAAATTGCAGCTCTATTGACTATTGTTTGTTATTTTTACTCTTCAATCCACTCTTCCAATATTTGCAAAAACAACTAACAATATAGTGGTGGTCCCCTACTTAAGAACATCTGACATACAGATGACCCCTAGTTACAAACAGACCTCTGGATGTTGGTAATTTAGCCAAAGGCTACTATAAACAGTTATAATAGTTATCAAATATGTTTGATAATTAGCCTTATTGCTAATATTGGTTCTTTGACAACCCAACATTTTTAAAAATCCATTAGACAACTATTAAACATACCTAGATCTTAAAATGAAAGATGAAAGAAAAGTCTCCCTCTTCCAAATTAATCGGGAGATAGAAAATCAGTCAAGGTACTGTGCTTGACTGATTTTTAAAATCCAATTGTCACAGAGGCCAAAACATTTTTTGACTGAGGTTACAATTTATAAAATATACAATTCCGACTTACATACAAATTCAACTTGAGAACAAATTTATACAACCTATCCTGTACATGATTTATATATTTAATTAATCTTTGGGTTTCTATGTCTTTCACAGAAACACTCTATAGATGTTATATGCGGTATGCATGGTAAAATGATTTTGGTAGCTCAAGTATTCCCTGTATAAATGTGATCTTCTTATTTGTAGTCTTGCCTTTCAATATAATTCTAATGCAGCTAAAACAAAGCCAATTCTGCATGATATTTAGTCTTGTGACAAATAGCAGTTACAGAAAAGCTACACATTATTCAATTTAAATGAGGGCAAGACCCTGTTCTATCCCTCGAATTGTCATATCATTAATCTTCACAGAACACCTGCCCCCATCACTACATCTTTGTTTCCTTCTATTTGGTAGACTGTTCTTCCTAATTTGTAATACAAAGATGAACACATAGAGGTGTTGTTTGAGGCACTCAGTCACTTCATTGTTTCAATTAAGGTGTCATGTTGTATTTGTATAATAAAGTGAAAATTTAGATGAGCTGTATATAATATGTATTATCTTGTAGTCATAATATGCCAATTTATAGGGCCCCATTTACTTAAATATATAGAAGAAATCTTTACAAGATCAAGATCAAGACATAGAGCAGGTAGAACCATCAAATTAAAGACCAGTAACAATCACCCTGAAGGGATGATATGTAAATGTATTGTTTTTTTATGCAATGACAACAATATTCTTAAAAAAAAAACCATATATATTAACACGTGTATAATATTTTTTGCATCACCAACTTCTTAAAGGCATGACTTTTTTATTTTTCCACTGATTTAGCTAGGAAAGGGCTTTTTGTGGATTATTTGGGCTGTTTGTGATGAGTTGAGTAATTTTCATTGGTTAAATCCAGGGGTATGTGGTAACTTTTTAAAAAATTATGAATGTGGTGACAAAACTACAGCACTTTTACTAGTAAGGGTACATTTCCATGGCCGTCTGGGGGGATGTGTATGCGGCTACAAATTGGGGGCCGCATATATGTCTCCATAGACAACAATAGCGGCCCCGTGGCGGTATAGTGCCACATGTGTGATACTGTTCCGTGCTGTACACAGGTAAAAGATAGAGCATGCTCTATCTTTCCCTGTATATGCAGCCATGCGGCGCTGTTCTCAATTGAGAGGGGAGGGCCACCCCTCTCCAGCACGCAGTGGCATACCCACCCAGCTGCAGCTGTTTGAATGAACCTTTATACTTATGTTCTGCGCTAACTAAATAAATGGATTTTATAATGGATTATATTTGTAGATTGAGGTGTTATGAACACAGCTTTACCAATCATGGGATGATTTTTTTTATTTATAATAAATTATTTTAATGGAATAAAGGGGGGCAACTCCTTTATTAGGTCCTGCTTCTAGATAAAATTGGCTTCAATAGCCCCACCAGGTGCCATGGCAATGCACTCAGCTTGTAATTATGGAGATGTTCATTCTTCTAAAAATGAATTCAAGATTTATACAAATATGATAAAATTGTAATTTAGGAGTATATTTCAGTGAAAACAGCTTCTTATGTGCTTCAAGATACTAATAAAATCACACCGTATTTACTGACAGCCTTGGTTAATCCAATGCTGAGTATGAGTGCCAAAAAGCAATCTTCGAAACTATCAGCTGTAGTCTCTAAGGGTTTTCAGATGGAGTGGAATGCGGGAAGGAAAACCTGTACAAATGTTTTTTGCACGCCTTGTCCACCAGAAAATTGGCAGAAAAAGCATGTTTCTTTCCAGGCAATATTTTACTCTAATTGTCTATTGTGTTTGTCTTTGCTGAGGGCCACAAACAATAAAATTGAAAACATATACATTTAAAAAAATATATCTGTGCATGTATTTAGTCAATGTAAGTGAGCGAATACTCACAGTAGTACTTTACTGTAGATTGATGTAGTCACGTTCAGGGAGAACAAAATAAAACAATGGGTAATTTGCCGAAATAGGATGCAACTTTTGACACCAGAATTAGAGCTTTATAGAACCAGACTGTGTTTTACACTGTTATTTGCTGCAATTCTGATTCATTTTAGCAACAGGATATTTTTGACAGCCAACAATGCAATATAAGACAGATTCATTAATTTCTGCTGCTTTTCCAGGATGTACTTCAGAGTGATATGAAAATGTCTTAAAATGAAATAAAATCTCTCTTGAAGATAAATGCCAACCCATAAGCAGGAACGGCCTTATCTGATGAATCTGTCCTGAATACTACATGACATGAGTACATATTGAAAGCAGGATTCAAAGCAATATCTCCTGGCTGTTTTATTGCATTTTCATTCCATAGTGCATGCCTCATTATCCTGTTAGAAGGCGGCTTCATGTGCGGAGCAGACATTCATAATACTTACAATAATTGCGACTCTACATTTGCTGTAGACATGTTATTGAAGGGAATGAAAACCAGGTTTGTTGTTCATCCTAATTAATAATTAACGAAGCCTTGATGCCTTGCATATTTATAGACTTGTTAAAGGAAATACAATTATTTACCTCTTCTGTATAAACTATTTGGATTGACAATTCTATTGGGTGACTTCTGGTAAATAAAATACTGTAACAGTAACCTCTGCTCTAAGCTGGCAGAGAGCCAGGTAATGTTAAAAAAAACTATTAAATAGCCTAGAGATTATTGGAAATATGTAAAAAATTACCTTCCAAATGACAGTTTCCTTTTAAACAAATTTTTATTTCCCAAGTAAATATCTATATTTCTAAACAGCTTTAAATCCTGCAATTAGGTGGTACAAAGTACACCATACCATCTTACACTACCACAGATTTATCATCAAGCAGACACTTTGATTGATGTGGCGCAGCAGTTATGCCCAACTGTCTCTACTATAAAAGCCATTATTGACAATAGATGAAGACATAATATAAAAAGGATTACAGATCATGCCTGGATTCTTTTAGGCTACATGCACGCAAATGTTATTTTGAACTATGTGAGGTCAATTGTTTCAATGGCTAGCCCACATCTTCATGTATTTCTGTGGGCTCACACATACATCTGTAGTTTCCACATCCCTATGTGTGAGCTGAATGGGCAAGCCACTAATTTTGGATCACATCCTATTGCTGCCCTTGGCTTCAGTAATTCACTTCTGCGGTTATCAGCACATGAGAAAATCTCAACCTAGGATGACACACAGCATGCAAAGGGACAACAGGTCTGTAGTTTGTAGTCCAATATTGCACATGTTCATGTGCAGAAAGGGCAAACGGGGGTTTCAGCACATTTCCTAAATTGTGTTCTCTTAAATTGTCTAGTCAATAGGAGACCTACAAATATGAGTGGATAAGAGCAAGAAAGGTAAATCAAAGTGACCTATAAGGTAATAAAACAGCCACAGCATTCTCCAAACCAGGACGAGCAACAGACCATTGGGCTCACAACCACGTACCCCCTGAATGCAGTCCCAATTGGGTAATATCTGGCTCTGATGTTAGCATAATATGGCTTTGTATTGATTGGCTATCTGTGCCTCTAACCTAGAGTGTAATTTGTGTACTTACCTGCTTTCTCTCAGCCATGCTTACACCTGAACGTCTATGATTTGTACAGTCTGCATTGCTATACCCAGGGGGGTAATGTGGAGGGTTTTTCTTGGTTGCATCATAACCATTCCCTCTGTAGGCATGAACCTTGTCATGCTGTTTTAAATGTTTTTAATGGTGTCTTTAATAAACTTTGTGCTTATTGCTTGAACTAACTTGAACTCTCTTGAGGATCTTTCATACACACCACACTGGTTTGCTTTTGATAGAGCAACAGACCGTTGACTAGCTATACATGTACACCCCTTTTGCTCTTCTTGGATCCCCGTATAAATTTCATCGACTTGAGGAAGAGAGCAGTTTGCTTTCTCAAAATGCGTAGGCCACACAAAAATAAACCATTTTTAATTTCACCAACTCAACCTAATCTGGCAGTGTGTCAATTTGTAGCTTGGTTTACCATTCCTATATCATCCATTGTTATCCAAACACCACTTTTGAGACGCAGGTAGATGTAGCAATCTAACCTATCCAGCATATCCTAATAGACACGTAGTGCCAAATACCTCAACTGACCCCCATTGGCTTTGGGGTCTTCATCAACATTAAGACATTAACATAAATCAACACTTGAAAAGTTTACTCTGTTTGTAACAACCGTTGCTGATATTTTAATTTGCTGAGAAGTACTTGTATTTTAGTTTTATGCAAAAAACATGTACTGATATGAAGATGTATTTTTTACTCTTCTTATCATTTTACTATATGTTATGAGATGGAGTTATGACTGCTGTGATGGGTTGTCTGCTAAAAACATCCTATGGACAACTTAGAGGATGTTGCAGGCAAGCCGGACAAATTATTTCCAGGAAATAATTGTTAAATAAAAAACATAGTGATATAATATGATATTATTTTTGTGCAGAATTAAAACTAGAATTGTAAGATTGTTTTAAGTTTATAGGAAACGTTACCTACTTATACTTCCTGATATATACATTTTTCCACTTTATGCCCAAATTTAAAATATTTTTTCACTCTGTGTAAAGCCAAGGGGACTTTCAGTCACAGTAACATGCTATAGCACCATGTAAAGAGCTAAAACCAGCTACGCTTTTGTACATAATTTAGCACTGATCCGATAACCTAACATATATTTTCTTTTATTTCAGCTCGCTGGGTTCATTTATGCCTGTTATGTCTTGAAATGTATTTCCGAAGAAGAAGACAGTTGTAAGTATTCATATTTTGACATAATATTTCTCTGACTTCTAACGTCAGTGATGTAAAGTAGAAACTTTTATTCATCTGGAAATGTTTTTATAAGAAAAAATTTGTCAACACAAAAAACTGTTATTACCACTTTAACAGAAATTTTAAATTTGTATACCCAAAAGGTACTATAATCTAAAAAAATGAATTTGTACAGTGACTGCCAGTTGGAAAGAGAAGGGGACTAGGAATATTTCTTTTAGTCTTTATAAAGAGCCGTTTGGAGTTCCCTGACAATGCGACGTAGGATCTCCAGTTGTAGGCTATAGGTGACTACTAGGACTACTCGGGCCTCCTGGTGGCTCTCCTTATATGTGAGTAACCTGTCTCTGTTGATGGCTGCTGCTTTGCTTATTTCATTTTCAGTCACTTTTGGTCTAACAAAAAAATCAGACTTTAGCAGCAGGAGGTTTTCTAGGTCTCTCTTGTCTGAGCAAATATGGTTATAATGTATAGCCTGACTGTAAAAGATTGTCTTGTGTATTTGGGGTGGAATCTGTGATTTCTCAGGTAGGCCGTTTTGTCTCTTAGTTTTTGGTATGTTGCAGAGCTTAAAGTGTAACCGTCATTTCAAAAAACTTTTGATATGTTGTAGGGCAGGTAATTTTAAGCCCTTTTGCAATTGGATTAGTTACCCGAATCTTGCTCCTTCCTCTTGTATTCTGCAGACTTCCCCTAGATGGCAGTGACTGCTCAGATAGCTTTTACTATGGACATTCCGTCTTCATAAAGAAGACTACAGGCAGGAAACACGCCCCCTCCCCCTCCCTGCACACAGCTGATCACCTCATGGCTCAGTGCTGCAGCACTCATGTGTCACTACTCCAGCACTGTCATGTGCAGGGAGAAGCCCTAACTAATGTAGTGACCAAACACCTTCATATTCTCTCTCCTCAGCTTTCCCTACACTTATACACACATAATCCACACAGACAGAAACTGCAGCCCCCCCCCTCCCCCTATCACCTCACACAAGGAAGAGGCAAGAGACAATCTCCAAGTCTACAAGCTGTGCCGTCATGTGCTGTGCTGGAGTGTTACATAGACAGACAGACAGAGATAGATAGATAGATAGATAGATAGATAGATAGATAGATAGATAGATAGATAGAAGATAGCTCTGGTGTGATTGGTCAGCAGCAGGCGCTTGTGATGAGGTGACAGGAGGCAGGTCCTGCCCCTCCATCTTGCTGATTGTAGTCTTTTTGAGCGCTGGAAACCCTGGTTGCTATGGGCCAAAAAAGATAATAAATGAGGACCGAGAGGCAAAATACTTTGAGGAATGATTCCCAGGGACACCTGGAGAAGAATTATGTATTTTTTTTTTTTTGTTCAGAATGACAGTTACACTTTAAGCAGCTGTATTTAATGTGTATGGTAATGTCCAGAAAGTGCATTTTCTTATCTGAATAGCTTTCAGATTAATCTTGGTGTGAGAGATGCTGTAACCATCATGGAATTGAAGCAGAGCCTCCTCACCTGCAGTCCAGATGATCAGAATATCATCAATGTAACAGAGGTAGATTATGGGTTTTGTGCTGCATGTAGAAAGCTATGCTTCTTCCAGTTCAGCCATAAAACTGGAACTACCTATATTTAGGTAGTGGGACTACAACCTTGAGTTTATTTAAAAGGTCAGCAGTGTCCTGGATGTAATTGGGATTTGGGGGTTTGGGGACATGGGGTTTGAGGAGGTTTTTCAACAAACCTGAGATGTTTTCTTTCAAAGTACCAGTGCCAAATACAATAAGCCTTCTTGCATTGTCATCTTTGTGGATCTTAGGGAGCATATGGAAGGATCCTGGCCTAAGATTCTCTTTGTTCTTAATGTTAATTGAAAACTTCTTGTTCATGTCAAAAGTTGTTTCTAGCCAAGTACTGTGTCTCAGACACTACACAACATACAGAATTTGGGGCTTTGGACACAATGGGGCATGTATTATGCACATCAAATTTGCATATTATAGTTAAGACACTTGGGTGGTACTTGGATACAAATGGGCAGATGCATTTTGAGACAATTTAAAAATATAAAATGATGATGCATCTCTACCCATTTCTCCTACTTGTCTAACAGTGGTTCAGAGAACACATTTTTATAGGTGCCTTGTAAAAGTTGTTTCGTGCAAAAATGTTACAAAAATCTAACAATTACAGTCAGGAAAATAAATTTTCCAATGCATTAAATGTTATATCCTTAATCTTTAGTTTATCTGCTGCTCAGTTCTACTTCTAAAAACGCTTTTAGACTATTACAGGTAAAATCTTTAAATGTAATATTTTTAAATATCGATTGCTGCAGTCAACATTTTAGTTGCTCAAGTACATTGCACAATATATGAAAAATTTGCAATATAAGAAAGTAGCGGACATATATCTGTAAAATGCAACACTGTAATTAGTGAAGCTTTATTTGAACTTTTTGCTTTCATCCTTTACTAAATATTTAAAGGTTTAATTAAAAAAAAAATCTAGATAGGAATGCAAGCCTCCCAGTTCCAAATTTACATGAACTTAAAGAAATCTGCTAGTGACTACTGTTACGAATAAGAACTGTTTAAGTAGCATTACTATGTGAAGGTGAAGACCTAATTTCACTATTAATTCCCATACTCCCTCTATACAATTAAAAGTAATGAAAGTTTCCTCTACTTACCTGTACTAATAATATCCTGCTGAGAGAGCTTTGCTTTCAATGAGCACCAGGGATGAAATGAGTAATTAAATTTCTAGACTCTGCTTCTTATTTAATATCTTCTTTTTGAGATATAAAGGCTTTTTATGGCATTCAGATGCATTTTCATCATCACGGAAGGCAACAATAATAATATAGGGTTAACTCCAACTGCTTACTCTATTGATTATTTCACCTAAATTAGAAGTTAAGTAGATGCCTAAAGCACAGAATGCCTTTGTTGCATATGGATGGGGAATCTGCAGTGCTGTACTGTATATAACTGGGTCAACCAGAGTCAGATTCTAGAGCTAGATTGTAAAAAAAGAGGACATGTGCAGGAACCTGTGCCCTGTGCTTTGGGGGGTACCCCTCTGCTGTTCTAGATAAAATCTTTACATATTATTGAGCCTAAAGTGACAGATCCATTTCAGTTTTGTTTTAGTAGGGTGTTTTTCACCTATCTTTTGCAAGTAAAAAGAAGTAAAAAATGTTCAATATTCAAATCACTTTGCTTTTCGTAGAACAGTAGTAAAGCTAAAGAAACGTAATTATTGTATAAACATGTAAGCAATGCCCACATCCCAAAATGTACAACCTTGTGTTGCATTAGACTGGACAATGACTTAAACTGGTCATCAATAAGGCCTCATTCAGATGGCTGTCTGTGGGGATGTACCATATATACTTGAGTGTACGCCGACCCGAGTATAAGTCTAGGAACCTAATTTTACCACCAAAAACTGGGAAAACCTATTGACTCAAGTATAAGCCGAGGGTGGGAAATGCACTGGTCAAAGCCTCCCTGTATATAGCCAGCAAGCTCCCAGTAGTATATAGCCTGCCAGCCTCCTATAGTATACAGCCTGCCAGCCCCCCTATAGTATATAGCCTGCCAGCCCCCCTATAGTATATAGCCAGCCAGCCCCCCTATAATATATAGTCAGCCAGCCCCCCTATAGTATATAGCCAGCCGGCCCCACTATAGTATATAGCCTGCCTGCCCCCCATAGTATATAGACTTCCAGCCCCCTGTAGTATATAGACTGCCAGCCCCCTGTAGTATATAGCCTGAAAGCCCCTGCCCCCCAGTATATAGCCTGCCAGTCCCTTTAATGTATAGCTTGCCAGTAAAAAAAAATAAACTGACTACTCACCATTCCGACGGCCCGGGCAGCTCCTCTTCATCTTCATGCCGCAGGTCCGTGACAGCTCCATGGGCAGCGCCTCTTCTTTGTTCACGCTGCCCGCGTAAAAAGGAAGGATGTCTTGGATAACAAATATAAGAAGATTACCATGTTCATGGTGCCTGGATATTTGAGTGAATTCACCAGGTTTATCATAATTGATTTTATGGTAGATTTACTTTAATGTCATGATGCATTGTACCAAATAACAACATAAATTCAGCACTGCATTTGTCTCCTCTTGCTTTGCAGACACCAAAGTTTAAGGATACTTATATGACTTCTCGCAGCTGGCTATGAATGTGTATCACTTTACCATTCCAATCATGCACAAAGTTTTCTAATTAAAGAGCTGGAACACATTCTTATTATTGCTTGTAACACAGTGCTCAGCTGCCCACTGGCCATCTTCAGTTCCCTTAATTGTCTGGAATGAGAGATACTGTACACCGACTGTGTATAACTGGGTACTTGGATGAGGCACAGCACTTAAACAAGCAGTCCAGAATTCCTTAGTGCCTCTGTAACAGCAGAAAAGAAAAGTACTCTTGGGTGGCAATTATTTCTTCTGCTTGTATCTGCATGAAACATAAAAGCATTCTCTTTTTCTGTTACACAGTTTATCAAATCTGCATGCCACCTGAGGTTTGGCATAGCAATTGAAAACCAGTGAATGGGAAAGCAATGAGAAAGGCATGGGGGTTGCCATTATGATTTGTGTCTGTTGATTAACCTCTCCCCTCACATGCCCCAAAATCTTAAAGGAAGCAGCAGTAACATGAAACAAATGACTTAATGTTAGTACTTAGGACTTTTTTTTAAATAAAAGAGCATTATATTGATCCCATGAGAGAAGATTTAGATTTATTCATGTGTATTTCTAAAGAACTTCCTCATCAAAGAGTTTAATATCTTATAGTAAATTAATAAGCTGATGGGGATCACATCAGGGGCGCACGGCAAATCTTTTGATAAACATAGCTGTAAGAAATGTACAATTTCTCTGCCAATGATATGTTGTTACATGAAAATTATTATGTAAATAAAACCAAAGACTGTAAATGGAAAAATCAATATCCATTGCAGAAGAAGGGTGGCCATTCCCTCAATGAACTAAAAGAGCAAGTAAAACATGACATAGAATTTATAACACCTTTATACTAACCCCAACTTTATACTTCACATACTTACAGGCGGTCTGAAACTTAAGGACACCAACTTACAGATGACCCCTAGTTACAGACGAACCTCTCTGCCCACTGTGATCTCTGGTGAAGTTCTCTGGATACTTTACTTTAGTCCCAGGCTGCAATGATCAGCTGTAAGGTGTCTGTAATGAAGTTTTATTGATAATCCTTGTTCCCATTACAGAACATAATATTGAAAATCCAATTGACATTGGGGCAGTAAAAATTTTTGTCTGGAGTTACAATTATAAAATATACCTGTTCCGACTTTCATACAAATTCAACTTAAGAACAAATCTAAAGAATCTCTCTTGTATGTAACTCGTGGACTGCCTGTATTATTTACAGATGGTGAGTGGTTAGGGAAACTCCCATGGGACATTCAAATTCTAATAATTATTATAAGTTCTGGAGAATCAAGGACTCATTGCCGCATGCAACAAAAGGCACTAACTGCATTCCTACCACCAGGTGTGGTAGTAGCTTCCCCCCAGGCCTCATGCACACAAACATAATGGGGCTCATTCACTAAGGGTCCTCGGACCGCACTATCATCGGATATTCCGCCGATTTCCGATTTGCGCTGCATTTAGCAGGGGTTTTTAGCACATGTGCCAGCTTTCATGTGACACACATTGGTGGGATGGGCCGTTGGACGATCTGACTGATTCCGACTAAGCGCAGAATTTAACATTTAAATTGTGTCACAAGCCATGCACTTACATGCACCGGGAAGAAAATGGTGAACTCCGGCGGACCTAAGCAGGGAGCGACACATGAAGGATATCGGGCGCACAATGTAAGTGAACGCACAGTGACAGGTAAGTAAATGTTCCCCAATGGGCACTGTTAGCGTACAATTTGTGGCTGGATCACGGTCCCCATAGACTTCTATGGCACCCAGTCTCAGTGGGAAGAGCACATGCTGTCTTACCGCAACGTGACTGTGCACAGAAGAATATAGGAAATGTCCTATATCTTGTCATGTTTTGACTCCAGACGCTAGTCTTTCTATGGAAAGGGGAAGGGTAAGTAGCACTTACCCCTCCTCTCTTCTGCACCTTCTGGCTGGGTGATCATACGATCAGGTGCATGATGCCTTACCATGTAGCCCTTCAGCAAGTTAAAGGGTACGGTATATAAATTTTAGACTGTTTAAAGGTATCATAGTTAGGCAGTTTTGTATAATATGGTTTTAATATATTTGATAGATATAGGCAGTGGTAAGAGAGAAAACATATACTGTAATTCATCCATATATAGCAACTTTATGAATAAGATTACCTTTAATATACCTTTTATATTAGTGTGAGTTCTGATGGTCTCACTGAATCACATAGATAGGATTGGTGAAAGAGGTAGCCATGACTGGTGGCAAAGAAATTGACAGAAAACCAGATGATTAACACTAGCAGTGTGCCAGGAGCAGAGAAGGCATTGCATTAGTAAAAGAAATTGCTTGATATTTACCAAGGATGTAAGTTCCTTCTAAAGTATGGGCAAGTTCACATAAATGTAGAACATTTCTTCTCTAAAACTGCAACAGTTAGATGCTCCCAAAAACATTCTTACCAAATGTGGGATAAATATGAGCATGGTTTTCTAGTTTGCAAACCCATTGAGCCTGGGGACAATGGTTTGAAGACGGTTATGGACTCCATATTCTGCCAGTGAGAAGGATACAAAAGATTGAGTTGGAGAAATTTGTGTATCTTAAGTAAAAGTACAGGTCATAAAGAATGATTATAAATAGAGATGAGCAAACCACTCGAGAAAATGGCTCTCCCGCCGTTTGATTTTTGGCGGCAGAAACAGAGCCAATCACAAGCCAGGAGGCTCTGCACTCCACCCAGCATGACGTGGTGGTACACTTACACCTCGATAGCAGTGGTGGTGGCCTGAAGGTGACCTGAATAGTAGCCCCTGCATGGGCTCGCATCATTTCTGTCTGGATGCGTTTTGGGGCGAGAGCTATGCGCTGCTGCTGCAGGGATAGTGTTAGGTGTTATATTAGTTACTGTTAGGCAGGAGTGAGTCTACAAGAACCCAACAGCCGTTGTTAGGGCTAGAATAGCGTTTATATTTATTTTTTTTTGTTTGCTTGTGGGCCTTGCTGGCACTAGTGTGCAGCTAGTACCATATTGTGACGAATTTGCAGGGATGTCACGGGTGGTCCCAGGAGGGCACGCGGTCATTCTCAAAATTAAAAGCCAGCGTGCCATTAATTGCGCTGGCATTTTTCAGAATCTATTTAAGCCTGCCTCTTCTTGCAAGCCACCATGCCGGATCTTAGTTGCCTAGCGCCCTAGAGAAAGCTTTTTGATGCTTGTGCTCTTCTTGTGAATTCCCGTTGTGACCCTGGTTCCGTTTCTGACATCGCTCCCTTGCTGCCTGCCCTGACCTGGTTCTATGTCTTGACACGATCCTGTGCTGCCTGTGCCTGACCTCCTGCCTGTCCCCAACTACGAGATTGCTGTCGTTTCTGTACCTTGAACCTTGGCTGCCAACTGCGGACAGTCACACCTGGGAACGACCTGGTGGTACCATGCCGCGCTTGTCTAACCCACTTGGCGGCGGGGCTCTGGTGAAAAACCGGGTACCACTTAGACCTCGGTCCCAGGTAGTGGCTTGTGCATTGTCTGCAGTGTTTGAGTTCAGAGATCCACAACCCACGGGCCTGACAGTAGATATCCTGCCATGGATCCGCCGAGGTTCCGCCTTCCTACCGTCCGACTCTGGCTATCCATATGGTCCAGCAATCCCGAGAGATTGCCGCTCGCGCAAACAGCTAGGAATAGGGACCACCATGCTGAAGCAGCTGCTAAGCCACCCAGCAACAGGTTCCTGAGCCTTGTCCCCGTGGCTCCGCAATCCCCGCTTGTCTTCCTGAGCGTTGTTGAACAAGGCTTCGGCATTGTATAGGCCCGGCAAGTATGATGGGGATCCACAAGATGTGCAGGGGCTTATAACCCAATGCTCCCTGCACATAGAAATTCATGCCCGTCTCAGTTCATACGGAGCGATCCAAGGTGGCCTTATCCTCAGCCTCCTATCTGGGAAAGCCCTGGCCTGGGCTTATACACTTTGGGGATAGAGACGACCCGGTCACGGCTAATCTCTCAGCTTTTCTGGCAGAGTTCCGGGCAGACTTTGAGAGAACCTGCAAGGGCCTCTTCTGCTGAGACTGCCACTCTTGAATCTAGCCAGGGGAATTCATCCGTAGGAGAATACGCTATCATTTCCATATCCATGGCTTCGGAACTCGCCTGGAACAACGCGGCCCTGTCCGCAGCTTTCAAGAAGGGACTTTCTACTAAGTTAAGGACGCCCTGGCCGCTCGGGATTCTGCGCCGTCTTCCGTGAGTGTTTATCACCTTAGCACCCGGATTGACGTGCGATTCTAGGGAGCGTGCCGAAGAATCACGCCGTTGAACAACCCCAAGTCCGACCACGAGTCCTGCCTGGATCCTGCTTCAAAGACCGCTCTAGTTTCCTGTTTTTCTATTTTTTGTACCATCCGACAGCGGAAAGCCTATGGAGTGGCCAGGGCCAGACTCTCTCCTCAGGAACGTATCAGAAGACGCAGGGAGGAAACATTGGTTCTATTGTGCCAGTCCTGAGCATTTCTTGGGGTCTTGTCCTACGTCCTCAGCATCCGGGACGAACCAGCCAGCACCTAGGGTTCTTGGGAGGAGCGTCCCCTAGGTGTAAGCAAAGCTTCTCCACACTTAATGATAGTACCGGCTGTCGTTCAGCTTTGGCACCTGCACACCAAGATCAAGGGCACTGCTTTCTTGGACTCCGGCTCCACAGGGAACTTCGTGGATGCCACTTGGTATCCCGGCCACCATATTCCGTGGTTAGTTCTAGAAAAGCCATTGGTCATTTCTTCAGGTTAGTGAGCCAAATCTTTCCGACCCAGTCCGGATACTGCACCAAGCCTCGGTCCGTTGCAAGTCGGAGTTCTACACAAGGAAGGACAGTCCTTTATGAACTTCCACAGTCTACATCCTCCAATCATGATGGGCCTAAATGGTTACAGCTCAAGCCCCTGGCTTGACGGAGGACGGGGGGAGAATCCTACCGGTGGGGCCTGATGCCAGTCTCGTGTGTGAAAATGCTTCACCAGTGTCTGTCCTGGCTTCGTCTGTGGCACAACCGGTCCTGAAGGGCCTTCCCGCTTGACTAAAGGACTATATAGACGTCTTCTCGAAGAAGCAAGCCGAGACGATGCACCTCATCGTCCTTACGACTCCTGTGGACCTGTTGCCGGGTATTTCCACTCTGTGTGTATCCGCTCTCTGTACCAGAAACCGCAGCCATGTCGGAACTATATCCAAGAAGATATGCAGCAGAGAGAGGATTCAGACAGTAAGTCCTCTGCCCGGCTGCGTGCAGGTTTTTTCGGCTTTATGACCAGAAGGACGCGGTCACTCCGTCCATGCATATTAACTGCAAGGCGTATAGACCGCATACCGTTTTGCCCGCAGCTGATTTACGAATTTTGTTGACCGTCTCAGAGGAGCAGCGTCTTCACCAAATGGACTTCGAGGAGGGCCTATAATCTTGTCTGTACCGTCTCAGGGAGGACGAAGTGGAAGACCGCTTTTAATACCCGTGATGGACACTTTGGTTACCTGCGTAATGCCTGTTATGTATAATGACATTATGTATTTGAGACTTGGCTTTATGTCTGCCGTTTGGGTCTATACTGGACGCCTATCCTGGTATCTCTCTCCGCGACTAGAGACACACCAAGTCAGTTGTACGGGGCAGGCTCTCACGTAACTTAAGGGCCAATTAGTCTCTACGCCCAAAGTCGAAAAGTCAATTTCATAGGGCAGTATTCATTTCTCTGGCTACTCATCTCGACAGAGGGCTCAGAGGATCCCTGCAAGCTGCATCTGCGCCCGTGTCTCAGTGAGGCCGTCCAGTAGGATGGGCTATACAGCGATGTTCTAGGATTGCAAATTACTACCGGCAGTTGATCACACACTTCTCTCACTGTGGGTGGTCTCCTAGTGTTGCCCGACTCACCAATGAAGGGTGCCAACCCTGACTCTGGGCTCTCGTCTGTGAGAGAGGCTTTACAAAGTTAAGTCTCTGTTATGCTTCTGCTCCAGTCCTATGCTGTCCCGAAACTGAGAAGCCTTTCCATACTGAGTAGATGGCCTCCTCAGTAGGGCCGGTGCAGTGCTGACAAAGTAGGCGGCCGGTGGCAGTGCGACACCAGAAAGTTCACAGGGCCCGAAACGTAAGCGAGCTACCCTGCCCGAGAAGGACTCATTCTCTAGGGGGATCAAGAAATGTTGGCGATTAAGCTCGCCTTAGATAGGAAATGCGCCGCTATCTTCTGGAGGGAGCTCGGTTTCCGCGGTCTGAGCAGCTATACAGACCATAAGAACCTTACTTATCTCCAGACTACTCAGCCCCAACTCAATCTCGTCAAGCTAGCTGGTCACTTGTCTTTGTTCGGTTGACTCCTATTCATTTCGCGCCCGACCAAGAGGACAATCAGGCAGAGCCCTTTCTTTTTTCTCTTCCGATTGCCCTCGGATGTCATTGGGGTAGGAGAACGCTCCTCGGCATGTCCATCTCCTCTGATCGACTGTTACTGGCCGCACCGTGGAATCTTCGTCAGCTTCCCCCTAGGCAAGACACTATATTAAAACCTCTGCTCTACGGGGAAGTAATTCCTTTAGCTCTAATGGGGACATTGCTCCGTGTGAGCTGGGCATCATGCGGGTGCAGCGCTCTCTTCCCTCATTCCAATTTACTGAGTGGCCGAGCTGAGCCAATGGGATGCTCGGGACTTTGTGGTTCATGGGCTTCCTGTGCTTCTGATGCCGAGAAGGCCACTCAGTTTCAAGCCTGCTGGTCTTCTCTAACGTTAGCCGATACCAGCTGCCCGTGGACTACAGTGGCAATTGGGACTGATGTCACAGGACTACCGCATCCCTCAGGCAACACAAGTATCTGAGGTGGTAACGGACCGTTTCTGAAATGGTGCATTAGTCCCTAGTGCCGCGCCGTGTGCCTCACACCTGCCAAGCCAGTTCCTCCCATATCTTCCGCTTGCATAGACTATCCGTTGAACCATTGCTTCGGACCGTGGCGGTCCAAATTTTGTCTCCCGCTTCTGGCCGTCCCTATGCAATCAGTTACAAGAGAGACTGGACTTCTCTTCGTCCAATCACAGGTCAAATGGACAAGGCGGATAGAGCAACCAAACTTTTGGCTGTGTTACCTGCGGTCACTTTGATCTCTGCCGTCAGCGATGATTGCGTCACATTTCTACCATAAGGGCAGAGTTACTCATAAGTAAGCCCTTGGATCGGAGGTCTGCCGACGTATGGCTTCACCTTTTCTTATTGTGTATGGAAAGTACATCCACGTCCACCTCTACCCCTACAGTGTCTGCATGACGTTCTGCTGAGGAGGAGTCGGTAGCAGATTCTTAAGACTATTTGGCAACGAACTTCCGTGCCCTGCTTTCAAGGATCTAAGCCCCGCACACCAAGCTCAGGCCGATACGAAACGCAGGCCTCCTCCCATCTTCTCTGCCCAGGGGAAAAAAGTGTGGCTGTCTTCAAAATATGTTCGTTGAAGATTCCCAGCTACAAAACTTGCGTCGTCGCTATCTGGGTGCCATTGAGGGTGCTGTGATAGCAGGCATTACCCCGTCGGCTATAAGCTACGCCTTCCTCCCCACCATGCGCATCCCGAACTCCTACCATGTCTCCCTGCTCATAGCAGTTGTGCTGAACACGCTTTCTCCCGGCAGTTTCATCTCCCACATCAGTGGCGGGACTCACCACCAACACCTATGAGCGTAAAGGCCGAGAGTCCTAGACATGAAGAAACGGTTAAGGAAGAGGCGGTTCTCTTCGTTGTCTGTGGAAGGGGTTTGCCGGCAGCAGGAGAGAGATATTGGGAACCGTGAGCGGACAATATATTGCGACCGTGATATCTCTGCAAGGGATTCCTCAGCCAGGAGGAGAGGCCGACCGCGAAGAGCTGCGGCGGCATCTGTCAGGGTGGCTCACCCGTGCTTCTATGCCCCGCCCATCGCGCAGCCGCCCGCATGCTTACTTCCCGGATCCCGGCACGCTCCTTAGATGTGCCCTGGTCACTTCTCAAATATTAACCGGTTTCGCGACCTAGCCACGCCGTGTATCACGCTGGCCGGTGCGTTCGCCGTGCAATGAGAGGAGGGCTCACAGGCATGCAGCCCTTCCATAGCGTAAGTCTTGCGCATATTGCCTAGCAAAGCCGCTTACCGGTAACATCCGAAACCGATCGGTCCTGCACCGATCGGCTGGGTTTTTATTACAGAGTGGGTGCCGGCCAAAGCGCCGGCAGCTCAAACAGCAGTAGGAGCCGGCGCATGGCAGCCGCCATCTTACCTGGAACGCCGCTCCCCGTAGGACATCATGTCGGGGGCGGCGATCGCATCCTCCATGGAGCTCGGGTCTTCGAAGACCCGAGGCTATTGTATTTAACCCTCTCATAACCAAGTGTGATAGCACATTGTAAGGAATCGAGGAACGAACACACCCCAATATATGCCATACTGTAGCTATGGCAGCTATGTATAGGATCGATCAGACAAATAGGGCTTTAAAGTACCTAAGGGAAGTCTGTAAAAATTGTATAAAATAAAATAAAAAAAAGTGTTAAAAAACAAATAATTATAATAAAAAAACCTAAATATTCAATCACCCCTTCATAGACAATGACATAAATATAAAATAAATCAGTTTAAAATCATAAAACATACAGGGATCGACGCATCGAAAATGGCCCGATCTATCAAAAGATGATAACGGTTTTTCCAATGCAGTTTAACCCCGCTACGGAAATTAGCGCCCAAGTCGAGATAAAAGGCACTTTTGTTCATTGAAAAATCTACACAATCTATAAAAGGATCAAAAGGTCGTACAGTCCTGAAAATGATTCATGCAAATATATCAAATGTTCGAACAAAAATGACACCATGCAAGCTCATCGTACATCCAAAGTATAAAAAAGTTAGTTAGCGCCAGAGTGGCAAAATCAAAAAAAAAAAGTTTTGACAGGGAGGAGTTGAATTTTGCTGAACATGTATGAAAACATTATAACCTATACACATCTGGTATCCCTAATCGTACCGACCCAAAGAATATAAAGTAGCATGTCATTTTGGAGCTGTGCCCAGTGAAAGGACGAATATCCAAGCCACAAGGAAGAAATGGCCGCAAATGTGTTTTCTACACCTATGTTCATTGCATTTGATTTTTACCGCTCCGAGTGACATGGCATTGCGAATATTCTAATACCATCATTATGAATGTGACATAATTGTAGCCAGAAAAGCCATACACAGCCTCTTTACAGGTAAAAATAAAAAGTTAAGTTTTTGAAGGTGGGGAGTGAAAAATGGCACATGAAAAAAAAACGAAAGGCTCGCGTCCTTAACGGTTAAAGAGGCAGGCCGCCATTAGATTAGAGCGATGGCCATTTTGCCAGATCTGTTTAAGCAGCATCTTCCTGCAAGCCCCTGTCCTGGATCTTCGTGCATAGCGCCCTGGAAAAGCTTTTCTGATGCCTTGTGCTATTTTGTGAATTCCGACGTTTGTGACCATAGTGGTTCCGTTTCTGACATCGCTCCCTTGCCGCCTTGCCGACTGTGCTAGTCTCTTGATCGGTCCTGCTGCTGCCACTGCCTGCAACTCCTGTCAGTCCCACAACTACGAGATTGCTGCCATATCATGTACCTCAAACCGGCTAGCCACTGGGACAAGTCACGGCCATGTGGAAAGAACATCGGTGCGTAACACGCCGAGTTGTTAACCGCTTTGTGGCGGCTCTGAGTGAACCACCTGAGTACACTGTAGACTCCATGGTCCAGGTTCTAGGATGTGTGCCATCGTGCGGTGCCAGTGGTCAGAGATCACAACCTCACAGGAGACTGACGGAGGGAGAATTAGAAGAACGTTTCTATGTAGCTCTTAGTGAACAACATATTCATCTACAAATAACCTGGCGGACAATTTATTAGCGGGTAATTATGATTGAAATTACGCGCACAGTGCTGACGATTTTTAGTTTTTTTCAAAACTATATGAAGTATCACAGGCACAGCACAAAAATCTGTGTTGCTAGTCCAGCTTAGTTAGAAAACTAGCATAGCAATTCCATCATTATCTTCTTGCGGGCTGCTGTGTGAGTTTTATGATCGTTTTTTAAAAAAAACACAAAGAAACACACACAAAAAAAAAAACAAAAAAAAAACAAAATAACTTTTACAGTGTGACACTTTAATTTAGAAAAGGGACGGTAGAGGACAGGTGCGTGGGGCGTCCAACTACTGCAGGGTCAGAGGCCAGTGTTCCGCGGGAGAGTGGACACCAACCCATGTTGATGAGGGGCAGAGGGAACACGCCGAGACTACATCCCTAGCAGTAATGCTCAAGTTACGGAGGACTCGCTAGTAGAGCACTGTTGAGGACCAGAACAGTGCGAACAGCGTGTGTTGTGGATTCGGGACAAGTCTATAGCCAATTGTCACACAGTCAGTTTGCTTATCCACGCAGTACCACCATGGTCACAAAATCGCCACTCCTCCAGCTCCTCCTACTGAGCATCTCTTACCCCCAGTCTGCCCCCTCCCAGAGAGAATTTGCACTTCGAAGCGGCCATACTATGCAGGAACTGTTTCTGGACCACTCCCAGAAGTCACAAACCATTGGTACTGTATGCTGAGCTTATTTTTGATGCCAGGTTTCCCACCGGTCGCAGAGGTCTGTGGCTGATGGATGAAATTGTTGACGGATAGTGGAAGAGAGTTGTAAAGAACGGGTGGCGGGAGATTGGGGAGACACGGTTGTAGGCAGTGGTGAAGCTGTGGTCAGGGAGGCAAGTATGAGGGGGGAGCATCGATGAGGGATTGGGGATGATGAGGGAAGACAAGTGGGTTTAGGCCGGGTGAACAAGTGCTTCTGAGACTGGAGGCAAGTACCGAACGAGAACCAGGTTGGGGGAGGCAGGGCGGGCCAGAGCTGGTGCATCCGCCAAATACATGTAGTCGAAGCTCCGTGCCGCAGGGCTTCCTAGATTTCGGAGAGTCTGGGTCTTTAAAGAGAGAAAAGAACACCGGTGACCACGGACTGTGGTGTGAACCGGTGCGACACACAGTATCAACAGGGGGTCTACACTGAAGTAACACCCCGTTATGCGCAGGCATTGAATGCGAACAAAACCCATCAGGGAAACCAAGGCCCCACAGTTCAAACTCCGGCCGAGCACACACGGCTCCCATGGGTATATGCTGCCTGTGTAGCCGCCCTGCCCGAGAACCCGGCCCAACCCCTCACGTGCGAAAACCACCTCACTCATGATCGAGCCAAGCATCCACCAATGTCTCCATGAGCGAGTAGCTCCTCTATACCCAGACGGAGGACGAAGAGCATACAGTGAAACCAACACGCCCAGCCCTCAACGCCACACCCAAAATTAGTCAGCTGGGGTGCTGCCATCAACCCCTCCTGAATACCACCGGGGAGGCATCGCGTGCTCTGACACGCAGCAGGCGTCGCTAAGCGATAGAGGCGGCTCCCTGTTCAAACGCCGAGCCTAGAGGCAATAAAAGGCCACACCCAAGAAGCTCTTAGCCCTTCAGCAAGTTAAAGGGTACGGTATATAAATTTTAGACTGTTTTAAGGTATCATAGTTAGGCAGTTTTGTACTTAAATTCTTTCAAATTTAAGGTCTATTACACTCTTTGAGTCATTCCCTATGGTAAATGGTTTTAATATATTTGATAGATATAGGCAGTGGTAGGAGAGAAAACATATACTGTAACTTCATCAAATTCACCTATATTATGCAACTTTATGAATAAGATTACCTTTAATAATACCTTTTATATTAGTGTGAGTTCTGATGGTCTCACTAGAATCACATAGATGATTGGTGAAAAGAGGTAGCCATGACTGGTGGCAAAGAAATTTGACAGAAAACCAGATGATTGAACACTAGCAGTTGGCCAGGAGCAGAGAAGGCATTGCATTAGTAAAAGAATTGGCTTGATATTTACCAAGGATGTAAGTTCCTTCTGAAAGTATGGGCAAGTTCACATAAATGTAGAACATTTCTTCTCTAAAACTGCAACAGTTAGATGCTCCCAAAAACATTCTTACCAAATGTGGGATAAATATGAGCATGGTTTTCTAGTTTGCAAACCCATTGAGCCTGGGGACGAATGGTTTGAAAGAGGTTATGGACTCCATATTCTGCCAGTGAGAAGGATACAAAGATTGAGTTGGAGAAATTTGTGTATCTTAAGTAAAAGTACAGGTCATAAAGAATGATTATAAATAGAGATGAGCAAAACCACTCGAGAAAATGGCCTCCCGCCGTTTGATTTTTGGCGGCAGAAACAGAGCCAATCACAAGCCAGGAGCTCTGCACTCCACCCAGCATGACGTGGTGGTACACTTACACCTCGATAGCAGTGGTGGTGGCCTGAAGCGTGACCTGAATAGATAGCCCCTGCATGGGCTCGCATCATTATCTGTCTGGATGCGTTTTGGGGCGAGAGCTATGCGCTGCTGCTGCAGGGATAGTGTTAGGTGTTATATTAGTTACTGTTAGGCAGGAGTGAGTCTACAAGAACCCAACAGCCGTTGTTAGGGCTAGAATAGCGTTTATATTTATTTTTTTTTGTTTGCTTGTGGGCCTTGCTGGCACTAGTGTGCAGCTAGTACCATATTGTGACGAATTTGCAGGGATGTCACGGGTGGTCCCAGAGGGCACGCGGTCATTCTCAAAATTAAAAGCCAGCGTGCCATTAATTGCGCTGGCATTTTTCAGAATCTATTTAAGCCTGCCTCTTCTTGCAAGCCACCATGCCGGATCGTTCAGTTGCCTAGCGCCCTAGAGAAAGCTTTTTGATGCTTGTGCTCTTCTTGTGAATTCCCGTTGTGACCCTGGTTCCGTTTCTGACATCGCTCCTTTGCTGCCTGCCCTGACCTGTTCTATGTCTTGACACGATCCTGTGCTGCCTGGCCTGACCTCCTGCCTGTCCCCAACTACGAGATTGCCTGTCGTTTCTGTACCTTGAACCTTGGCTGCCAACTGCGGACAGTCACACCTGGGAACGACCTGGTGGTACCATGCCGCGCTTGTCTAACCCACTTGGCGGCGGGCTCTGGTGAAAAACCGGGTACCACTTAGACCCGGTCCCAGGTAGTGGCTTGTGCATTGTCTGCAGTGTAGAGTTCAGAGGATCCACAACCCACGGGCCTGACAGTAGATATCCTGCCATGGATCCGCCGAGGTTCCGCTTCCTACCGTCCGACTCTCGCTATCCATCTGGTCCAGCAATCCCGAGAGATCTGCCGCTCGCGCAAACAGCTGGGAATAGGGACCACCATGCTGAAGCAGCTGCTAAGCCACCCAGCAACAGGTTCCTGAGCCTTGTCCCCGTGGCTCCGCAATCCCCGCTTGTCTTCCTGAGCGTTGTTGAACAAGGCTTCGGCGTTGTATAGGCCCGGCAAGTATGATGGGGATCCACAAGATGTGCAGGGGCTTATAACCCAATGCTCCTCTGCACATAGAAATTCATGCCCGTCTCAGTTCATACGGAGCGATCCAAGGTGGCCTTATCCTCAGCCTCCTATCTGGGAAAGCCCTGGCCTGGGCTTATACACTTTGGGGATAGAGACGACCCGGTCACGGCTAATCTCTCAGCTTTTCTGGCAGAGTTCCGGAGCAGACTTTGAGAGAACCTGCAAGGGCCTCTTCTGCTGAGACTGCCACTCTTGAATCTAGCCAGGGGAATTCATCCGTGGGAGAATACGCTATCATTTCCATATCCATGGCTTCGGAACTCGCCTGGAACAACGCGGCCCTGTCCGCAGCTTTCAAGAAGGGACTTTCTACTAAGTTAAGGACGCCCTGGCCGCTCGGGATTCAGCGCCGTCTTCCGTGAGTGTTTATCACCTTAGCACCCGGATTGACGTGCGATTTAGGGAGCGTGCCGAAGAATCACGCCGTTGAACAACCCCAAGTCCGACCACGAGTCCTGCCTGGATCCTGCTTCAAAGACCGCCTCTAGTTTCCTGTTTTTCTATTTTTTGTACCATCGACAGCGGAAAGCCTATGGAGTGGCCAGGGCCAGACTCTCTCCTCAGGAACGTATCAGAAGACGAGGGAGGAAACATTCTTCTATTGTGCCAGTCCTGAGCATTTCTTGGGGTCTTGTCCTACGTCCTCAGCATCCGGGAGAACCAGCCAGCACCTAGGGTTCTTGGGAGGAGCGTCCCCTAGGTGTAAGCAAAGCTTCTCCACACTTAATGATAGTACCGGCTGTCGTTCAGCTTTGGCACCTGCACACCAAGATCAAGGGCACTGCTTTCTTGGACTCCGGCTCCACAGGGAACTTCGTGGATGCCACTTGGTATCCCGGCCACCATATTCCGTGGTTAGTTCTAGAAAAGCCATTGGTCATTTCTTCAGGTTAGTGAGCCAAATCTTTCCGACCCAGTCCGGATACTGCACCAAGCCTCGGTCCGTTGCAAGTCGGAGTTCTACACAAGGAAGGACGTCCTTTATGAACTTCCACAGTCTACATCCTCCAATCATGATGGGCCTAAATGGTTACAGCTCAAGCCCCTGGCTTGACGGAGGACGGGGGGAGAATCCTGCCGGTGGGGCCTGATGCCAGTCTCGTGTGTGAAAATGCTTCACCAGTGTCTGTCCTGGCTTCGTCTGTGGCACAACCGGTCCTGAAGGGCCTTCCCGCTTGCCTAAAGGACTATATAGACGTCTTCTCGAAGAAGCAAGCCGAGACGTGCACCTCATCGTCCTTACGACTCCTGTGGACCTGTTGCCGGGTATTTCCACTCTGTGTGTATCCGCTCTCTGTACCAGAAACCGCAGCCATGTCGGAACTATATCCAAGAGATACTGAGAGAGAGGGATCAGAAGTAAAGTCCATCTGCCTGCGGCTGCGTGAAGCGTTTTTTCGCTTATGACCAAGAAGGACGCGGTCACTCCGTGCCATGATATCTATACTGCACAGGCGTTAGAACGATACCGTTTTTGCCGCGCTGATTTACGAAGTTTGTTGACCGTCTTCAGGGAGCAGCGTCTTCACCAAATTGGACTTCGAGGAGGGCCTATAATCTTGTGTACCGTCTCAGGGAGACGAGGGAAGACGCTTTTAATACCCGTGATCGGACACTTTGAGTTACCTGCGAATGCTGCTTATCGTTAATGACATTGGTATTCGAGACTTGCTTTATGTCTGCCGTTTGGGTCTATACTGGAGCCGTATCCTGGTATTCTCTCCGCGACTAGAGACACACCAAGCTCAGTTACGGGGCAGGCTCTACAACGTATTAAAGGGCCAATTGTCTCTACGCCCAAAGTCTGAAAAGTCAATTCATCAGCGGCAGTATTCCAATTTCTCATGGCTACATCATCTCGACGAGGGTCTCAGATGGATCCTGCAAGCTGCTTGCGCACGGTCTTCAGTGTGGACCGTCCAGTAGGACTGGGGCTATACAGCATGTCTAGGATTTGCCCAAATTACTACCGGCAGTTGATCACACACTTCTCTCACTGGTGGTGTGGTCTCCTATGTTGCCGACTCACCCAAGAAGGGTGCCAACCCTGGGATCTTGGCGCCTGTCGCTGAAGAGGCTTTACAAAGTTAAAGTCTTGTTATGCTCTGCTCCAGTCCTAGTGCTGTCCCGAAACTGGAGAAGCCTATTCCGATACTGAAGTTAGATAGGCCTCCTCAGTAGGGGCCGGTGCAGTGCTGACACAAGTAGGCGCGCCGGTGCAGTGCTGCACACAGAAAGTTCCAGCGAAGACCGAAACCGTAGCGCAGCTCCCTGCCGAGAAGGAACTCATCTACTAGGCGGGATTCAAAGAAATGTTGGCGATTAAGCTCGCCTTTAGAAGGAAATGCGCTCGCTATCTTCGGAGGAGCTCGGTTTCCGAGGTCTAGCAACTATACAGCCATAAGACCTTATTTATCTCCAGACTACTCAGCCAACTCAGATCCTCGTCAAGCTGCTGGTTCCTTGTCTTTGTCGCGTTCACGACGTCCTATTCATTCGCGCCCGACCAAGAGGACATCAAGGCAGACCCTTTCTTTTTTTTTCTTCTTTCGTTGCCTCGGATGTCATATGGGGACGGGGAACGCTCCTCGGCATGTCCATTCTCCTCTGATAGACTTGTACTGGCGCCACCGTGGAATCTTCGTCAAGCTTCCCCCTGGCAAGACACTATATTAAAACCTCTGCTCCTAGCGAGGAATGATTCCTTTTAGCTCATACTGGGGACATTGCTCCCGTGTGAGCTGGGAATCCGGGGTGCAGCGCTCTCTCTCCCTCATTCCAATTTACTGGTAGGCCAGAGCTGAGCCAATGGATGCTTCGGGACTTTGTGTTTCATGGGCTTCCTGTGCTTTCTGATGCCCGACGAAAAGGCCCTCAGTTTCAAGCCTGCTGGTCTTCTTCTAAGTTGCCGATACCAGCTGCCGTGGATACAGTGGCCAATTGGACTGATGTCACAGGACTTACCGCCATCCATCAGGCAACACAGTATCTGGGTGGTAATAACGACCGTTTTCTGAAAAATGGTGCATTAGTCCCTAGTGCAGGCGGCGCGTGGTGCATCCAACACCTTGCCAAGCCAGTTCCTCCCATATCTTCCGCTTGCCATGAACTATCCGTTAGAACCAATTGCTTGGACCGTGGGGTCCAAATTTTGCTCTCCCCGCTCTCTGGCTCGATCCCTATGCAATCAGTTACAAGAGAGACTGAGACTTCTCTTCGTCCCATCACAGTCAAATGGACAACGGCGATAGAGCAACCAAACTTTTGGCTGGGTTCCCTGCGGTCACTTTGTCTCTGACCGTCAGGATTGATTGCGTCACTCTTCTACCATGGGCAGAGTTCTCATAGTAAGACCCTTGGACTCGGGAGGTCTGCCGCGTTGGCTTCACCTTTTCTTTATTGTGTATGGAAAGTACATCCACGTCCACCTACTTACCCTCTATCAGTGTCTGCTGACGTTCTGCTGGGAGGAGTGCTGGAGACAGATCTTAAGACTATTTGCGCGAACAGAACTTCCGCTCCCTGCTTTCAAGGATCTAAAGCCCCGCACCCAAGGCTCAGGCCGAATACGAAAACGCAGGCCTCCTCATCTTCTCTGCCAGGGGATAAAAGTGTGGCTGGTCTCAAAATATGTGCGTTGAAGATTCCCAGCTACAAAACTTGCGTCGTCGCTATCTGGGTCCATTGAGGGTGCGTGATAGCAGCATTACCCCGTCGCTTAAGCTCGCCTTCCCTCCCCACATGCGCATCCCGAACTCCTTACATGTCTCCCTGACTCAAGCACAGTTGTGCTGCAAACGCTTTCCCCGGCAAGTTTCCTCCCACACTCAGTGGCGCGGACTCCACCAAACACTATGAGTTAAAGGCCGAGAGTCCTAGACATGCAAAACGGTTAAGGAAGAGAGTCGGTTCTATCTTGGTTGTCATGCGAAGGGGTTTGCGGCAGCAGGAGAGGATATTGGGAAACCAGTAGCGACAAATATATTGCGACCGTGTATCTCTGCAAGGATTCCTCAGCCAGGAGGGAGGGCCACGCGAAGAGGGCTGGGCGGCACTGTATGGGTGATCACCCGTGCTTCTCATGCCCCCGACATCGCGCCAGCCGCCGAGCTTACTTCCCGGATCCCGGCCGCTCCTTAGGTGTGCCTGGTCACTCTCAAATATTAACGGTTCGCGATCGCCGCCGTGTATCAGCGGCTGGCGGTAGCGTCGCCGCAATGAGAGGAGGCTCAAGGCTGCAGCCTCTCCATAGCGTAAGTCGTTGCGATATTGCCTAGCAAAGCCTTACGGTAACATCCGCAAACCGATCGGTCCTGCACCGATCGCTGGGTTTTTTTACAGCGTGGGACTGCCGGCAAAGCGCCGGCAGCCTCAAACAGCATAGCGACGCGCGCATGGCGCCGCCATCTTAGCCTGGAACGCCGCTCCCCGATGACATCATGCAGGGGGCGGCGATCGCATTCTCCATTGGTAGCCTCGGGTCTCGAAGACCCGGGCTATGTATTTAACCCTTCATTACAATGGTGTGATAGCACATGTAAGGATCGAGGAAGAAACACCCCAAGATATACTGCCATACTAGTAGCTATGGCAGGACTATGTATAGGTCGATCAGACAACAATGGGCTTTAAAGTACCTAAGGGAAGTCTGTAAAAATTGTATAAAATAAAATAAAAAAAGTTTAAAACAACAAATAATTATATAAAAAAACCTAAATTTCAATCACCCCTTCACTAGACAATGACCAATAAATATAAATAAATCAGTCAAAATCCATAAAAACATCAGGGATCGACGCATCGAAAATGGCCCGATCTATTCAAAATATGATAACGGTTTTTCCAATGAGTTTAACCCCGTACGGAAATTAGCGCCAAGTCGAAAACAGGCACTTTTTTCATTTGAAAAATCCTACACAATCTATAAAAAGGATACAAAAGGTCGTACAGTCCTAGAAAAGATATCATTGCAAATATGTATCAAATGTTCGCAACAAAAATGACACATGCACAAGCTCTTTCGTACACCAAAGTATAAAAAAGTTATTAGCGCCAGAATTGGCCAAAATCAAAAAAAAAAAGTTTTGTAGGAGGAGTTGTTAATTTCTGAACATGTATGAAAACATATACACCTATACACAATTGCGTATCCATAATGTACCGAACCCAAAGAATATAAAGTAGGCATGTCATTGTTTAGGGTGATGCCTCAGTGAAAGACGAATATCCAAGCCACAGAAAGAAATTGGCCGCAACATGTGTTTTTACACCTATTTCATCTGCATTTGATTTTTCCGCTTCGAGTACATGGCATTGGAATATTTAATACCATCATAGTGAAGGACAATTGCTAGCGAAACAACCATCCACATCACCATCTTTACAGTAAAAATAAAAAGTTAAGATTTTTGCAAAGGGGGGAGTGAAAAATGGCACATGAAAAAAAAACAGATAAGGCTCGCGTCCTTAACGGTTAAAGAGGCAGCAGCGCCAATTAGATTAGAGCGCTGGCCATTTTGCAGATTGTTTAAGCAGCTCTCCTGGCAAGCCCCTGCTGATCTTCGTGCTAGCGCCCTGGAAAAGCTTTTCTGATGCCTTGTGCTATTTGTGAATTCCACGTTGTTGACCGCTGGTTCCGTTTCTGACATCGCTCCCTTTAGCCGCCTGCCTGACTGTTGCTAGTCTCTTGACTCGTCCTTGTCGCCACGTGGCTGCACTCTGTCCATGTCCCAACTACGAAGATTGCACTGCAATCATGTACCTCAACCGGCTGCCACTGGGACAAGTCACGCCTGTGGAAACGAACTTCGTGCGATAACACGCCGCAGATTGGTTAACGCTTTGTGGCAGGCGCTTGAGTTGAACGGCTCCCGGTACACTTAGACTCCGCGTCCAAGGTTTAGGGTTGTGCCATCGTCTGCAGTGGTCAGAGATCACAACCTCACAGCGAGAACTGACGGAGGGAGAATTAGACGAACGTTCTATTAGCTCTTAGTGACACATATTCATCTCCAAAAACCTAGGGGACATTTATTAGGGGTTTTTGATTGAATTAGCACAGTGCTGACGATTTTTATTTTTTTCAAAACTGAAGTCATCACAGGCACAGCACAAAAATCTGTGTTGCTGTCCAGTGTAGGTTAGAAAAACTAGCATAGCAATCATCATTATCTTCTGGGGGGCTGCTGTGTGATTTCTTATGATCGTTTTTTAAAAAAACACAACAAAGAAACACACACAAAAAAAAAAAACAAAAAAAAAAACAAAAAACTTTTACACGTTACACTTTAATTTAGAAAAGGGGGCGGTTAGAGGACAAGGGCGTGGGGGCGTCCAACTCTGCAGGGTCAGAGGCCGTGTTCCTGGGCGGGTGAGTGGACACAACCCTGTGATGAGGGAGCAGCAGGGAACACGAGAGCTACATCCCTAAGGTTAATGTCTCAAGTTACTGGCGACTCGAGTAGAGCACGTTGAGGCCAGAACAGTGCGAACAGGTGATGTTGTGGATTCGGGAAATGCTTTAGCCATTGTCCACCAGTCAGTCTTTCCACGCAGTCCACCAGGTCACCAAAATCGCACTCCTCCAGCTCCTCCACTGAGCCTCCTTCCCCCAGTTGCCCCCTCCCAGGAAATTTAGCCATGCGAACGGTACTCTGAGGAACTGTTTTCTGGACCCTTCCCAGAGTCACCAAACCATGTCCTGTTGTGCTGAGCTTTTTTCCGAGCCCAGGTTCCCATCGGTAGCAGTATGTGTGGCTGATGGATTGAAATTGTTGACGTAGTGGAAGAAGTGTGTAAAGAGGAGTCGGAAGAGATGGGGAGACAACGGTGGTAGGCAGTGGTGAAGCTGTGGTCAGGGAGCAAGTAGAGGGGGAGCAGCATGAGGAGGATTGGGGATGAGGGGGACCAGACCAAGCTGGCGTTCGTAGGCCGGGTGAACCAAGTGCTTTGAGACGGAGGCAAGTCACCGAAGACGGTGGAAGAACATGGTTGGGGGCCAGTGAGGGCGGGCCAGAGCTGGTGCATCAGCGCCAAATACATGTAGACGAAGCTCCTGTGGCCGCAGGGCTCCAGATTCTCGGAAAGGGTATGGGTCTTAAAAGAGAAAGAACACCGGTATGACACGGGACTGTGGTGTCAACCGGTGCCACACACAGTATCAGACAGGGGTCTACCACTAAGTAACCACCCCAGTTAGGCAGGCCATGAATGCAAAAACCCATCAGGGAAACCAAGGCCCAGTTCAACACTCCGGCAGGCACACACTGTGCTCCCGTGGGTCATTGCTGCCTTGATAGTCGCGCCCTGCCCAGGACCCAGGCCCAACACCCCGTCGTGGAAAACCACCTCCTCATGACTCGCCAAGCATCCACCAATGTCTCCAACGAGCGTTAGCTCTGATACCCAGACGGAGGACGAAGAGCATACAGTGAAACCAACACGCCCAGCCCTCAACGCCACACCCAAAATTAGTCAGCTGGGGTGCTGCCATCAACCCCTCCTGAATACCACCGGGGAGGCATCGCGTGCTCTGACACGCAGCAGGCGTCGCTAAGCGATAGAGGCGGCTCCCTGTTCAAACGCCGAGCCTAGAGGCAATAAAAGGCCACACCCAAGAAGCTCTTATTTTATATTAGTGTGAGTTCTGATGGTCTCACTAGAATCACATAGATCACATAGATGATTGGTGAAAAGAGGTAGTCATGACTGGTGGCAAAGAAATTTGACAGAAAACCAGATGATTTACCACTAGCAGCTGGCCAGGAGCAGAGAAGGCATTTGTATTTAGTAAAGAAATTAGCTTGATATTTACCAAGGATGTAAGTTCCTTCTAAAGTATGGGCAAGTTCACTATAAATGTAGAACATTTCTTCTCTAAAACTGCCACAGTTAGATGCTCCCAAAAACATTCTTACCAAATGTGGGATTAAAATATGAGTATGTGTTTTCTAGTTTGCAAACCCATTGATACCTGGGGACTTGAATGGTTTGAAGAAGGTTATGGACTTTACCATTTCTGCAGCTGAGAAGGAATACAAAGATTGAGTTGGAGAAATTATGTTGTATCTCTAAGTAAAAGTACAGGTCATAAAGAATGATTATAAATAGAGATGAGCAAACACACTCGAGAAAATGGCATCTCCCGCCGTTTTGATTTTTGGCGGGCAGAAACAGGGCCAATCACAAGCCATGAGACTCTGCACTCCACCCATCATGACGTGGTACACTTACACCTCGATAGCAGTGGTTGGCTGGCCTGGAATAGACTAGCCCCTGCCCGCGCTGCTCGCATCATTCTCTGTCTATGCGCCCCTGCCCCCCCCCCCCCCCTTGGCAGTCTCAATCGCTCGGCACTGCTGGTAAACTCTGGATAAAATGGTATGTAGAATTCCACCTCGTGGGCAACAGTCGGTGAGCGGGCAGTTGGAGGCGGCGCTGCGTGCCCTGAGAGTGGCAGCATCTGTGCTAGGACTTCCTGAAATGCGCACAGATGCGCGCCACATTCGCGAGCAAATCAAGACCGATGTGGGTATGTCTTGAGGAAACGCTGTGAACTATGAGATTTAACACATGGGCCAGGCATGGCACATGTGTCAGTCTGCTGAGTTTGCAGAGCCACCACCAGGTACGGCCGTTGTACACACAACCATGCCTGGCTTTAGTTTACAGCGTGCCAGCCACAGATCCGTCGCGCCTGATGCCCTGTAATAGCTCTTGGGCGGTGTGTGCCTTTTATTGCCTAGGCTCAGCAGTTTGAGCACCAGCCTGCTGTCGCTAGCGATGGCACTGCTGCTGTGTCTAGAGCTACCGACTGAGTCGCCAGCCCACGAGATGGTAATTGACGGAGGAGGAGGTGGATGAGGGTGGGAGGAGAGGAGGAGGAGGCATAGCAGGCCTGAAGACCGACCGAGTAGGCCCCGCAATCCTCGGCGTCGGCAGTGTATAGACCAGCCCAGGGTCAGACTCGGTCCCAGCCTCCACCAAGTTAGTTAAACCAATGTTGCATCAGCCAATACCAGGTGGGCCCTGCCCGGCAGCACTATCCAGTGTCCGTGGTCAGGTTGGACCTTGTCAGAAACGGCGTTGGTCAGGCACGATGCTGTTCTCTGACAACGGCTGGGTGCAGGGCTGGGACGGCAAATTGGGAAAGTAGTGTGGCTGGCGAGACCAAATACGAGGGGCGGCCGCCCGCCATGAGGTTGTGAAGGCCTCTGCGTCTTAACCAGCCTATAGGGCAGCAGCATCTACAGGCTAACGTATTTGGCAGATGTGGAGTTGAAAGGGCTTGTGGGGTTTGGGTGTGGTTTGTGTTTTTTTTTGTGCCCGTTATTTCGTTCTTCGCTCCAGCGTTCCTGGGGGTATATAGGAGCTAAACGCTGCGTGGAGACATTGGGGATTGCTGCGGAGAGGATCGTGGCAGGCGAAGGTGTGGGTTTTCCCACACGGAGGTGTTTGGGCCTGGGTCCTGGGCAGGGGGCTCTGACTAACAAGAGGCACAATGACACAGGGGAAGAGCAGTGGTGTGCCTTGCGGAGGGTGAAAGGCCCTTGGTTCCATTGAGTGGGGTGTTTAGCATTCACTAGCTCTGCCATACTGGGGTGGATTAAAGCTGGTATGGTTAAGATAGCGTAGGACACCCCCTGCTGATACTGGTGTGGCACCGGTTGCACACCACAGTCCGTGGTCATCCGGTGTTTTTTTTTTTAAAACCTCCAGACTTCCGAAATCTAGCCCTCGCCCCAGGAGCTTCTCTACATGAACACTTTGGCGCTGATGCACCAGCTCTGGCCCTGCCTCTCCATCTGGCCCCCACTCCTCTCCAACCTGTTCTGTGTCGAGGACTCGCTCCGTCTCAGAAGCACTGTGTTCACCCGGCCTCCTAGAACCAGCTTGGGTCTGTCACCTCATCGTCCTCCAATCCCTCAGTCTGCTCCCCCCTCTACTTCCTGCCCTGACAACAACTTCACCACTGTCTGAAACCGTGTTCTCCTCATCTTCCGACTCCTCTTTAACACTTCTTCCACTACGTCAACAATGTCACATCATCCCCACAGACTGCGACCGATGGAAACCTGGGCATCGGAAAAGAAAGAGCTCAGCTCACAGCCAAACGGACAGTGGTTTGTTGTGACTCTGGGAAGGGTCCAGAAAACAGTTCCTCAGAGTATGCCGGTTCAAATGCCAAATTTTCCTGGGAGGGGCCTGGGAGGGAGGCAGATGGAGGGACGGAGGCTGGGATGGAGGCTGGAGGAGTTGCTATTTCGGTGACATGGGTGGATGCCTGGAAGAATGACTGGTGGACAATGGCTAAAGCATTGTCCGCGAATCCACGACATACCTGTTCGCACTGTTCTGGCCTCAACGTGCTCTACCACGAGGCCCAGTAACTTGAGACATAACCTAGGGATGTATCTTGCAGTGTTCCCCTGCTCCCTCATCAGCAGGTGGTGTCTCACCCCGCCCAGGACCACGGCCCTGACCCCTGCAGTAGTTGGACGCCCACCACCCTATCCTTTACCCTAACCCCTACCCGTTCCATTTTAATACATAAATTAAAGTGTAACTGTAAATTTTTTTTTTTTTGTTGTTTTTTTTGTGTTTTTTTTTTTTTTTTTTTTGTGTGTGTTTTTTTTTTTAACAAAACGATCAGAAAGAAACTCACACAGCACCCAGAAGATGATGATGATTGCTATGCTAGTTTCTACCTACACTGGACAGCACACAAAGGATTTTGTGCTGTGCCTGTGATGACTTTCCCAGTTTTGAAAAAAAAAAAAAAAAAACGGCCGCAGCAGGCTCGAGAATGTGACCTAATTCTTAATCAAAAACCCAATATAAATTGTCCCACTTAGGTGTTTGAGATGGATATGTGTGTTTACTAAGAGACTAAATAGAAGTTCTTAAGTCGTCTCAGGCAAAATTCCGTTCACAATATGGTCTTAGCGCACTAAACTATGCCAGCAAGCCCAGTCCACAAACAAATAAAATATATATATCTAATAACGCTATTGTAGCCCCTAAAAGGCCTTTGGGTTCTTGTATGCCAGTTTCTAACCTACACTGGCAGCAGACAACTCGATTTTTGTGTGTGTTCCCTGTGATGAGATACTTTTAGATTGTGAAAAAAAAAAAAAAAATAAAAGTAAAAAAAAATGGCTCAGGCAGGACTTGTTGCCTATTCAATCAATCCCACCCTTAATATGTATTGTACCCACTTAGGTGTTTGTTTTTGAGATGATATGTGGTCACTGAAGAAGCTAAATAGAACGTTCCAGTCGTCCCTGTCAGGGCTCTGTGAGTTGTGGATCCTCGAACCACGCGGACGATGGCACAAGCCCACTACCTGGGACCGGAGTCTAAGTGGTACCCGGTTTTTCACCAGAGCCCGCCGCCAAGCGGGTTAGACAACTGCGGCTTGGTACCACCAGGTCGTTCCCACAGGCTGTGACTGTCGCCAGTGGCAGCCAAGGTTTAGGTACATGGAAGGGCAATCTCGTAGTCGGGGACAGGCTGGAGGTCAGGACAGGCAGCACAGGATGAGTCAGAGAGAGACGTAGCAAAAGTTAGGGAGGACAGGGGGAGCAGGACAGGAGCGATGAGTCAGTCAAAACGAACCAGGGTCACAACGGACTTCACAAGAAGAGCACAAGCATCAAAAACATTTCTCTAGGGCGCTAGGCACGAAGATTCCGGCAGGGGGCCTTGCAGAGAATCGGAGGCAGGTAATTGCTTTAATAGATTATGCAAAATGGCCACGGTCAATTAATGGCGCGCTTGGCCCTTTAAATTTTGAGAATGTAAGTCGGATTGGCAGGCCTGTACCCCAGACAGGGCCCGCGCAGCGCAATGGTCGGAAACAGGGAGCAGACCAGTGGAGCCGGGAGGGAAGGTCAGCACGCTGGCGCGGCGCCTGGCGGGGGCAGAGAAGCACGGTTAGCCTGCCCCGCGATACTGGCGTCCACGGGACCACCCGTGAAGTTCCTGCAAATGTCACAATAGGGTACTAGCTGCATACTAGTCCAGCAAGGGCCAGCCAAGCAAACAAACAAAAAAAAAATATAAACGCTATTCTAGCCTAACAAGGGCTGTTGGGTTCTTGTAGACTCACCCTGCCTAACAGTAAGGCTAATAACTAACAGCCTACCTATCCCGCACAAGCCGTAGCTCTATCCATAACGACATCCAGGGGGATTAAAATATGAGCATGTGTTTTCTAGTTTGCAAACCCATTGATGCCTGGGGACTTGAATGGTTTGAAGAAGGTTATGGACTTTACCATTTCTGCAGCTGAGAAGGAATACAAAGATTGAGTTGGAGAAATTATGTTGTATCTCTAAGTAAAAGTATAGGTCATAAAGAATGATTATAAATAGAGATGAGCGAACACACTCGCCAGCTCGAGAAAATGGCATCTCCCGCCGTTTTGATTTTTGGCGGCCAGAAACAGGGCCAATCACAAGCCATGAGACTCTGCACTCCACCCATCATGACGTGGTACACTTACACCTCGATAGCAGTGGTTGGCTGGCCTGGAATAGACTAGCCCCTGCCCGCGCTGCTCGCATCATTCTCTGTCTGGATGCCGTTAGGGATAGAGCTACGGCTGCTGCAGGGATAGCGTTAGGCTGTTATATTAGCTTACTGTTAGGCAGGAGTGAGTCTACAAGAACCCAACAGCCCTTGTTAGGGCTAGAATAGCGTTATATATTTTTTTTTTGTTTGTTTGCTTGTGGCTGGCCTTGCTGGCACTAGTAGTGCAGCTAGTACCATATTGTGACGAATTTGCAGGAACGTCACGGGTGGTCCCGTGAGCCATATCGCGGGTCGCAGGCTTACCCGTGCTTCTCTGCCCCCGCCAGCGCGCCGCCAGCGCTGCTTACCTTCCCCGGCTCCTGGCTCGCTCCCTTCCGCCATGCGCGCGCGGCCCTGAATGCTAGGGCGCACGCGCGGTCACTTCTCAAAATTTAAAGGGCCAGCGCGCCATTAATTGCCGCTGGCCATTTTGCAGAATCTATTTAAGCCTGCCTCTTCCTGCAAGCCCCTGCCGGATCTTCGTGCCTAGCGCCCTAGAGAAAGCTTTTTTGATGCCTTGTGCTCTTCTTGTGAATTCCCGTTGTGACCCTGGTTCCGTTTCTGACATCGCTCCTGCCGCCGCCTGCCCTGACCTTTTGCTACGTCTCTGACTCTGATCCTGTGCTGCCTGTCCTGACCTCCAGCCTGTCCCCGACTACGAGATTGCCTGCCATTTATGTACCTCAACCTTGGCTGCCACTGCGGACAAGTCACGCCTGTGGAACGACCTGGTGGTACCAAGCCGCAGCTTGTCTAACCCGCTTTGCGGCGGGCTCTGGTGAAAACCGGGTACCACTTAGACTCCGGTCCCAGGTAGTGGCTTGTGCCATCGTCCGCAGTGGTTCAGAGGATCCACAACCTCACAGAGCCTGACAAGGGAGACTTGCGAACGTTCTATTTAGCTCTTAGTGACACACATATCCATCTCAAACACCTAAGTGGGACAATTTATTAGGGGATTGATTGAATTAGGCACAGTCTGCCGAATTTTTTTTTTTACTTTTATTTTTTTTTCAAATCTAAAAGTCATCATCACAGGCACAGCACAAAATCGAGTTGTTTGCTGTCAGTGTAGGTTAGAAACTGGCCATACAAGAACCCAACAGGCCTTTTTAGGGCTACAATAGCGTTATATATATATATATATTTTATTTGCTTGTGGCTGGCCTTGCTGGCACTAGTAGTGCAGCTAGTACCATATTGTGACGAATTTGCAGAGAGACTTAAGAACGTTCTATTTAGCTCTTAGTAACACACATATCCATCTCAAACACCTAAGTGGGACAATTTATTAGGGGTTTGATAGAATTAGGCACAGTCTGCCGCTTTTTTTTTTTTTTTCAAAACTGAAAGTCATCACAGGCACAGCACAAAATCCTGTTGTGTGCGAAACAGTATTTCCCTTCTGACAGCGCTAGCGGCAGAGGGCGTACTTCTGCGGGACAAGTAGCGAGGGAGAGTAGGCGAGCAGGCAGCTTGTCCAGCACTGGCAAGGGTACGCTTTACAAGGCCTTTGCCAGTTTTATGGTCAAGCAAAATCTTTTTGGTGGCATCATCACCGATAAGCGTACACGCCTGTTGACTGACAGCTCTGACAGGCTGATGTTTATTAAGATGAATAAAGCCTGGATTTCTCAGGATTTCCATTCTCCACCAGGTGAAAGAAGCTCAACCTGAATAATGTATGCACTCCTCCTCCTCGTTTTCCTTCTTCTCCTCCTCTTTGTACACTAAATCAGAGTAAATTGGATATTTTTTGCCAGGGCCAACTGGCTCTAGCTATAGCACTCTATGTTTTTAATTTTTCTGGAGGGCCACCTACCCGGTCCTCTGGTTTGAAAACTTTTTTGGACTGCCACATACAGGCACTCAATCTATTTAATTTTTCTGGAGGACCACCTACCTGCTCCTCTGGTTAGAAAACTTTTTTGGACTGCCACATACAGGCACTATCCAAATTTAATTGTCTCCATAGCAGCCTCCACACGTCATCTTTATATCTGCCTCCACACGTTGTCTCCATTGCTACCTCCACACATCATCTCCATAGCTGTCTCCAAAAGTCGTCCATATAGCTGCCTCCATACATCGTCCTCTTAGCAGACGAGCTGTGTCAGGCAGAATTTTGGTGTTGGTTTAAAGGCTTCCACATCAAACTTGTTAACTTTGTGGCCACCCTGCTGTGTTATCCACAAAATAAACCGCCAATCTTTTATCATTGAGCGATATTATTTCAGCGCTTCTTGCAGATCTGTTTTCGTTCCCCGGCCTTAACCAGGCCAATTACTTATAAGAACAGTACTGCACTTGATCTTATACAAAAGGTTCTTAGAAGTGCTGTTTGTAGCCCCCGCCTGCTTTGAAAATTATAATTTTTTCAAAGTAAACGCTTCTGGCACGACTAAATATACCGTCAACCTTTTGTTCACATAGGAAATCATTTCAGCGCTTCTTGCTCACCTCCTTTGGTTCCTCTCTGCCGCCTTAACCAGGCAAAATACTGATACATACAGTGCTACACGGTATCCTCGCCAAAAGGAATTTTTTAAATTGGTTTGAAGCCTGAGTCCATCTGGGGTATGTCGCCATGCCACTCTCTAGCCTGCCACTGCTGCCGCTGCCTCTGCATGCCGTCTTCTATAGTGTCAGGGTCAATTATTGGATGTTTTAGATGCTATTTAGTCTCATTCGCTCCCTCTGTCATCGCCATACTGTTGCCCATAATTTTGGCATAATGGTACGATTAAGCAGCCTCAGTGGCATCCATGCATGCTGCCCCTGCTGTTTCCTGTCCAATTCCGTGGTGTTTCCATCATTTTCTGAGGTTTCCAGGTGTTTGGCCAAGCTTCCCTGTGCAGACCCTTGGTCCCCTTGAAAAATGCTCGAGTCTCCCATTGACTTCAATGGGGTTCGTTATTCGAGACGAGCACTCGAGCATCGGGAAAAGTTTGTCTCAAATAACGAGCACCTGAGCATTTTAGTGCTCGCTCATCTCTAGTTACAAGTAATATATAAATTACAAAATTAAAATGTTTTGCCCTAAATTTTAGGACCTATTATAGCAACAATAATCACCAAGGATCAAAGAAAGATGGTGGACTGTCTCTTTTTTGTTCACTTGAGTTCAAAAAGTAAGTACTCATATGTCCTATAGTATACAAATGAAAACTAAAAGAAAAAATTAAGAGGAAACTAGAATGTAAAACATAAGATTAGGGAACATTTCCTTTGTTACCAAAGGAAATGTATATTGCAAATGGAAAAAAAAATTTCATACATATGGCCATTAGATGGATTCTAACACCTCATGTAGCCCAGACGGATTAAGGGTATTTATCTTAAAATTCCAGTATGATTCCCTTCTATTTAAACATTTTATCCTGTCCTTTGTATCAACTGTTTAATCGGAGTGACATTTATTGTTCCAAAGTTTTTCTTGTGCTCTAGATATAGGTGTTTAGAGAGACTTTGTTTTCGATCTCCTATTTTATTCTTGTGCCTGTGGCCATTCATACACACTCTAAGCGTTTGAATAGTGCACCACAATTACTGCAAGCCACAGGCACAATCCACTAAATGAATAACATAGTTCGAAGCACAAGATAAATATTGTTTGATATTAAAACTTCTCCTGTAGTGTATTATTTAAACAATATTGTTTTTTATTATGTCACAACATAGAAAATTTTTGTGTTGACATTTTTGAACACCAGGTACACTAGCTTTTTCTTTGTCTTTTTTTTCTGCTTTCTGTATAATATTCTCTAAACTTATGTGATGTTTTTCTAGGCTGAGTTGCTTTATGACCTTTTTTATCGATCACGGACACTGTCTGGGATTTGGAATGCTCCAGCTGTACTACAGTGTACATAGGCTTGAGCGTAATTTTTTTAAATTCTATGTCTGTATAATTGTAAGCAAGCATCTCTTGAAGTCGGAAACACAGTGATCTTATTTCACTAGAGGTCTGTGGTGTAGATTAACCATATTTTGGGATTCACAGAGCTGACCTGGAGATGATGTCCAATATTTATTTCTTTCCTTTTTTTAAAAAAAAAATCATGTATAAAGGTTATGTAAACAGCACAGAAGGGTCAGAAACCAAGTTCAGGTGTGTGAACTGAGAAGAACTCATTCTAATGCCCTTCTTTGTGGTCAGGGAGCTCTAAAATATAATCAATGAGTTGGATTTAGAAGATTTTTCTTGTAAAACAAGGAAATGGTCTAATCATGTGATGTTGTCTATTGTCTTGAAAAGTAAATCATCTTGTTACACACATCTGGATTAAGAGAAAAGTAAGGGAGGAGACATCTGTAATTATGCACTCCTTTACCTATATTTTAGTTAGATAGTTGATAGTTCAACTCTGAATGATTTATTGGCCCTATATTGTTGGCGGGTTAGATTATTAGTGGCAATGGTAAACATGAGCTCATAGATGCTACTAACTGGGCACCCAATGTAAAAATATAAAGTAACATCGCCTTTGTGTTTCTGTGCAACAAATTGTACTTTCCAGTGACAGTATTTAATATTCCAAACTGTGTACTGGAAAGCAGGAAAAGAATTACAAAAATTGTCAATAAAACACATTTGCATCACATTCTTTTAGACTCTGTACTTACGCCTTTCACTTTTCATTCAAAATTACATCTGCCCTTTATTTTTTGGGTTAGTATGAACACGGAGATACCAAATTTATATAGGGACTTGCTTTAAAACCTGGTGTTGCCTGGGATAGTAAAAAACTGCTCTTAACTATAACAAAATACAACGGGTGAACAAACAAATATATACTTGTATAAACACCATCTGTTTTCCCTGTGCTTTTATGTATTTGGCACAGACACTGACATTTATATTTATTTATGCCGACATTTTATACTTACAAAGTACCTTTTAGCATGATTTTGATTGTATAAATTAAGAGGTAACTTTTTATTGTACTTTTTGTTGATAAGCTTAATTTTTTGCGCTTTTTGGTTTGGTAACTTGTAGCGAAGCATAGTTGGCACATACTTATAGACATTTGCCTTTTTTCTTGCTTTAGTTGACTAATAAGGGTAGATCTATCCTTTTGTTTCACTATTTGTTTAGCTCTTTCAGTCACCCAATGAGGATTGCCACATTCAAAGGCACTCAAATCACCTTTCTTCCCCATTCTGATGTTCGGTTTGAACTGCAGGAGATTGTCTTGACCATGTCTACATGCCTAAATGCATGGAGTTGCCGCCATGTGATTGGCTGATTAGAAATTAAGTGTTAACGAGCAGTTGGACAGGTGTACCTAATAAAGTGGCCGGTGAGTGTATACTTGTATAAACACCATCTGTTTACCCTGTGCTTTTATTTATATGTATTTGGCACAGACACTGACATTTATATTTATTTATGCCGACATTTTATACTTACAAAGTACCTTTTAGCATGATTTTGATTGTATAAATAGAGAGGTAACTTTTTATTGTACTTTTTGTTGATAAGCTTAATTTTTGCGCTTTTTGGTTTGGTAACTTGTAGCGAAGCATAGTTGGCACATACTTATAGACATTTGCCTTTTTTCTTGCTTTAGTTGACTAATAAGGGTAGATCTATACTTTTGTTTCACTATTTGTTTAGCTCTTTCAGTCACCCAATGAGGATATCCCCTCTAATGTAAACAAGAAGAAATGTGATTTGACCCCTTCTGGTTGTCATCATCCCTACTACAATTCAGTTTTGAGTGTGTTAGCTCCCTGACAGAAATAGACTTAATTGTGTATAGAAGTTGATTTTTTGAGAGTATATAAAATGAATAACCTGCTTGCCAACCTCTCCCTGCAAGAACAGATCAATAATCATTTGTTTTAGCAAATTGTGGGTAAACATAAGATTACAAAGGTTGTCATTGAGTTGGTCAATGAAGAGTGGTAAGGTAGACACATTGCCTCTCCAATATCATTGATGTATCTGATGTACCCCTCCACACGACTCAAACATGACATCCAACACACACGACACTGGAGTATATCACCCATTCCTACCACCATAACATTACCAAGTTGGCTAGAGAAGATTATCATCATACAGTGAGTAAGGTCAGTGCACTGTATGACAGAAGACAGTCATCTGGGCTTGTGTGTCAGTTTTGTGACGTACAAGCCCTGAAATAATCGCAACGCCTTGCAAATCGCCAGACATTGCGATTATTTTGCTCCTCACACCTTCTCAACGCCAAGAGGGCATGAAGGAGATGCGGACAGCGGCGCCTGTGCCCTCGCTATATAACCTGAGAACTTTCGTGACTGAAAGTTTACAGGTTACTAAGCATTTCCACACGTGTCTGATTGTAAACGATCTATTACATTGTGCGCTTTGCACATAGTAATAGATGTGGAAAATCCCCATTTACTGCAAGATTGTAGAATGGCAGTATATGGTAGTATCAATCACACATTCCTAGGGTTAAAGTACCCTCGAAGTTAAATAATATACATATTTGTTATTTAAACTATAAATATCATAAAATTATGTTTTTTTGTCAAGGTGACACACCACCCGAGTTATGCTCGGTTTTTTGGCGAATTTTGACATGCCAAGCTCAAAAGGTTGCCAATCACTGTGTTATGTTATGTCATATTATGTTGTCCAAATGGAAGCGCAATGCCAACAAGGAAATGTGGGGGATGGGTGTATAGAGCAACACAATTTAACAACTAAGCCAACAAAAACTCTCCTCCCATATAATATCTTTTATAGACACTCTTGTAAACACTTTTGTACGTTTTTGGAAGTGCATGTAGGATAGGGTGAATGAATTGCCATCTTTGTGGCCAAATCTGCATAAATCACTCCTAGAGCTGCCCCTCCTTGTAAAAGTTTTGACAATTGTATGTTAAATTTTAATTCCCTATATGTAGTGGAGTCGGACAAAAGGAGCCTCACCTAATCCCTGTACATGCTAGCGTCCATAAGAACAACTGAGCCCCCCTTGTCCTACATTTTAATTACAACATTGGTCCAGGTGTTAATTTTTTTTAAGGCATTCCTGAGGGAAGGTTTCAGATTGGAGATAACTTTCTTTTAGACTTCAAAAGACGGAAATTGCATTTCACCCTTTTCTGGAAAAGAGTCTTAGACTCCAACCTAGATTGTACTGGGTAAAATCAAGTGTTATAATCCTTCAGAAGTGTTACCTGTTCATCAAAACACTTATTTTTAAATATGCTTCAAGTTCTCAAGAACCTCAAATCCTCCGGTATAACAAAGAATGGAGCAGCGCTTCAAGTGATAATAAGAAAAAATACATATACAAAAAAATAGGTCACATGAACCCATAATCTCCACCCATCATATTTACATATTCATGTTAAAGTACATAAAAACATATATAATTCATATACAAAGTGTACATATCAATATATCCATTCATATACATATTCATAAAATACCATATTCCTATTCAGTTTGTCAACCTCATGACATATTATACGCCAGTGGACGACCTTAGACAATAAAGTACTATTGCTCATGGCAATAGATAAACTACCTAATGTGGCGGTAGGATGTGTCCTTCTGTATAAAAAGCATCATCCATGTAGAGGTCGGGGGGCGTAGGTTGCAAAGATAGTCTTTGGCTTGTATTTATAAAACCGGAATGGCCAAACAATTACGTCCCCTGGCCTTTTGAATCGCGAGAAGCTGGTGCGAACTCCACCAATGTACACCTGATTGTGGGAAACAGCGCGGAGAGTGGAGAGGGTAAGTGAGCTGCTTCACAATGAGGAGGCACAGGATGCACACTGGTGCAACTGCAACCCTGAGAAGGGGTGCGCAGGAGCAGCCGTGATATGTATTTGGAAAAACACAGGGTTAAAATTGACACCAAACCTATTACATCTATGACGTTCCCGAGTCACAGGGAGGGCTGTGCAAAATTAGGTAATTGAAAACGCAAAGGTGCAGGTCCTCTAGTTGACATAAATACACACCAACTACATCACTTAGCTTATATACAGTATTGATTAATATGTTTTAAATATTTTAAACCTTATGTATGAAAAAATGCCTAAATTTTCCATCTTTTGACAAATACGTTTTTCTACTTAAATGTACAGATCTGTAGTCTCATTTTTTGCAGGACAAGATGATATTTCATGCTACCATTTTCAGAACTGTAAGACCTTTTGATCACTTTTTGTTAAAATTTTTATGAATTCACAAACTGGCCAATATCGGGATAACCATTTTTTATATTTTGATAGATGGGGCATTTTAGGACGTGGCGATGCCTAACATGTTTATGATTTTTTTTTGTTTTCATTTTTTCACAATTTTAAATGTCCACTGGACCTTCTCTGACAGCTACCCACCTCAAAGATAATATTACAGTCCAAATTACCATCAATGTAGGTGAGGTCTCTCAGAGTATGGAATTTGTAAGACACAAGAAGGCTCTTATTAAATGAAGGTTTAATAACAAAAGGACTCGCTACAACTAAAAGGGTATTATACAAAAGGGTGTCAATAAACAGACATAAACATAAAAATGCAAAAAAATAGTTTGGTAAAATGAAAAGGGATAAAAAGAACTTAATGCATTGCATGACGTTTTAAAGTCTGGTGCCTGGGAAATAGAAGGCCTTGACAAACTATCCACAAGGGACCCCCAAAGAATGACAATTCCAGATGGAGACTTTCATTAAATAGATCACATTGACTGACCACCCCCCCTGCTTGTGATAACACTGGAGGCCTGGCATAGGAATTGCCTTTATCACTAGAGGTGTAAACCAACCTTGTCTGGCTCAGAATTTCTTTGCTGATATGGGCATCCATACATTGGTTTGTATTCCAGCTTTTTCCTCATATGCCCCACACGCCCATACTATGTATGAGGGTTAGTGGTATAGTTGGGGTGTAATTGCTCCCTTTTGTAGTGAGCAACCTCTTCACATGACCATAGTTACTATCGAAGCTCCTGTAATTCTTAGGGCCCTTGTGCCGCGGCCCTGGATCGAACTGACGTCTGATGTCCAGCTGGAAATAGTTCTTTTTCCTGTCTAACTTTCTTTTAGACTTCAAAAGACGGAAATTGCATTTCACCCTTTTCTGGAGAAGAGTCTTAGACTCCAACCTAGATTGTACTGGGTAAAATCAAGTGTTATAATCCTTCAGAAGTGTTATCTGTTCATCAAAACACTTATTTTTAAATATGCTTCAAGTTCTCAAGACCTCAAATCCTCCGGTAATAACAAAAGAAATTGAGCAGCGCTTCAAATGTGATAATAAGAAAACTTGAACAAGCCATATAAGAAGTGACTGAGGCAGATATCCATATACAAAAAATAGGTCACATGAACCCATAATCTCCACCCATCATATTTACATATTCAGTGTTAAGTACATAAAAACATATATAATTCATATACAAAGTGTGCACATATCAATATATCCATTCATATACATATTCATAAATACATATTCCTATTCAGTTTGTTAACCTCAATACATATATATACACTGTGGACTAACCTTAGACAATAAAGTACTAAGTGCTCATGTGGCATCTAAGAATCACTATGAGGCGTAGGTGCAAAGATCTGGTGGGGCTTGTATTTATAAAAACCTGGAATGGCCAGAATCAATTAACGTCGCCCTGGCCTTTTGAATCGCGAGAAGCTGGTGCGAACTCACCAATGTACACCTGATTGTGGGAAACAGCGCTGGAGAGTGGAGAGGTAAGTGAGCTGCTTCACACATGAGGAGGCACAGGGATGCACACTGGTGCAACTGCAACCCGAGAAAGGGGTCGCAGGAGCAGCCGTGATATGTATTTGGAAAAACACAGGGTTAAAATTTTGACACAAAACCTATTACATCTATGACGTTCCCTGAGTCACAGGGAGCGGCTGTGCAAAATTAGGTAATTGAAAACGCAAAGGTGCAGATTCCTTTAGTTGACATAAATACACACACATACATACACTTAGCTTTATATACAGTATTAGATTAATATGTTTTAATATATTTTAAACCTTCTGTATGAAAAAAATGCCTAAATTTTTCCATCTTTTGACACAAATACGTTTTTCATACTTCAATGTACAGATCTGTGTATGGTCTCATTTTTTTGCAGGACAAGATGATATTTTCATTGCTACCATTTTCAGAACTGTAAGACCTTTTGATCACTTTTTGTTAAAATTTTTATGAATTCCAAACTGGCAAAATATCGGGAATAACCATTTTTATATTTTGATAGATTGGGCATTTTAGGACGTGGCGATGCCTAACATGTTTATGATTTTTTTTTTGTTTTCATTTTTTTCACTAATTTTTAAATGTCTCACTGGACCTTCCTCTGACAGCTACCCACCCTCAAAGATAATATTACAGTCACAAATTAACCAATCAATGTAGGGGAGGTCTCCTCAGAGTTATGGAATTTGTAAGAACACAAGAAGGCTCTTATTAAATGAAAGTTTAATAACAAAAGGACAGTGCATACAACTAAAAGGGTTATTATACAAAAAGGGTGTCACATTAAACAGACATAAACATAAAAATGCAAAAAATTGTTTGGTAAAATGAAAAGGGATAAAACAGAACTTAATGCATTGCATGACGTTTTAAGTCTGGTGCCTGGGGAAATAGAAAGGCCTTGACAAACTATCCACAAGGGACCCCCAAAGAATGACAATTTCCATATGGAGACTTTCATCTAAATAGATTCTCACATTGACTGACCAACCCCCCCTGCTTGTGATAACACTGGGAGGCCTGGCATAGGATAATTGCCTTTTATCACTAGGAGGTGTAAACCAACCTTGTCTGGCTCAGAATCTTTCTTTGCTGATATGGGCATCCTATACACTTGGTTGTAATTCCACCTTTTTCCTCATAATGCCCCACATGCATACATACTATGCATGAGGAGTTTAGTGGTAATAGTTTTGGGGTTAAGTAATTGCTCCCTTTTGTAGTGAAGCAACCTCTTCACCATTGACATAGTTACTATAGAAGCCTACCTGTAATTATTAGGGACATTTGTGAAGCTGAAATTGGATTATCCCACATTTTTCTTTGATCTATAAATCTAGATGTGGACTTATACCTGCAGGTCATAACCTATAGTTGCACTGCTGGGGTGTTGATTTTGAGTCTCTCTTTCCTTATTTAGATCTTATCACCACAATAACAGTTTAAGAAAATGACTGTCCAGTGAGAGACTAAACACCTGTCAAGTATACTTGATTGCAGGCATGCATTGGAACTAGAAAGCGAAGAGAAAGTCCACCAACAGTAGAAAGAGATCTTCTAAATTACAATTTGTTTATTTTGTTGCATAAAAGATGTACAGATAAGTAGATAACATATTGATGCGTTGAGGACAAAGGACCTTACTTATAATATACACTCACCGGCCACTTTATTAGGTACACCATGCTAGTAACGGGTTGGACCCCCTTTTGCCTTCAGAACTGCCTCAATTCTTCATGGCGTAGATTCAACAAGGTGCTGGAAGCATTCCTCAGAGATTTTGGTCCATATTGACATGATAGCATCACCATGATGTGAATCTCCCGTTCCACAACCATCCAAAAAGATCCTCTATTGGACTGAGATCTGGTGACTGCGGAGGCCATTTGAGTACAGTGAACTCATTGTTATGTTCAAGAAACCAGTCTGAGATGATTCCAGCTTTATGACATGGCGCATTATCCTGCTGAAAGTAGCCATCAGATGTTGGGTACATTGTGGTCATAAAGGGATGGACATGGTCAGCAACAATACTCAGGTAGGCTGTGGCGTTGCAACGATGCTCAATTGGTACCAAGGGGCCCAAAGAGTGCCAAGAAAATATTCCCCACACCATGACACCACCACCACCAGCCTGAACCGTTGATACAAGGCAGGATGGATCCATGCTTTCATGTTGTTGACGCCAAATTCTGAACCTACCATCCGAATGTCGCAGCAGAAATCGAGACTCATCAGACCAGGCAACGTTTTTCCAATCTTCTACTGTCCAATTTCGATGAGCTTGTGCAAATTTTAGCCTCAGTTTCCTGTTCTTAGCTGAAAGGAGTGGCACCCGGTGTGGTCTTCTGCTGCTGTAGCCCATCTGCCTCAAAGTTCAACGTACTGTGCGTTCAGAGATGCTCTTCTGCCTACCTTGGTTGTAACGGCTGGCGATTTGAGTCACTGTTGCCTTTCTATCAGCTCGAACCAGTCTGCCCATTCTCCTCTGACCTCTGGCATCAACAAGGCATTTCCGCCCACAGAACTGCCGCTCACTGGTTGTTTTTTCTTTGTAAACCCTAGAGATGGTTGTGCATGAAAATCCCAGTAGATCAGCAGTTTCTGAAATACTCAGACCAGCCCTTCTGGCACCAACAACCATGCCACGTTCAAAGGCACTCAAATCACCTTTCTTCCCCATATAGATGCTCAGTTTGAACTGCAGGAGATTGTCTTGACCATTTCTACATGCCTAAATGCACTGAGTTGCCGCCATGTGATTGGCTGATTGTGGAGGCCATTTGAGTACAGTGAACTCATTGTCATGTTCAAGAAACCAGTCTGAGATGATTCCAGCTTTATGACATGGCGCATTATCCTGCTGAAAGTAGCCATCAGATGTTGGGTACATTGTGGTCATAAAGGGATGGACATGGTCAGCAACAATACTCAGGTAGGCTGTGGCGTTGCAATGATGCTCAATTGGTACCAAGGGGCCCAAAGAGTGCCAAGAAAATACTCCCCACACCATGACACCACCACCACCAGCCTGAACCGTTGATACAAGGCAGGATGGATCCATGCTTTCATGTTGTTGACGCCAAATTCTGACCCTACCATCCGAATGTCGCAGCAGAAATCGAGACTCATCAGACCAGGCAACGTTTTTCCAATCTTCTACTGTCCAATTTCGATGAACTTGTGCAAATTGTAGGCTCAGTTTCCTGTTCTTAGCTGAAAGGAGTGGCACCCGATGTGGTCTTCTGCTGCTGTAGCCCATCTGCCTCAAAGTTCGACGTACTGTGCGTTCAGAGATGCTCTTCTGCCTACCTTGTAACGGGTGGCGATTTGAGTCACTGTTGCCTTTCTATCAGCTCGAACCAGTCTGCCCATTCTCCTCTGACCTCTGGCATCAACAAGGCATTTCCGCCCACAGAACTGCCGCTCACTGGATGTTTTTTCTTTTTCGGACCATTCTCTGTAAACCCTAGAGATGGTTGTGCGTGAAAATCCCAGTAGATCAGCAGTTTCTGAAATACTCAGACCAGCCCTTCTGGCACCAACAACCATGCCACGTTCAAAGGCACTCAAATCACCTTTCTTCCCCATACTCGGTTTGAACTGCAGGAGATTGTCTTGACCATGTCTACATGCCTAAATGCACTGAGTTGCCGCCATGTGATTGGCTGATTAGAAATTAAGTGTTAACGAGCAGTTGGACAGGTGTACCTAATAAAGTGGCCGGTGAGTGTATATAGCCACGTTCAAAGGCACTCAAATCACCTTTCTTTCCCATACTGATGCTCGGTTTGAACTGCAGGAGATTGTCTTGACCATGTCTACATGCCTAAATGCAAGGAGTTGCCGCCATGTGATTGGCTGATTAGAAATTAAGTGTTAACAAGCAGTTGGACAGGTGTACCTAATAAAGTGGCCGGTGAGTGTATTTTGTTACAATGTATCGAGACTTGCACTATAGCACTTTGGTTAGGAAGGGGCGTGGTTTGTGTCATGTGACACTCCACACCTGCTATATATATGATATTGTCACTATGTATATTTATCTATCTATCTATCTATCTATCTATCTATCTATCTATCTATCTGTCTGTCTGTCTGTCTGTCTATCTATATCTCTCTCTATCTCTCAATCAATCATTTCTATCTATATGGGGAGATTTATCACTGACTTTTTGGTGTTAAAAAAGTGTCAAAAAAATCCCAAAGGGGTTTTTTGCAATTTTGTTGGAGTCAAAAAATCACAGGGGCCTTTTCCCACCACACAAAATAGTGGCCTGGACATATAACCACTGCTAGTGCAATGCTGTGCAAGAAATACGTGTCAAATCCACATAGTTTATAGAGTGCTTTTCGTTCCAATTACATGGTGTCCGTTGTGGGGTATCTGTATAACAGAAATTTCCATATTTTTTTGTTGCTAAAATTGAGAGCAAGAAATACGTGTCAAATCTACGTAGTTTATAGAGTTATTTTCACTTCAATTACAGGGTGTCCGTTGTGGGTTATCTGTATAACGCAAATTCCAATATTTTTTTGTTGCTAAAGTTGAGAGCAAGAAATACGTGTCATAACATCTGACAACCTCAGCCAAGAGTATGTAGGTTTGTCAGATACAACAATTAGTTGACATGGCCCAGGAACAGGTCAGCGGCCCTCATCTGTCCTCAACCATACTCTGTCCTGTTCATTTCCCTCAGCCAGAGAGCTGCTAGGTTGTCTGGGCTCAACGTCACTATTCAGCGAGGACGAAGTGTTTGAGGACAGTCAACAGCTGCTTGGCAGTGAAGAGGTGGGGCAGACTTCCGCTTCTTCGTGCAGTTGGCAGGCTGTGCATACTGACACCATTGAGGAGAATATACAGTGACTGGGAAACGCAAGTTGACGATGATTTAGCGGATCACACTTCGAGCCGGGTATAACAAGGAATTCATCAGCGCCGGGCGAAGAGAGTGTCAGCTTGCGCGTCAGGCAGCGGAGCAGGCAGCAAGTTGTTACTGTGGCGGTGAGTCAGCAGGGTGGCAGCAGTGCTTGGATGGGAGCCAAATGGCCTCTACATGCCTAAATGCACTGAGTTGCCGCCATGTGATTGGCTGATTAGAAATTAAGTGTTAACGAGCAGTTGGACAGGTGTACCTAATAAAGTGGCCGTTGAGTGTATTTTGACATTGTCATAAAGCACAGGTTGACCGATCAAAGCCACTGGCTTCTGTGCACATGATAAATGGGGAAAACTCGATAACATTTCTTTATTATGACATGTTAAAAAACACATATCTTATAATACAGTTATCTATTAATAGATAATTCAATTGAATAAGCAAATTGATTAGATATAAAGAAAATATTGAAAAACATATTATCTGGTTTTACTAAATTACACCACTAGATGTCATTCTGTTGAAATACAATCAGTTGTGGCAGATGTTAGTGAAGACTGTAGTCTGTAGATCAAGACATAATAATGTGATGTAATTTATCAAGACACCACCAGGTGTTGCTATTAACTATAGCTAATATGCCGGCACACAAATTCAGCAGCCAATCAGAAAAAATGTAGCTGCAAGATGTAGTGTGGACATTAGGTTTCATTAGGTGTCACTTTGCAGTGGAAACTGAAAGTCTTCACATCCACCATTCGAACTACAGGCTTAGAATACATGAAAATCAAGGGATAGAATATGTAATAAAAATGTATACCACTAGATGTCAGTGTGCTTAATGAATACGTCCAAATCAATTGCATACACAGAATATAAGGAAATTATCTTTGAAGCATGTTTACACACAAAATCAGGAAATTTTTGTTTCAAACTTTTAATAATGTGTTTGATGCAGATCTATAAGGCACACAACTTGAAATTCATAGAGAAGCATCTAGGTGTAACAGCACAAAATAAAAAAGAAACAAAAAAGTTGTATAAAACCATTATAAACATTCCTATATAATAAATATTTTTAATCTTTTTATAGACATATTTAAAGAGAGAGTATTTAATATTGGTAAATGACATCTTGCCTGCAATGCAGGCCTATTGCTTGGCGGGTATTTGAAAGGAAGATCCAAAAAGTTTCCCTGTCTAACAAAATTCTTCTATGATTCCTGCCGCTAGTAGGTCTGACATCTCTTTCTATTCCTCTAAATTAAAAACCAGAAGTGTCACATTTATGAACTGCAGAGAAGTGTATGGAAACATTAGACACAGTGGGGGACATTTATTATGGTCTTTTAAATGGAAAACTGGCATTTTTGCCATGTGCATCCGAATTTATAAAGTGTCAGTGCTATAATAATGGTGTTTTCCGACACTCTCGACTTGTTCTGTTTTTGGTTGCAAAATTTTGGCGCCGCTTGTGAATCCCCCAGTATTTTTGAGACACATTTTTGGCGCTTAATGTGGCGTAGAAATAGCCCAGCTAAAAGCTAGGAAGTTCTAAACCTTTCAGTCTGCGCGCCAAATCATTATTCCTTTGTGCCACAAACTTATATCCCACTTATATGGAATTTATAAGGAACAATATGGTAAACTTATATGAAACTTAAATGAAACTTATATAATAAACGTGTATGGAACTATTCTAGAGCCACCCTGCACCAAAAATAATAAATGCCCCTCAGTATGTTCAACACTCTCTTGAATATCAGAAACGCGTTTTCTAATTCTTGTTTTTAAACTGCACATAGTACATCCTACATATTGAACATTGTATATCATGCAATCCATTACATATATAACATAGGGTGCATTACAGTTAATGTAGGTTTTGATCTGATATGTGATACCCATGCCAATAGAATGTTTTTAAATTATCACATATTGGTAACATATGCAAATGTTGTGGGAAATTTATTTATGAATCCACGACAGATTACTGTCATAGTTTGTACTAAAAAACTGTGCACCAGATTTATAGAGGGTTTTGGAAAGTTTTCTGCTTCTCCTACAACTAGCTCAACAAAAGGGTCAAGCTCTATGAAAAGGAAGCATGGTATTGCACCAAAAATGTCTGTGCACCTGACAGACATACTGCTGACCTGACAGAATTTTGTCCTAATTTTGTGGTGTAAAGTAAGCCATCTAATAGCAGGCACAGTGTACAACTAGACAGTCTTAAGCTAGGACAGATTTATCATCCAGCAGCACCAGACACTTACTGTATATGAATCTGGCGCAGAATAAGACTGTCTACTCTAATTCTGCACTGTCTAGCCTTAGGACACTTTTTATAAATCTGCCTCATTATGCCCAAATTTGTATAAACGTTTACTTTCTAATGGTTTTTTTTCTACAAATAGGCTTGGGGACAAAATGCTATCTAAAGTGGGTGCTTTATCTGCAACAAATTTGGTAGGATGGATAAAAATCTCTGTCAACATGGCATCATGAGTTAATAATGGTAAATGTCTCTTGAGAATGTTTTTAATTTCATTAAAATCCTCACTGTAAGTGGTAAAAGTAAGACTAGAACAAAAAATTGGACTCTGAACACAAAAAAGAAATAATGTCTGAACAATTTGTTTTTGCCCTGATTTATTTGCCCTACGGAATGCTATGTATAACATGCTTAGCATTACATGACTCTTAATGGGAAATGGTGTCAGATGATGTGGGTTTTCAATATGTGCTGAAAAAAATCCTCTCTCCTCTGATTAAATTGAGATCTAAAATATTTTCTCCAAATCTACATGAGATGTAAATGTAAGGTTTAGTAGTATGAAATCCGAAATGCCACATTGACAACCCCGCCAAACAAAGAGGAGGTTGTCAATGTAACAGCCATACCATCTAATAGAATTAAAGAAAGGATTGTCTCAAGTTAAAAGAAATTGTTCCTTCCACCAATACATATAAATTTTAGCCAGTAATGGGGAAAAACATGCCCCCATACTTGCTCCCTGAGTTTTTATATAGAAACTTCCATCAAAGGAGAAAAAGTTGTGATATAATCAAAAACACTCTAACTTCTGTAGAATAACTACTATAGGTATCTAAAAAATGATCAAGAGCTATACTGGAGTGCATGCTTACTATATCTGAGATGTCCAGGAATATTCTTAACTAAAGGTTGAAGTAGATTGTCAACCCATTGTCCCAATCTTTCATTTAAAGAGGCAATTCCTGCGACTATAGGATGCATTTGTGGAGAGAACTGCTCCTTATGTATTTTAGGTAAGGACTACAAAATTGGTACAAGTACGAGTTTAGTTCAATAAGTACTCGTGTTAGAAATGAAGACACCTTTTTTTCAAAAATGTTTTTTTTTTATTTTTAAACATAGTCCCCTTTTAGAAAGATAAACTTCTCCCAACATTCCTGCCATTTTTTTAACCCATCCCAAAAATTGGATTAGTCGAACTCTCCAAAATATGCCTCAGCGATAACTTTTTTCCTGCAAGCCATTTCTTAATGTTAGGGACAAAACACGTCTTACTCAAATGGCTGCCAAATCCAAACTAACCTATCAATCAGTCTGCAAAATGTTTTGCCATAGTTTTTGCCATTGTTTGAACGCCCTCTGTGGTCAAACACGGGGACTTATTGAACCGCCCTTGTATTCCTTCGTTTAACATCTAAAAGACCCAAACTAACATCCTCCAAACGGATTTCCAAATCTTCTTCAATAAACTTTGTAGTAGGATCACCTTTTAATGTTAAATAGATAGTGTCATCCTGTAACTGAAGGAGATATTAATTTATAAACCCAAATCCAAAATTACAATAGAACCTTCCTTGTCAGTGGAACGAATCACCAAATATTCATTATTTTTCAAAATAGAAATGGTGTGCTCCGAAGCAGTGAGATTAGAAAATTGTTGTATATTGGAAATCAATTTTTCTAACTGTACCATAACACTCCACTCGCTCTTGGAAAAGATCGTGCAAAGGATAAAAATAAGGATTTTTCATACTGTAAATGGGAACAGGTAATGGGGAATCAGAAGCTTCAACAAATGTACAGGCAGTTCCCGGGTTATGTACAAGATAGGTTCTGTAGATTTGTTCTTAAGTATGTGAGTCAGAACTGTATATTTTATCATTTTAACTACAGACAAATTTTTTTGGCAATTCTGTGACAATTGAATTTTAAAAATGTTGGGTTGTCATAAGAACCAGTATTAACAATAAAACTTAACTGCAGACAACTGTTGTTTATTGTAGCCCAGGGCTAAAGTGCAGTAAATTGCCAACATCTAGAGGTCCGTTTGTAGCTAGGGGTCATCTATAAGTCGGCTGTTTTTAAGTTGGGGACCGCCTGTTGTTATGTTAAGATATATTTATATTGGTCCAAAAATGATAAGCAAACACTCTGGTCCTTTATACTGTCACTGTTTTCATTGAGGGTAGATTAACCATCATGAGTTGTTGAACTGGTATCGGATATACGAACATCAATAGAGATGGTCGAATTGACTTGAACGAAGTGGAATTCACTCCGAATTTCAGGGAAAATTCGATTTGTCACAAATCCGAAGTTTACAGTGATTCGGGGAACAAAGTTTTTTTTCCCCTTTTTTAGCTAAATGGGCGCAAGCATAACATGTTACTTGGGGCAGAGAACTCTGGAAGGAGAAATGAATACCCTCTATGACATGTGCAGACATGTAAGCCAATCAGCGACCTGCGAGCTTATGTGATGTCACACAGCCCTTGTACAAGATAGGTTCTGTAGATTTGTTCTTAAGTATGTGAGTCAGACCTGTATATTTTATCATTTTAACTACAGACAAAATTTTTTGGCAATTCTGTGACAATTGAAGCTAGGGGTCATCTATAAGTCAGCTGTTTTTAAGTTGGGGACCGCCTGTTGTTATGTTAAGATGTTACTTATTATATTGGTCCAAAAACGATAAGCAAACACTCTGGTCCTTTATACTGTCACTGTTTTCATTGAGGGTAGATTAACCATCATGAGTTGTTGAACTGGTATTGGATATACGAACATCAATAGAGATGGTCGAATTCACTTGAATGAAGTGGAATTCACTCCGAATTTCAGGGAAAATTCGATTCGTCACAAATCCGAAGTTTACAGTGATTCGGGGAACCGCGATACCGCGGTTTAAAACACTAACGAAAATAAGCTCCGGCATCAGCTCACCCTGAGCTGGTGCCCGGTATTTCCATCAGAAACCTGCCATTACAAGTGGTAGGTTTCCTTTAAGGTTCACTCATCACTTTGGAGGAGAATACATAGATTATTTGGTTTAAGGTTCACTCATCACTTTGGAGGAGAATACATAGATTATTTGGATGTCACATTAACGGGCAACTAGGAGAAGATCCTAGTGTCACCTTTTCGTAAATCGGTAGCAGGGAATACAATTTTATTAGCCACGTCATGTCATCCCTGACATGTCATGGATAATATTCCCTTTGGAGAGCTGGTTCGTCTGCGCAGGAATAGCTCCACGTACTGTAAACTGTAATACTACCCATGTAGTGTATTTAATAGATTGCACGACATGTAAAAAACAATATGTACAATAAACTCTCTAAAAACACGGATAAGAAAACATCTTTCAGACATATAGACAGATAGGAAAATGTTAATTGACCTTAACCTAGAGCAAGTTTGTGAAGAGTTTATAGCTTTGAGTAGTTCTCCTCTGAAATCATGAGTTAATCCGTTTCCCTTTGTCTGAGATTTACCTGTATAATATGTGAAACTGAGTATATGAAAATAACTTATCAAGAATGTTGATATCCTTTGTTCTTACCTGTTTGGGATAATATTTTATCTTTCATAAGCTTTTATACAATGATATTAAGCCGCACTCATAAAGGGTCAGTCTTGTCACATGTTCATGACGTCACACTTAGGGAGCACGGTCTTTAAATAGATTCATGATCTTACATGAAAGTAGACCGATTAAACTTGCATAAACAAAACAAGTAGGTTGTTTTCCAGAGATGCCGTGTCATGTATATCTATGTACTTTGCCATGAAAAATGCTTTTATTGGAACGCAATCAATAGAGACTCTATTGGATAACACTCTCCTGAAGTGCTGGTTATCTTTCTAAAGTTTGTGATGCTTTTAGTTTATTCATTAAAATATGCCACTGACACATAGTAACGAATCTGCAGAAACCAAACAGCTTCAAAGACCTGAGGCTGTCATGGCAACTGATCAACGCTCCCGATGACGTCACGGGGAGCGGGGATCAAAACGAAAATGGCGGCACCCACGCACCGCTGTCTTGTAATTGCTGCCTGGATATGCAGTATGCAGCAAACCCCCCGTCAGCATCTCATTAACCACCTTTTAAGGGACAGCTACCAGTATGATAGATTGTAAAAAGCTAAGAGAAGAGCAGGTCCTGCTAAAGGGTGCACACACCAGGATGTCAGTGTGCTTGATTTACAATCCATGACCCGGGTGGTAGATTAACTTTCAATGCCCCCAGCATTTGCAATATGCAGAAAACCCCACGTCACCACCCTATTAACAGCTCTTTGCTGTACTATTGCCACCAAGGTTTAAATTGAAATCTGTCAAATATCATAGTGGCTGTATTTTAAACGCAGTGAGAGGAAGAATATATGGTTTTCAAATCACTTCTCCTACCATTATAAGAATTACTGAATCTAAACACCCAAAGTACCTTTACCCTCATCCTCGTGTTAATTAAGATGAACCAGGCATGGATCCCACGCGACTTGGTTGTGCCAGCGCCTGAGTGAGTGGTTAAAAACTCACTGTAATTAAAATTAAAATCCATCATAAACGACATTAGCTGTATTTAAAATTAAAATGTATGAAATACTGCATTAGCTGGATTCAAAATTGAATATTTTAAACACAGTGAGAGGAAAGTATTTGGTTTTCCCATTGGTCCTTCTACTTTTATAAGAATAACTGGATATGAACACCCAAGGCACCTTAAACCCTTATGCCACTTTGTTTTTTTGTTCAATTTTTGCTCCCCATGTTGAAATATCTATAACTTTTAACATTTTTCTGTGTACAGAGCTGAATGAGGGCTTATTTTCAGCGTAACAAATTGTACTTCTCAGTGATGTTGTTTATTATTCCATGCTATGTACTGGGAAGCAGCAAAAAATTGGCAAAATTGAGGAAATTGGCAAAATAACGCTTTTGCGTCACTTTCTTCTGGGTTCAGTTTTTATGACTTTCACTTTGCAATCCAAATGATATGTACACCTTATTCCTTGGTTCGGTATGATCACAGTTAGAACACATTTATGTAGGTTTTAATGTGTTTTAATACATTTTCAAATAATTAAATTATGTGTATGAAAAAAAAATTTGTTTTGCCATCTTCTGATGCTAATAACATTTTCACACTTTGGTGTGCAGAGTGAGATGTCATTTTGTGCGAGATAAGCTGACGTTTTCAGTGCTACCATTTTGATGAATGTGCAGCCTTTAAATCACTTTTTATAAAAAAAATTTATGTGATGTTGAACGGTGTCTGGGTGCACCACCGGGAATAACCATTTTAAGATTTTGACATGTTTGTGATTTTTAATGTTTATTTAGTTTTATATCAGTTCTAGGGAAAGGGGGATTATTTGAATTTTTAGGATTTTTATTTTTTTTACTTTTTTTTTTTAGACCCTCTAGGGTACTTTAACCCTAGATGGTCTGATCAGGCCTACTATATACTAAAATACTACTGTATTGCAGTTTATGGGGGGTTTTTTTACACAGAATTCATTACAATGTGCCACTGGCTATATACTAAGGGGCCGGCACTGGCTATATAATAAGGGGCATGTACTGGCTATATACTAAGAGGGCAGGCTGCTACACAGATTTTTCCCTAGTGCTGGCAGTCTCAAACAACCGATTTTTGACTCACAGGTCTGTAATTTCCAGGACGACTTTTTGACCCTTTTTTAAAATATTGGCACCACTTTTGCTATGTGCCAGTGCTGCGGAACAGAACCTGTCCTTAATGAATCTTCAAATATTAGATATAATGGTATATCACAATACATAATTCATTCAGTACCTAGTGATGTATGCTATCTGGGCCTGGTGTTGAGGCAGCGCAGTACCTCTTTCTGGGCTAACCAGCTGATGTTTAATGGCGGATTTACATTATTCGTCATCATGTCATTTCCCATGGAACTTTCCTGGGTAGAAGTTCCCTTCTACTATAACCTCCAAGTTATTCCTCAGAGGGCCCATGCTCTCTCTGTTTTCATTTTTTTTACTATTTATATATTTGTAAAATAATTTGGGATTATTTTTACTTTCAATGGCAATTTTTTTTTCAGTTACTATTTTTGTTGCCTGTTTTTACATGATTTTTTTATTCTTTGGAATCCTGTAATGCCTCATCATTACCTTTTTGTTTTAGTGACTTAAATGCCATATCTTTATCCTTTATTGCCCGCCTTACAGTACTACACATTGTCGTTTTTTGCGTTTATTTTTGAGAACATTGGGGCACATTTACTATGAAGAGGGCAAACTGCACTAAATGCAGTTTACCTGTGTATAGTGCAGGGTGCACTATAATCCAGATTCAGGATTTCTAGCATGCGTTCTAGAGAACAAAGGTTCTTTACTGTAAGAGCAGTGAGACTTTGGAACTCTCTGCCACAAGAGGTTGTTATGGCGGATTCTATGTACATGTTCAAGAGAGGCCTGGATGACTTTGTAGAGAGAGAAAATATAACGGGTTATAGGGAAAAAACATTTATTTAATTCTTAAAGGTTGGACTTGATGGACTTGCGTCTTTTTCCAGCCTTATATACTATGATACTATGAATCCGGTACCTCCTGCACTGCCCCGACAGAGTCCGACACTTTTTTTCTGCTGTATCTTTAACATGGGGTGTATGACACAATTCTGTCTAACTTTGCATAATAAATCTGATCACCGGAATGCCTGCTAATTTGTGTTGCATGAAGACTAGTGCAGCTGCGCCACAAAAGGGTTGTGTGTAACACAAATGTGGTGCAGACACTTCTTAAATATCTGTGCAAGCTGTTTGCATCAAAAGAACATGCAAGATCTGACATAAAAAGGTCTTCCCTTAGCTGTTGAAAATTTGCCCTATTAAAGTCCAGAGTTCCTGTTGTCCGTGTTCTGAAAGTCATAGTAAAGAATAATTTAAAGTAAATTCTGTTGTGGTCACTGTTAATTAGGTGATCCTCAACCTTCAATTTTGATACCCTGTAAGGTCTATTGGTCAAGATAAGGTCCTGGAGTGCTCCCCCTCTTGTTGTTTCTTGTACCAGTTGTGACCTTTTTTTGGTAAAAAAAAGCGTAAGAAGCTTAAAGAGGGACCATACAGCAGTATGTCAGTGTGCTTGATTTACATTCCTTGTTCCTGGTAGTAAAGGTCTTTTAATTAATAATTTCCCCACTATACAAACACCACACCCAAGAGTGATCATTATTATTAGTCAGATATTAGCTCTACTCTATTAATTGTTTTCTTAGCCTAGTAAAATCTAGCCAGAATAATGAATGTGTGATATAAAGAATATTTTATTGGAGATTTATCAAAAATGTCTGAGAGCAAAAATGGTTCTAGTTGCTCATCGCAACCCATTAGAGCTCATAATAGTTTATAAAATGAAAACTGACCTCTGCTTGGCTGCCATGAACAACTATAACATGTTTGATTTTAGACACTTTTGATAAACAGTCTATTGTGTCTGCCATGTTATGGAGCAAACAGAAAAATTGAGTAATGCAGGGGGCTGCATGATCTCATATGGTATTTTTGGTATATTTGTGGGGGTTGTAGAAAGGGATGTAGGTAGAGGCTCATGGGCTAGTACATATAGTACGAGAAGCTTATACACAAAGTTTTCAGCACATCTCTACATTGCACCTTTAAAACTACCACTTTCAATTATGGTGTAGTGTCCCACACAGGCACCTAAATAATATATAGAGTTGACTATACTGGGCCCCTGGTGTATATCACAAGTATATCATACCACTGTTGCTTAGTCATTGTAGCTAAATTATACTCACAATCATAGCCATATGAACAGTTTGGGAAATATTCAATGATGAAGACAAAGGCAAACCAATTCTAAGGTAGTACCTCAAATCTCTGAAACCAAAAAACTAGGAAAACCAGAAAAAAGACCTAGGACAGACACCAATAGGAACAACAATCCCCTGGCACAGGATGTTTGCAGTGTTAAATTGTTTAAATTGAATCTGCCAAAGAAAGAGTATGTTACAGCAAAGAATGATGAAAGTAATTGATTAAGTGCACAATATTATAATAGAACCAACTTGTTAACAGAATGGCAGACCAGAATTTAAAGTAAAGTCTTGTAACAAACCACCAGGGTCAAAAGGTATCCTGTAAGATGAGGAGCGATGCCACAAAAGTGCAGTTATGGCAGAAGAGTCTTATTATGGACCATGGCCAGAACCTTTTTTATTAAAGATACCGTATATGCCGGCGTATAAGACGACTGGGCGTATAAGACGACCCCCAACTTCTGCCCTAAAAATATAGAATTTGGTATATACTCACTGTATAAGACTACCCCTCTCCCAAATGAAAAAAAGTCTGCTTAAAACTTTGCAAAACAAACAAGAGAGCAAGTGCCTGGTGATCATAACTGTAAGCTGCGATATTAATGAAGATCCGACATGCTTCTGTAAGTGCCACCTGTGACCCCCAGCTCTGTGACGCCGACCGCTGTGACAGGGCGGCTGCATTAGCATACAGCGCGCCGCCCCGTCACCGCGTACTAAGCCTCTTCTAATGACTGTGAGAGGCGGACTGCCGCGCATGCGCGGCGGTCCCAGGAAGCGGCTCTCTGCGCGCTGACGGGGAAAAAAAACACCTCACACAGTGCGGCCCCCGTATATCCGGCGTATAAGACGACCCCCCACTGTAGCCATTATTTTAAGGGGTTAAAAAGTAGTCTTATACGCCAGTATATACAGTATGTATTTTAATGTGTTTGTTGTGTGGCTATGAATTGATAACAATGATTTATAGGTGACTTCATTTAATTGGTTGTTTTTGTTGTTGATACAGTACAAGTACACCAAGTACAGTTGGTGATGGTATCACTCATTCTCTTTCTCTTTGACTCTAAGACCGGTTTCACCTTAGTCTGTGATCAGTCTGTGATCATGGACGTGAGAAGTGCCGAGTCAAATGCACAGTTCTTGTTTCCCAGATATGCAGGAGAGCCAACACTGTACTGTTGGCTCTGCTGCATTTTGTGGAAACAAGAACTTTGTGTATCATATGATCCGTGGAAAGGCACTTCTCACATGCATGATCACGGACTGATCATGGACTAATCTGTATGTTTCTATCCCAGAGTATATGAAATAACATTTTATCATTCCTACACTATGTAATTAGGTAAATGCTAGGGGCAAGTTCCAGTGATAATTTTGACAAGGCAAAGCGTATGAATTAATGATAAATGCTATATTGAATAGTAGTTTGTGGTAGTTCACACTGTAAACAAAGCCCTAGGTAATATAAATTATTTCCTCCAATGGGAAATAAACGCTTGATAGTCTAAAGTCTTTGGAAGGTTGGAAGCTTATTCTAGATCTCAAAAGAAAATTCATTTGAGCTGGCCTAGCGATATTACAGAATAATATTATGTGTTAAGAATTATTTGCAGTTGGTTGGCATATGTATCTGAAAATGAAGATAATTTGTAAATCTCAATGGAATATAAGGTTTATTTCAATAGGATGCAATTAGTTTCGTATCTGTCAATTCAGTAATGATAATTAATTTTAAGGTTAATTTCCTTTGATGCTTAAATCTTATTTAAAACATTTAGAAAAAGACATAAAATTAGGATGTTACAACCACGAGACATCGGGTGCTTTTGAGACTCTCTCTGTGTCTATTATCACGAGAAAATTAGGTCGGACATAATGTGGGAATTTTTGTTCATTATTCAATGTAATGGATGGAAGTCAGGAAAAAAATCAGCTGGAATTGGTGAGGTTGACGGCACAAGATTTGCATTTGCTTTGTTCACAGGATTAATTGCAAATGTATCCAACAAAAGAACTGGATTTATACATGAACAAGCTTGACATGGAAAGAAAATTGGATATGGATTGCTGCTTTCGCAACTAATGAAGTTTAATGTTAAAAGAATTCCCCACAGGCTGTGTTGTATTATAACCCACAAAAATAATGAAAGGAGGCATACGATCCGGCACTCCTATACTATGGTTAACTATGGCTGCAAGGGATTTTTGGGACGACTCTTGCAATAAATTGGACAAACAAACAGGGTACAGAGAGCAAGAGAAATACATTACACCCTAAGCGTGGCTATTTCCTTTATGTTTCTCACTTCTCTTTAACTAGAAGGATCCAAAAACAGAGAGCCTATTCAGATGAACAGTAGTGAGGTTTATGATATAATACTGCAATTACGGTATTCTTTCCAGAAGATGTAAAGTGTGAACAGCCCATTCAGGTGATGGTTTTGCAGATCATATGCTTCAAAGTTGATTTTCTGGATGATGCCACCACACAGGGCCATGAAAGAAACATCTAGAAGCTGCTCCACTGTTTGACAACATAGCGGCTTATTAGACCAATTTCTAATGACAGGTTTCCTTTAAAGGAAATATACCATAAGAATCACGGATGCTAAACCCCTAACACTTACATGTTCATCCAATGGAGTCAAGTGCTGTGTTTTTATATCCAGTTACACCTGCAATTTGTAGCACAAAGCATTTTAGAAAATATGTAAAAGGTGCTCATATTTTTTTTTCTATAATGCTGTTTTCTACGAATTATGGGTATTCTTGGATATTAAAAAAAACAGCACAGGAGAATCTGCTTCATTCACTCTACCGTAAGTGATTATTATAGTAGATTTCCTTTTATGTACAGTGACTCAGTGATTATCTCATAATGTACTTAACACATTCACTTTTATGCCTTTTATTAGCATTGCAGGCACTACATTGGATTGTTACTGTGATTTATCATTCTTGTAGTGTTTCCCCCATTTTTCAGCATGAATCATTCCTGTTCATTTCGGTAATTAGTATCTCGGCTGATTATTACCAGCCTGTCATATCTCCCTGGAAGTTCCGTAGTGATTGATGGAAGCATTCTACTGGAGGTCATATTGATAATGACGTTTTTTTCTTTTTTGTCATTTTATTGCAGTTGATTTTATAGGTGGCTTTGACTCTTATGGCTACCAGGGACCTCAGAAGACATCTCACTTACAGCTGCAGCCCATGTATATGTAAGTATTTCATTTCCACACATGCTGTGAGTGGCAGTTATTAAAAGGCTATTTCTGCAGAAGGATAAAAAATACAAATTAAACACATTCACATTTCCTCTGTACTGACCCCAGGCTACACTTTTCGATATTAAGCCAGATATTACTCTCCTCACTTTTCAGAGTAATGATTTTTGGAAATGGGATCGGCTTAAAATTAACTGCAGCCCCAATCTGTAATGGTTTCTTGTCTTAAATGTGGAAAATGATATATGACCACAGTTATTTTAACTTTCATCCTCAGATGGATATCAATATTTTTTACTGTATTACAGATGTTGCTTGTGTCACCAAACTATTATATAGAATGGCCTAGTATCAAGGAGCTTCATGTTCTCCACACATTAAGTGGACAGGAACATTGGGATATTGTAGAAAGACATTATATTATCAATCTTTTATACCCTTAGATAGTAGAAAAGTGAAAAATGACTTTTCTGAAAAGATCTTACAGTTTTGTAAAATCTTTTCAGTTCTATTTCTTATATAAATGCTCTTTTCATACAACAGAGCTCCTATGGTATTTTAAGTGGAGAACTGTACCTGTTATAGGAGCAGGTCACACACTTATTACAAGGCCATAATGGGAGAAGGTCTGGCCAGAGGATGGATCTTATACATAAGGGGCAATGAGACTTAATGAAACACCTGAATTAATTGACTACTTGCTGGGGCCCAATACTTTTGTCTTTATAGTGTATCTAATACTTCACAAACCAACTGACCATTCTTTCGTGTATGCAAGTCTTTGTCATTCCTACAGCTTTTGGCTATGACAATAGTGTTAAAATTGTTTTAGTTAATTGATTGTTTAATAGATTGTTTCACTTAATTGATTATGCCCATGACTCTTGATGCAAAACAGGGAAGAAGCTGTACCCTTTGGGCTTAAAAATGCCAAGATTATGACTTAAGTAAAATAATTAACCATCCCTATTTACAGATTGTCCATTTGGGAAACAAGAGCCCATTTTCCTCTATGCTTGTAATATAACTTTACCTCCCTTTACTTCACCTTTTACATTGGGCATATGAGGGCTCTTCGTTGTTCATTGACTCCCGGTGCGTTGGATCAGAATTTGATGGCAGAGCCAATCTTGGGCCACAGCTCTCTAGTGTAGTTTTATATCTCTCATGATTGTGGAGGCGAGGGATTGGCTCAGTTGTCACATGCACAGTGTATGGGACATTATTACGTCCAGAACTTGAGTAAACCTTTCAAATTTAAAGCTCATATGTTAGAAGCTAAGTTTAGAAGTTTGCTACACTTAAGTGGGACAACTTAAGATTCTTTGACATAAAATGTTATAATGAGAGGATTTATACTCACAGTCAGCAATATATTTGGCCCAGTTTCTAATTGTTTAAAGCTTTAACGATAGTACTGTCCCAACCACATCTGCATGCTGCTACAGCATGAGTTTCAGGCTGTAGCAGGCACTCATCAGTGGTCAGGACAGCCCATTTAAGCCCATTTAAGAGCTTTGATTTCATCCCAAAGGTATTTTAAGTAGTTGAGGTGATGAATCTGTATGTGGCAGTCAAGTGGGTGTTTAAATGTAATATACTATCAAAATCATGAATTATGCAATTACTCATAGGACCAGGCACTGTGACTTTGTTTATCTTCCTATATATGTTATCCATGACCTCCTTCCTCCCAAACTCAAGTTATAAAATTATGCTAATTAGCCTTAGGGGCTACAATAGCCCTTCTGCAATCAGTATAATACTATGATTAGCATATTAATAAAAGTTTATTTTAGATGCAGTGTGATGGGGCTACCTACATACTACAGTGGGAGGCGGCATTGTGCTGGGTTACCTTTCAACTGAGGTGGTTGGCTGCAGTGTGCTGAGGCTACATATACACTGGAGGGGTTGGCTGCTGTGTGCTGGGGCTACCTATATACTGGGGGGAGGCTACAATGTGCTTGGGCTATCTATGTACTGGAGGGCTGCAGTGTGCTGGCTCCCTATATACTTGGGGGGCTACACTGTGCTGGCTCCTTATATAGTGAGGGGGGCTGTAGTGTGCTGGCTCCCTATATAATGGAAGGAGCTGCATTATACTGGCTCCCTATATACTGAAGGGGACGGCAGTGTGCTGGCTCCCTAAATACTAAGTGAGCTGTATTGTGCTGGCTCACTATATACTGCGGGGAGCTGCCATGTGCTGGATGCCTATAAACTGGGGTGGCTGCATTGTGCTTGGGCTACCTATAAACTTTGAGGGCTTGGCTGCAGTGTGCTGCGGCTACCTATATACTATGGGGTGGCTTGTGCTTGGGCTACCTTTAAATCCAGGGGAGGCTGCAGGGGGCACACTGTACATGTTAGAGGAGAAATGTCTAAGCTAACATAGTGGGATAGTGTGGCATATTCTACAATCCATATATAAATGCATGTCTAATATTTTTAATTAGAGAGGGGCTGTTTATGCTAAAAATTGGGGTGAATTATATACATTTTCATAACCTTGTGGGGGCAGATTTTTTGAGATTCACCCTGTACAACAACAAACTACCTAGAATTTTCCTAGCCATGGATACCATATAAAAGAAGATTACAACAGTCATGGTGACTGGATCCAATTTTAAGTGTTCCTGGGTTATCATGCTTGATTTTGATAGTAGGTTTCCTGCTGGTTTTGGATTACAAATATTAATACAAATAACAAATCAGATAGCTGTGAACACAACCTTACATTTCAATAATCTTTTTTTCAATTTGACTATGATGCTGTCCACACAGGGTTTAGTCTATGAAATATGGCCAACATATCACCTTGCATTTAGATGTGAATGTGAAAAATAAAACACTTGTACCACTATTTCCACAAAGGCAGAAAGGGAGAACTGGGAGATTTCAGTCAATTATTATTTCATGTATCAAAGTGTATATATAGTAAATTTGTTATGTGTGTAAATTTTTACATTATGTATTGCCTTCTGTGTATCTTGTATTCAGGAACCATATAGATTATTGATGTATAAAAGGAGTATATAATCAGGTAAGCTATACTATATGTAACAACATGTATTTTTTTCTCATTTTAAATATTTTTATTTTTTTAAGTACTCTGCAAACACTAGATCAACACTGAAAACAAAATTTGCCATACTGTAATTTATAAGAGCTGAGGTTTAGGGTCCTTGCACACAAACTCTAAAAATGGTACTTGTTTTTAGAGTGTGTTATTCACAGTCCTCCATGGAAAATTCACCAGGACTGCCATACCTACAGCATTCTGCAGTACGAAGAATGATCTGAAAAACACCACAAAGACCCCTAAATATAAAGTGCTGCAGATGTTGATTTTAAAATTCATCCACTACTTTAAAAGGAAAAGGGTATTTAAAGGGGTATTCCCACAAAGACAGGTTTCTTAAATATACTCAGGATAACAAAATAGCACATTCTCTAATTCATTGTTATTAACAAAAATACAGCATTTCACAGATATAATTGCAATCTGTCTCTATCAGTCCTGATGTATACAATATTGATAGGTCCGACCCTGGATCTTCTGAGTTTAGGGTTGGCATCCATATTGCTCTTCTGTCTGACACTGCGCGGAGCTGAGCTCCTCTCTGTTCTCTGCCTCTAGCCCCCACCCTTGCATTCCAAGACGAGCTCACACACACACTCACTTCCTGGCAGCAGCTTGTGAGGAGAGTAAAGCTACAGACAGATAAGATCTTTATCCTGTGGAGGCACAGCAGATCTGACAGTATGTGTTATAGGTGAGATATAGCAAAGTTGTGTATGTTATGGCTACGATAGTAGTCATGTGTTATATGCATCTCATGGATCTCATCATCCCTCATCATTGATCTGTCTCATCTCTTTTTCTATGTGTCAGATACTAATAGAATGTTCAGAAGCTAAATTAAAGTGTATATAAACCTGGACTCTCATAATTTAACTGCATCAGCATACAGCACATAGGGATTATAATGTGTCTGCTTACAGAGCGCACGCTCTTGAATTTTACACTTTTTATCAGAAGAGTAAAACAGCAATACAATTGTAAAGTAAGGGGTTAAAATCCCCTAGTGTAAACATCACTAGGGGATTACAATTTGAGAATTTTCTTAGGGGGCAAACACCTTTAAAGAACACCAAATATAAAAGGGTTAAAGCTATTTGGCTATCAAGCCCACATTACTAAGAATAGTAAGTACAGGCAGTCCCCGGGTTACGTACAAGATTGGAAATTTAAAATTGTTTGTTGTAATGGGACCAAGGATTATCAATAAAGCTTCATTACAGACACCTTACAGCTGACATTGCAGTCTGGGACTAAAGTACAGCATCCATAGAATCACAACAAAGGTCACATTGGTCAGGGGTTCCATCTTTAACTGGGGGTCGTCTGTAATTCGGGTGTCCTTAAGTGTCTGGACATGATATAGTCTATCTCAGGTCACTGTTTATTTGTTAATTGTTACTATGTTCTTCGTTATTGTCCCTCATTCTGTACATGGCATCAGAAAATTTAGCTTAAAACACAGCAATCTGCTTTAGTTGAAATGCATACAGAAATATGTAAGCACATGCTCAATCCAATAAAAATATTTTAAAATGTGGGAGAGTGGAGATGTACCTAATTTATTAAAAAATATGATAGTTCAACAATAACAAAAGTTATACATCTATACATTCGTATAAAGCTCACAATAAAAATAGAAAAAGCCACAGCACTCAGTGGGCGGTGACAGCGCTTCTTTTATTAACCAAACACAGAGATGTTTTTCGAAGTGTGGGAGGCAGGATATTAGGTAATTTACCAATATACATCTATTCAAAATTCCCACCACTTTCTTGATATGTAAAGTAAAGCCCCCTGGTTTAGAAATTTCTTTTACCACATTAACCAAACCAAACAGATTTTACTGTTCCAGGACTTTATGACAGTATTCATGAATTCTATTGCTGATAGAGCGATTTCTCATGGATAGATGTAGATAACATAATCCTGTGTTCACATGACCCTCTATCTGCATCCATTTTATGGTCAGAAATATCTGGTGGATGAAGTAGAAGAAAGGAGGCTTCACTTTACATATCAATAAAGCAGAGAACTATTAACCCCCTTAGTGTCCCACTATTAGCACTCTGCATCGAAGCTGAGCCGGGATCGGGAATCACGGGGTGTCAGTGGTAATCTACCGCTGACATCCTCGTGTAATACCTGCGGTCAGAGTGATCTCCGATTGCGGGTGTTAACACTTTAAATGCCTTGTTCAGTGCAACTGTGACATTAAAATAGCCGTAGGGAGATTCCCTGCTCGATCAGCACACTGTATTTAAGGTTCACTCATCACTTTGGAGGAGAATACATAGATTATTTGGATGTCACATTAACGGGCAACTAGGAGAAGATCCTAGTGTCACCTTTTCGTAAATCGGTAGCAGGGAATACAATTTTATTAGCCACGTCATGTCATCCCTGACATGTCATGGATAATATTCCCTTTGGAGAGCTGGTTCGTCTGCGCAGGAATAGCTCCACGTACTGTAAACTGTAATACTACCCATGTAGTGTATTTAATAGATTGCACGACATGTAAAAAACAATATGTACAATAAACTCTCTAAAAACACGGATAAGAAAACATCTTTCAGACATATAGACAGATAGGAAAATGTTAATTGACCTTAACCTAGAGCAAGTTTGTGAAGAGTTTATAGCTTTGAGTAGTTCTCCTCTGAAATCATGAGTTAATCCGTTTCCCTTTGTCTGAGATTTACCTGTATAATATGTGAAACTGAGTATATGAAAATAACTTATCAAGAATGTTGATATCCTTTGTTCTTACCTGTTTGGGATAATATTTTATCTTTCATAAGCTTTTATACAATGATATTAAGCCGCACTCATAACGGGCAGAGTCAGTCTTGTCACATGTTCATGACGTCACACTTAGGGAGCACGGTCTTTAAATAGATTCATGATCTTACATGTAAGTAGACCGAATGCTTTTATTGGAACGCAATAAATAGAGACTCTATTGGATAACACTCTCCTGAAGTGCTGGTTATCTTTCTAAAGTTTGATGCTTTTAGTTTATTCATTAAAATATGCCACTGACACATAGTAACGAATCTGCAGAAACCAAACAGCTTCAAAGACCTGAGGCTGTCATGGCAACTGATCAACGCTCCCGATGACGTCAGCGGGGTGCTTGGATATGCAGTATGCAGCAAACCCCCCGTCAACATCTCATTAACCACCTTTTAAGGGACAGCTACCAGTATGATGGATTGTAAAAAGCTAAGAGAAGAGCAGGTCCTGCTAAAGGGTGCACACACCAGGATGTCAGTGTGCTTGATTTGCAATCCATGATCCGGGTGGTAGATTAACTTTAAATGCCGCCAGAATTTGCAATATGCAGAAAACCCCACGTCACCACCCCATTAACAGCTCTTTGCTGTACTATTACCACCAAGGTTTAAATTGAAATCTGTCAGATATCATAGTGGCTGTATTTTAAACACAGTGAGAGGAAGAATATATGGTTTTCAAATCACTTCTCCTACCACTATAAGAATTACTGAATCTAAACACCCAAAGCACCTTTAGCCTCATCCTCGTGTTAATTAAGATGAACCAGGCATGGATCCCACTTGGTTGTGCCAGCGCCTGAGTGAGTGGTTAAAAACTCACTGTAATTAAAATTAAAATCCATCATAAACGACATTAGCTGTATTTAAAATTAAAATGTATGAAATACTGCATTAGCTGGATTCAAAATTGAATATTTTAAACACAGTGAGAGGAAAGTATTTGGTTTTCCCATTGGTCCTTCTACTTTTATAAGAATAACTGGATATGAACACCCAAGGCACCTTAAACCCTTATGCCACTTTGTTTTTTTGTTCAATTTTTGCTCCCCATGTTGAAATATCTATAACTTTTAACATTTTTCTGTGTACAGAGCTGAATGAGGGCTTATTTTCAGCGTAACAAATTGTACTTCTCAGTGATGTTGTTTATTATTCCATGCTATGTACTGGGAAGCAGCAAAAAATTGGCAAAATTGAGGAAATTGGCAAAATAACGCTTTTGCGTCACTTTCTTCTGGGTTCAGTTTTTATGACTTTCACTTTGCAATCCAAATGATATGTACACCTTATTCCTTGGTTCGGTATGATCACAGTTAGAACACATTTATGTAGGTTTTAATGTGTTTTAATACATTTTCAAATAATTAAATTATGTGTATGAAAAAAAAATTTGTTTTGCCATCTTCTGATGCTAATAACATTTTCACACTTTGGTGTGCAGAGTGAGATGTCATTTTGTGCGAGATAAGCTGACGTTTTCAGTGCTACCATTTTGATGAATGTGCAGCCTTTAAATCACTTTTTATAAAAAAAATTTATGTGATGTTGAACGGTGTCTGGGTGCACCACCGGGAATAACCATTTTAAGATTTTGACATGTTTGTGATTTTTAATGTTTATTTAGTTTTATATCAGTTCTAGGGAAAGGGGGATTATTTGAATTTTTAGGATTTTTATTTTTTTTACTTTTTTTTTTTAGACCCTCTAGGGTACTTTAACCCTAGATGGTCTGATCAGGCCTACTATATACTAAAATACTACTGTATTGCAGTTTATGGGGGGTTTTTTTACACAGAATTCATTACAATGTGCCACTGGCTATATACTAAGGGGCCGGCACTGGCTATATAATAAGGGGCATGTACTGGCTATATACTAAGAGGGCAGGCTGCTACACAGATTTTTCCCTAGTGCTGGCAGTCTCAAACAACCGATTTTTGACTCACAGGTCTGTAATTTCCAGGACGACTTTTTGACCCTTTTTTAAAATATTGGCACCACTTTTGCTATGTGCCAGTGCTGCGGAACAGAACCTGTCCTTAATGAATCTTCAAATATTAGATATAATGGTATATCACAATACATAATTCATTCAGTACCTAGTGATGTATGCTATCTGGGCCTGGTGTTGAGGCAGCGCAGTACCTCTTTCTGGGCTAACCAGCTGATGTTTAATGGCGGATTTACATTATTTGTCATCATGTCATTTCCCATGGAACTTTCCTGGGTAGAAATTCCCTTCTACTATAACCTCCAAGTTATTCCTCAGAGGGCCCATGCTCTCTCTGTTTTCAGTTTTTTTACTATTTATATATTTGTAAAATAATTTGGGATTATTTTTACTTTCAATGGCAATTTTTTTTTTCAGTTTCTATTTTTGTTGCCTGTTTTTACATGTTTTTTTTATTCTTTGGAATCCTGTAATGCCTCATCATTACCTTTTTGTTTTAGTGACTTAAATGCCATATCTTTATCCTTTATTGCCCGCCTTACAGTACTACACATTGTTGTTTTTTGCGTTTATTTTTGAGAACATTGGGGCACATTTACTATGAAGAGGGCAAACTGCACTAAATGCAGTTGCCTGTGTATAGTGCAGGGTGCACTATAATCCAGATTCAGGATTTCTAGCATGCGTTCTAGAGGACAAAGGTTCTTTACTGTAAGAGCAGTGGGACTTTGGAACTCTCTGCCACAAGAGGTTGTTATGGCGGATTCTATGTACATGTTCAAGAGAGGCCTGGATGACTTTCTAGAGACAGAAAATATAACGGGTTATAGGGAAAAAACATTTATTTAATTCTTAAAGGTTGGACTTGATGGACTTGCGTCTTTTTCCAGCCTTATATACTATGATACTATGAATCCGGTACCTCCTGCACTGCCCCGACAGAGTCCGACACTTTTTTTTCTGCTGTATCTTTAACATGGGGTGTATGACACAATTCTGTCTAACTTTGCATAATAAATCTGATCACCGACCGGAATGCCTGCTAATTTGTGTTGCATGAAGACTAGTGCAGCTGCGCCACAAAAGGGTTGTGTGTAACACAAATGTGGTGCAGACACTTCTTAAATATCTGTGCAAGCTGTTTGCATCAAAAGAACATGCAAGATCTGACAGAAAAAGGTCTTCCCTTAGCTGTTGAAAATTTGCCCTATTAAAGTCCAGAGTTCCTGTTGTCCGTGTTCTGAAAGTCATAGTAAAGAATAATTTAAAGTAAATTCTGTTGTGGTCACTGTTAATTAGGTGATCCTCAACCTTCAATTTTGATACCCTGTAAGGTCTATTGGTCAAGATAAGGTCCTGGAGTGCTCCCCCTCTTGTTGTTTCTTGTACCAGTTGTGACCTTTTTTTGGTAAAAACAAGAGCGTAAGAAGCTTAAAGAGGGACCATACAGCAGTATGTCAGTGTGCTTGATTTACATTCCTTGTTCCTGGTAGTAAAGGTCTTTTAATTAATAATTTCCCCACTATACAAACACCACACCCAAGAGTGATCATTATTATTAGTCAGATATTAGCTCTACTCTATTAATTGTTTGCTTAGCCTAGTAAAATCTAGCCAGAATAATAAATGTGTGATATAAAGAATATTTTATTGGATATTTATCAAAAATGTCTAAGAGCGAAAATGGTTCTAGTTGCTCATCGCAACCCATTAGAGCTCATAATAGTTTATAAAATGAAAACTGACCTCTGCTTGGCTGCCATGAACAACTATAACATGTTTGATTTTAGACACTTTTGATAAACAGTCTATTGTGTCTGCCATGTTATGGAGCAAACAGAAAAATTGAGTAATGCAGGGGGCTGCATGATCTCATATGGTATTTTTGGTATATTTGTGGGGGTTGTAGAAAGGGATGTAGGTAGAGGCTCATGGGCTAGTACATATAGTATGAGAAGCTTATACACAAAGTTTTCAGCACATCTCTACATTGCACCTTTAAAACTACCACTTTCAATTATGGTGTAGTGTCCCACACAGGCACCTAAATAATATATACAGTTGACTATACTGGGCCCCTGGTGTATATCACAAGTATATCATACCACTGTTGCTTAGTCATTGTAGCTAAATTATACTCACAATCATAGCCATATGAACAGTTTGGGAAATATTCAATGATGAAGACAAAGGCAAACCAATTCTAAGGTAGTACCTCAAATCTCTGAAACCAAAAAACTAGGAAAACCAGAAAAAAGACCTAGGACAGACACCAATAGGAACAACAATCCCCTGGCACAGGATGTTTGCAGTGTTAAATTGTTTAAATTGAATCTGCCAAAGAAAGAGTATGTTACAGCAAAGAATGATGAAAGTAATTGATTAAGTGCACAATATTATAATAGAACCAACTTGTTAACAGAATGGCAGACCAGAATTTAAAGTAAAGTCTTGTAACAAACCACCAGGGTCAAAAGGTATCCTGTAAGATGAGGAGCGATGCCACAAAAGTGCAGTTATGGCAGAAGAGTCTTATTATGGACCATGGCCAGAACCTTTTTTATTAAAGATACCGTATATGCCGGCGTATAAGACGACTGGGCGTATAAGACGACCCCCAACTTCTGCCCTAAAAATATAGAATTTGGTATATACTCACTGTATAAGACTACCCCTCTCCCAAATGAAAAAAAGTCTGCTTAAAACTTTGCAAAACAAACAAGAGAGCAAGTGCCTGGTGATCATAACTGTAAGCTGCGATATTAATGAAGATCCGACATGCTTCTGTAAGTGCCACCTGTGACCCCCAGCTCTGTGACGCCGACCGCTGTGACAGGGCGGCTGCATTAGCATACAGCGCGCCGCCCCGTCACCGCGTACTAAGCCTCTTCTAATGACTGTGAGAGGCGGACTGCCGCGCATGCGCGGCGGTCCCAGGAAGCGGCTCTCTGCGCGCTGACGGGGAAAAAAAACACCTCACACAGTGCGGCCCCCGTATATCCGGCGTATAAGACGACCCCCCACTGTAGCCATTATTTTAAGGGGTTAAAAAGTAGTCTTATACGCCAGTATATACAGTATGTATTTTAATGTGTTTGTTGTGTGGCTATGAATTGATAACAATGATTTATAGGTGACTTCATTTAATTGGTTGTTTTTGTTGTTGATACAGTACAAGTACACCAAGTACAGTTGGTGATGGTATCACTCATTCTCTTTCTCTTTGACTCTAAGACCGGTTTCACCTTAGTCTGTGATCAGTCTGTGATCATGGACGTGAGAAGTGGCGAGTCAAATGCACAGTTCTTGTTTCCCAGATATGCAGGAGAGCCAACACTGTACTGTTGGCTCTGCTGCATTTTGTGGAAACAAGAACTTTGTGTATCATATGATCCGTGGAAAGGCACTTCTCACATGCATGATCACGGACTGATCACGGACTAATCTGTATGTTTCTATCCCAGAGTATATGAAATAACATTTTATCATTCCTACACTATGTAATTAGGTAAATGCTAGGGGCAAGTTCCAGTGATAATTTTGACAAGGCAAAGCGTATGAATTAATGATAAATGCTATATTGAATAGTAGTTTGTGGTAGTTCACGCTGTAAACAAAGCCCTAGGTAATATAAATTATTTCCTCCAATGGGAAATAAACGCTTGATAGTCTAAAGTCTTTGGAAGGCTGGAAGCTTATTCTAGATCTCAAAAGAAAATTCATTTGAGCTGGCCTAGCGATATTACAGAATAATATTATGTGTTAAGAATTATTTGCAGTTGGTTGGCATATGTATCTGAAAATGAAGATAATTTGTAAATCTCAATGGAATATAAGGTTTATTTAAATAGGATGCAATTAGTTTCGTATCTGTCAATTCAGTAATGATAATTAATTTTAAGGTTAATTTCCTTTGATGCTTAAATCTTATTTAAAACATTTAGAAAAAGACATAAAATTAGGATGTTACAACCACGAGACATCGGGTGCTTTTGAGACTCTCTCTGTGTCTATTATCACGAGAAAATTAGGTCGGACATAATGTGGGAATTTTTGTTCATTATTCAATGTAATGGATGGAAGTCAGGAAAAAAATCAGCTGGAATTGGTGAGGTTGACGGCACAAGATTTGCATTTGCTTTGTTCACAGGATTAATTGCAAATGTATCCAACAAAAGAACTGGATTTATACATGAACAAGCTTGACATGGAAAGAAAATTGGATATGGATTGCTGCTTTCGCAACTAATGAAGTTTAATGTTAAAAGAATTCCCCACAGGCTGTGTTGTATTATAACCCACAAAAATAATGAAAGGAGGCATACGATCCGGCACTCCTATACTATGGTTAACTATGGCTGCAAGGGATTTTTGGGACGACTCTTGCAATAAATTGGACAAACACACAGGGTACAGAGAGCAAGAGAAATACATTACACCCTAAGCGTGGCTATTTCCTTTATGTTTCTCACTTCTCTTTAACTAGAAGGATCCAAAAACAGAGATCCTATTCAGATGAACAGTAGTGAGGTTTATGATATAATACTGCAATTACGGTATTCTTTCCAGAAGATATAAAGTGTGAACAGCCCATTCAGGTGATGGTTTTGCAGATCATATGCTTCAAAGTTGATTATCTGGATGATGCCCCCACACAGGGCCATGAAAGAAACATCTAGAAGCTGCTCCAATGTTTGACAACATACTGGCAGCAGCTTATTAGACCAATTTCTGATGACAGGTTTCCTTTAAAGGAAATATACCATAAGAATCACGGATGCTAAACCCCTAACACTTTCATGTTCATCCAATGGAGTCAAGTGCTGTGTTTTTTATATCCAGTTACACCTGCAATTTGTAGCACAAAGCATTTTAGAAAATATGTAAATGAGCCTGAGAGGCTCTGGAGGTGCTCATATTTTTTTTTCTATAATGCTGTTTTCTACGAATTATGGGTATTCTTGGATATTAAAAAAATCAGCACAGGAGAATCTACTTCATTCACTCTACCGTAAGTGATTATTATAGTAGATTTCCTTTTATGTACAGTGACTCAGTGATTATCTCATAATGTACTTAACACATTCACTTTTATGCCTTTTATTAGCATTGCAGGCACTACATTGGATTGTTACTGTGATTTATCATTCTTGTAGTGTTTCCCCCATTTTTCAGCATGAATCATTCCTGTTCATTTCGGTAATTAGTATCTCGGCTGATTATTACCAGCCTGTCATATCTCCCTGGAAGTTCCGTAGTGATTGATGGAAGCATTCTACTGGAGGTCATATTGATAATGACGTTTTTTTCTTTTTTGTCATTTTATTGCAGTTGATTTTATAGGTGGCTTTGACTCTTATGGCTACCAGGGACCTCAGAAGACATCTCACTTACAGCTGCAGCCCATGTATATGTAAGTATTTCAATTCCACACATGCTGTGAGTGGCAGTTATTAAAAGGCTATTTCTGCAGAAGGATAAAAAATACAAATTAAACACATTCACATTTCCTCTGTACTGACCCCAGGCTACACTTTTCGATATTAAGCCAGATATTACTCTCCTCACTTTTCAGAGTAATGATTTTTGGAAATAGGATCTGCTTAAAATTAACTGCAGCCCCAATCTGTAATGGTTTCTTGTCTTAAATGTGGAAAATGATATATGACCACAGTTATTTTAACTTTCATCCTCAGATGGATATCAATATTTTTTACTGTATTACAGATGTTGCTTGTGTCACCAAACTATTATATAGAATGGCCTAGTATCAAGGAGCTTCATGTTCTCCACACATTAAGTGGACAGGAACATTGGGATATTGTAGAAAGACATTATATTATCAATCTTTTATACCCTGAGATAGTAGAAAAGTGAAAAATGACTTTTCTGAAAAGATCTTACAGTTTTGTAAAATCTTTTCAGTTCTATTTCTTATATAAATGCTCTTTTCATACAACAGAGCTCCTATGGTATTTTAAGTGGAGAACTGTACCTGTTATAGGAGCAGGTCACACACTTATTACAAGGCCATAATGGGAGAAGGTCTGGCCAGAGGATGGATCTTATACATAAGGGGCAATGAGACTTAATGAAACACCTGAATTAATTGACTACTTGCTGGGGCCCAATACTTTTGTCTTTATAGTGTATCTAATACTTCACAAACCAACTGACCATTCTTTTGTGTATGCAAGTCTTTGTCATTCCTACAGCTTTTGGCTATGACAATAGTGTTAAAATTGTTTTAGTTAATTGATTGTTTAATTGATTGTTTCACTTAATTGATTATGCCCATGAATCTTGACGCAAAACAGTCAAGAAGCTGTACCCTTTGGGCTTAAAAATGCCAAGATTATGACTTAAGTAAAATAATTAACCATCACTATTTACAGATTGTCCATTTGGGAAACAAGAGCCCATTTTCCTCTATGCTTGTAATATAACTTTACCTCCCTTTACTTCACCTTTTACATTGGGCATATGAGGGCTCTTCGTTGTTCATTGACTCCCGGTGCGTTGGATCAGAATTTGATGGCAGAGCCAATCTTGGGCCACAGCTCTCTAGTGTAGTTTTATATCTCTCATGATTGTGGAGGTGAGGGATTGGCTCAGTTGTCACATGCACAGTGTATGGGACATTATTACTACCAGAACTTGAGTAAACCTTTCAAATTTAAAGCTTAAATGTCAGAAGCTAAAGTTTAGCAGTTTGCTACACTGAAGTGGGACAACTTAAGATTCTTTGACATAAAATGTTATAATGAGAGGATTTATACTCACAGTTAGAAATATATTTGGCCCAGTTTCTAATTGTTTAAAGCTTTAACGATAGTACTGTCCCAACCACATCTGCATGCTGCTACAACTTGAGTTTCAGGCTGTAGCGGGCACTCATCAGTGGTCAGGACAGCCCATTTAATTTTGATTTCATCCCAAAGGTATTTTAAGTGGTTGAGGTGATGGCTCTGTATGTGGCAGTCAAGTGGGTGTTTAAATGTAATATACTATCAAAATCATGAATTATGCAATTACTCATAGGACCAGGCACTGTGACTTTGTTTATCTTCCTATATATGTTATCCATGACCTCCTTCCTCCCAAACTCAAGTTATAAAATTATGCTAATTAGCCTTAGGGGCTACAATAGCCCTTCTGCAATCAGTATAATACTATGATTAGCATATTAATAAAAGTTTATTTTAGATGCAGTGTGATGGGGCTACCTACATACTACAGTGGGAGGCGGTATTGTGCTGGGTTACCTTTCAACTGAGGTGGTTGGCTGCAGTGTGCTGAGGCTACATATACACTGGAGGGGTTCGCTGCAGTGTGCTGAGGCTACATATACACTGGAGGGGTTGGCTGCTGTGTGCTGGGGCTACCTATATACTGGGGGGAGGCTGCAATGTGCTTGGGCTATCTATGTACTGGAGGGCTGCAGTGTGCTGGCTCCCTATATACTTGGGGGGGCTACACTGTGCTGGCTCCTTATATAGTGAGGGGGGCTGTAGTGTGCTGGCTCCCTATATAATGGAAGGAGCTGCATTATACTGGCTCCCTATATACTGAAGGGGACGGCAGTGTGCTGGCTCCCTAAATACTAAGTGAGCTGTATTGTGCTGGCTCACTATATACTGCGGGGAGCTGCCATGTGCTGGATGCCTATAAACTGGGGTGGCTGCATTGTGCTTGGGCTACCTATAAACTTTGAGGGCTTGGCTGCAGTGTGCTGCGGCTACCTATATACTATGGGGTGGCTTGTGCTTGGGCTACCTTTAAATCCAGGGGAGGCTGCAGAGGGCACGCTGTACATGTTAGAGGAGAAATGTCTAAGCTAACATAGTGGGATAGTGTGGCATATTCTACAATCCATATATAAATGCATGTCTAATATTTTTAATTAGAGAGGGGAAGTTTATGCTAAAAATTGGGGTGAATTATATACATTTTCATAACCTTGTGGGGGCAGATTTTTTGAGATTCACCCTGTACAACAACAAACTACCTAGAATTTTCCTAGCCATGGATACCATATAAAAGAAGATTACAACAGTCATGGTGACTGGATCCAATTTTAAGTGTTCCTGGGTTATCATGCTTGATTTTGGTAGTAGGTTTCCTGCTGGTTTTGGATTACAAATATTAATACAAATAACAAATCAGATAGCTGTGAACACAACCTTACATTTCAATAATCTTTTTTTCAATTTGACTATGATGCTGTCCACACAGGGTTTAGTCTATGAAATATGGCCAACATATCACCTTGCATTTAGATGTGAATGTGAAAAATAAAACACTTGTACCACTATTTCCACAAAGGCAGAAAGGGAGAACTGGGAGATTTCAGTCAATTATTATTTCATGTATCAAAGTGTATATATAGTAAATTTGTTATGTGTGTAAATTTTTACATTATGTATTGCCTTCTGTGTATCTTGTATTCAGGAACCATATAGATTATTGATGTATAAAAGGAGTATATAATCAGGTAAGCTATACTATATGTAACAACATGCATTTTTTTTCTCATTTTAAATATTTTTATTTTTTTAAGTACTCTGCAAACACTAGATCAACACTGAAAACAAAATTTGCCATACTGTAATTTATAAGAGCTGAGGTTTAGGGTCCTTGCACACAAACTCTAAAAATGGTATTTGTTTTTAGAGTGTCAAAAAAGGGAAAGATTGAGGAGCAGCACCGCGTTGGGGAGAGAAAAACTCGTGTGCAGGTCTTCACAACAGGGTCCACCAAGGGCCCTTATGTCCAGAAACGAAGAAATACTGAAGCAGCACATGAAGGTAGAATAAAAACACATTTACGGAGTGCTGCTTCAGTATTTCTTCGTTCCTGTTTTTAGAGTGTGTTATTTACAGTCCTCCATGGAAAATTCACCAGGACTGCCATACCTACAGCATTCTGCAGTACGAAGAATGATCTGAAAAACACCACAAAGACCCCTAAATATAAAGTGCTGCAGATGTTGATTTTAAAATTCATCCACTACTTTAAAAGGAAAAGGGTATTTAAAGGGGTATTCCCACAAAGACAGGTTTCTTAAATATACTCAGGATAACAAAATAGCACATTCTCTAATTCATTGTTATTAACAAAAATACAGCATTTCACAGATATAATTGCAATCTGTCTCTATCAGTCCTGATGTATACAATATTGATAGGTCCGACCCTGGATCTTCTGAGTTTAGGGTTGGCATCCATATTGCTCTTCTGTCTGACACTGCGCGGAGCTGAGCTCCTCTCTGTTCTCTGCCTCTAGCCCCCACCCTTGCATTCCAAGACGAGCTCACACACACACTCACTTCCTGGCAGCAGCTTGTGAGGAGAGTAAAGCTACAGACAGATAAGATCTTTATCCTGTGGAGGCACAGCAGATCTGACAGTATGTGTTATAGGTGAGATATAGCAAAGTTGTGTATGTTATGGCTACGATAGTAGTCATGTGTTATATGCATCTCATGGATCTCATCATCCCTCATCATTGATCTGTCTCATCTCTTTTTCTATGTGTCAGATACTAATAGAATGTTCAGAAGCTAAATTAAAGTGTATATAAACCTGGACTCTCATAATTTAACTGCATCAGCATACAGCACATAGGGATTATAATGTGTCTGCTTACAGAGCGCACGCTCTTGAATTTTACACTTTTTATCAGAAGAGTAAAACAGCAATACAATTGTAAAGTAAGGGGTTAAAATCCCCTAGTGTAAACATCACTAGGGGATTACAATTTGAGAATTTTCTTAGGGGGCAAACACCTTTAAAGAACACCAAATATAAAAGGGTTAAAGCTATTTGGCTATCAAGCCCACATTACTAAGAATAGTAAGTACAGGCAGTCCCCGGGTTACGTACAAGATTGGAAATTTAAAATTGTTTGTTGTAATGGGACCAAGGATTATCAATAAAGCTTCATTACAGACACCTTACAGCTGACATTGCAGTCTGGGACTAAAGTACAGCATCCATAGAATCACAACAAAGGTCACATTGGTCAGGGGTTCCATCTTTAACTGGGGGTCGTCTGTAATTCGGGTGTCCTTAAGTGTCTGGACATGATATAGTCTATCTCAGGTCACTGTTTATTTGTTAATTGTTACTATGTTCTTCGTTATTGTCCCTCATTCTGTACATGGCATCAGAAAATTTAGCTTAAAACACAGCAATCTGCTTTAGTTGAAATGCATACAGAAATATGTAAGCACATGCTCAATCCAATAAAAATATTTTAAAATGTGGGAGAGTGGAGATGTACCTAATTTATTAAAAAATATGATAGTTCAACAATAACAAAAGTTATACATCTATACATTCGTATAAAGCTCACAATAAAAATAGAAAAAGCCACAGCACTCAGTGGGCGGTGACAGCGCTTCTTTTATTAACCAAACACAGAGATGTTTTTCGAAGTGTGGGAGGCAGGATATTAGGTAATTTACCAATATACATCTATTCAAAATTCCCACCACTTTCTTGATATGTAAAGTAAAGCCCCCTGGTTTAGAAATTTCTTTTACCACATTAACCAAACCAGATTTTACTGTTCCAGGACTTTATGACAGTATTCATGAATTCTATTGCTGATAGAGCGATTTCTCATGGATAGATGTAGATAGCATAATCCTGTGTTCACATGACCCTTTATCTGCATCCATTTTATGGTCAGAAATATCTGGTGGATGAAGAAGAAGAAAGGAGGCTTCACTTTACATATCAATAAAGCAGAGAACTATTAACCCCTTAGTGTTCCACTATTAGCACTCTGCATCGAAGCTGAGCTGGGATCGGGAATCACAGGGTGTCAGTGGTAATCTACCGCTGACATCCCCGTGTAATACCTGCGGTCAGAGTGATCTCCGATTGCAGGTGTTAACCCTTTAAATGCCTTGTTCAGTGCAACTGTGGCATTAAAATAGCCGTAGGGAGATTCCCTGCTCTATCGACACACCTGTAGTGGTATTTTGGGGGTGCCGATCGTTGCTATAGCACCCCGAGGTCTGAGCTAAGACCCTTAGGCTGGTCCATAGTAAATGCCTTAGTTCCACATCCTATGCTCAGCATAAGTATATAGGGTATCATCAAATGATTGCTTGCTCACAAACATCAAACATTGCTTGCTCATCCCCATAGTAAACACAAGTACAGAAGTAAAAACAAGTGAAAATGTTTTTTTTTTAAAAATAAACCATAAATAAAAAATCAAAAAGCCACCAAAGCCCGCTATATTACTTTAACCTACGGCATTACAAGTTATGGTTCAAATTTTTTTCACAACAGTTTTAGGAATAAATCTCTAGCAGTCCTGAAGAAATCCACAATGTGGTTTTTTCTGCTGCAGTTTCAGTCCTGTGTGGCATTAACAAGACTGACTGCGGTGTGTAATCTGTTGGATCCAAAGTTTGGCTCAAAAAAATAAGACCCGCTGTTTTAGTAGACAGCATTTTTCTTGTTTAAAAGTTAAAGAAAAGGACACTCCCACCAGGGTGAGGTTGTAATCAAGCCCCTGATGGTGCCCAGCTTGCAGTATCCCTGTTCCTCTTTTTTAGCTTCTTATATCCTGGGCTGAGTCCTTGGGCTGAGGTGGGGTGGTTGCATGTGCACAAAACCCTCCCCGCGAATACCCGCGGTCGGTGCGTGCACCGATCGCGGCTAATTAACATAACCACCTAACAGCCGCCGGCAAAGTCGCCGGCCGCGTTTAAAAGACTGCTGCGCGCGGTTTTTCCATGGCGGCGGCGATCGGTTGCCAGGTAAGCCTCGTGTCTTCTCTTGACACGAGGTATCTGGCAGCTGCAGCATTCTTTCCAATGAGCGTGGGCTCTTGTAATGAGTTGCTGCAAATGCCATATAATTGCATAAGAAGTATGGCAGTATATGGTCGCACAGCGATCTACCACTGGTTAATCGTACCCTAATGGGTCAAAAGCTATGCACAAAAAAAGAAAAAAAGTTTAAAAATAAAAAAAATTAATAAATATTAAAGTCAATCACCCCCCTTTCCCTAGAACGGATTAAACATAGCAAACAGTAAAAATCACAGCCGTATAGTATCGCCGCGGCCAAAATGCCTCGATCTATCAAAATATAAAAACGGTTACGGCCGGCGGTGACCTCCGAGGCGGGAAATGGCGCCCAATGTCCGAAATGCAACTTTTCAAAACAAACCTTTTTACATAACATAAAAATTGAAAAAAAATAAATGATCAAAAAGTGGGGGGATGTCACAGACCCTCCAAATAGTAGCCATGAAAACGTCGCCCATCGATTTTGCAAAAATGACTCCTCACACATTTTCCGTGCGCGCAAGTATAAAAAGTTATTAGCGGCAGAAATGGCAAAAATTTTTTTTTTCTTTGTTGTACACCTTCGTTTAATTGTTGAAAATGTTACAACAACAATAAAACCTATATAAATTTGGTTCACCGCGATCGCCAACCGAAGCAAAGAACTAAGGCATGTTATGTGGAGCGAAAGTGAAGTCGTACAACTGAAGCCCACAAGACGTTCCGCACGTGCGGGTTTTTTTTTTTTTCAATTTTTCCCACATTTGGAATTTTTTTCAGCTTCGCGGTACAAAGAAAAAAAAACTGCATGTTAAAATAAATAACATTACGGGAAAGTAAAATTTGTTACGCCAAAATAAAGCCCTCACCCAGGTTGTACATGGAAAAATGAAAAGTTATGGCTTTTTGAATTGGGAGAGCAAAATCAGCGAAAACCCTCCGTCCTTAAGGGGTTAACAATTATTATTGTTATTAACCGTTTTTGCTGAATAAAAAGTATGTTGAAACATGTGGCCGAACTGTTATATCTGTTCAGTAGAAATTATAATAACTTATAAAACCTTACCATCTTTGGAAGCTTTTATATTATTTATTCTGGTATTCTCTGTATCATGCCTGTGCATAGAATATCATTAAGAAGAACTAAAAGTCTGATAAATACCACTAAAAACAAACAAGAATATTTTTGTTAAAAGGGCAACTATTATAAAAGCTGTAAAACACCAGAGAATAGTATCATAGTAATAAGAAAGCTGGAAACGGCTGGAAACCAAGGCCTGACAAAAAATACTCACCTCCTACTCATTTGTCTTCTGATTTGTGTGCAAACTCAAATGTTCTCCCTAATGTACATGGAACCACCATGCACTTACTGATGGAAGAGTTCATTTGTTTCTTATGCTGCCACTTTCTGGAAATAGTAAAGGCCACCAATGGAGTTGCAACCACTTGATTGACCGTGCTGGAATCGACACTTAAGATTTTCTCATCTCCCTATTCTAATGTCCTACTTGAGAAGTGATGCATACTCTGATCTGTTTTTGTCGCCGTATAGGGGCATTTCATCACTTTTGGCATCAGGGGGGGCGCTGGAAACTGTGCGATATTTTTCCATGGGATGTAAATTGTTGTGCAGGATGGGACTTTGGCGTGTGGACTAAAAGGTTAGAGCTCCTAACTTGCTTTGAGCGGCTCGAAACTTTTGCGCCACAATGAGTCCGAAAAAAAAGCAAAAGAAAACTGTTGGTAACTTACCACGGCACCACAAAATTTGCTCACCAAAAAGGAACAAGTCGAAAGGTTTGGAAATACCATCTTTGGCGCTGACACTTCATAAATTGAGGCCCAGAAAGGTAAAACAGAAAACACAGCCATTTTTCCATTGGAAATGCAATAACAGATTACCCCCATAGTGTTTTTGTAGAAATTTTCTTTATACAGCCATAGTATTCAAATACTCTTAAGAATTGTCAGCTTTTAGCAAATAAAATGTTATCTTTTATAATAATGAAATGTTTTACAATTTTCAATTCCTCATAGTGTCAAGATATCTGCTTGGTGTCATTGAAAAGGAAGCTTTGGCTGTTTTCTTTTTCATGTATAAACATCTTTCCATGTTCGATGTGACGGCCACAGGTGTGCTTTTGACTTCATTTCACAAGCCGTGCACTGCTGTGACCCACATGAACTGTATTATTTTTCCAGTTTCCTTAAATTATTTTTTTTCCTAATGCAACAATTATCAGCTACACTTTCTTAGAATTGTTTGGTTATTCCCTGAATATTTCTGAATAAATGAATAAGTGACTGTTATCATTTCTCTTGTCAAAGTATGACTGTCTCTATACAGACGGTCTGTGACAGCATTGATATGACTGTGTAAGGACATACCCATACCTCCCAACTTTTGGACGAGAGAAAGAGGGAAAAAGCCCTCCCCATTTTTCTAAACCCGCCCATTGTTCCCACCCACAGCTCGTATCATATGGACCTTGACGTCCCCACATGTACGATGCCTCTACTTTGGCCAAGCCCCACCCCCCCAACCCCTGACCCGTCTAATTCCCTTAATGCAAATCTCACATAAAACCAACGTGAGTGAGCCTCCCTTTACTTTCGGGTTCCACGTTTTATTAGCTCCAAACTTACACAAATCTATCTGTATCCTACTCCTCCTGTCAACAAGCCTCCACCTTCTTCTAAGCGCCTCCTGTCCTTCACATAGCCTCCTCCTGTCCCGCAGAGCCCCTCCTGTCCCATAGCCATCCTCCTGTCCTCCACAGCCTCCTCCTGCCGTCCAGCAGCCTCCTCCTCTATTCTTCTCCGTCCCCACCTCCTCCTGTAGCCTCCACCCCCCCCCCCTGTCCTCCTCCTTTAGCCCGTCCTCCAGCCCCCTGGCTTCCCTCCTGTACCTCAGCCCCCCCCTGTCTTCCTCCTGTGCCTCACCCCACCCCCCCAGCCACCCTGTTCCTCCTCCTGTATCCTCCGCCCCCCCCTTGTCCTCCTCCTGGTCCTCCAGCCCCCCCGTCCCCCTCCTGTGTCCCCAGCCCCCTGCCTCCCGGCTCTCCTCCTCACTCCTTCCCTCCACCTTCCTTCTGCCTCCCCCTCCTTGCCCGAGCCCCCCCCCTTTGTTTTTCCTCCTCCTGTAGCACCTCCAGCCTCCCTGTCTTCCTCCCTGTTAAGCCTCCAGCCCCCCCGTCTCCTTCCTCCTGTAGCTCCAGCCCCCCCTGTTCCCTCTCCTTTAGCCCTCCAGCCCCTGTCCTCCTCCTGTAGCTCCAGCCCCCTGCTTCCTCCCTGGTTTAAGCCTCCATCCCCCCTGTCCTCCCCTCTAGCCTCCGCCCCCCTATTCCTCCTCTTCTAGCTCCTCCCGCCCCCCCCTGTCCTCCTCCTGTAATCCTCCGCCACCCCTGTCCCTCCTCCTGTGCCCCAGGCCCCTTTTTTCCCTCCTCCTGTGCCCCCGCCCCCCTGTCTTCCCTCCTGTAGCCTCAGCCCCCTGTCCTCCTCCTGTAGCCTCCAGCCCCCCTGTCCTCCTCCTCTAGCCTCCACCCCCCTGTCCTCCTCCCTTACCTCCAGCCCCCCCCTGTCCCTCCTCTGTATCCTCCGCCACCACCCCTGTCCCTCCTCCTGTCCCAGCCAACCACCCCTTTCCCTCCTCCCTGTGCCCCAGTTGCCCCAGCCCCCCTGTCCTCCTTCCTGTAGCTTCCATCCCCCCCTGTCCTTTCGCCTGTAGCCTCCAGCCCCCCTGTCTCCTCCTGTATCCTCTAGCCCCGCCTGTTCCCCTCCTGTAGCCTCCAGTCCCCCTGTCCTCCTCCTTTACCTCCAGCCCCCCCCCCCCCCCGTCCTCCCTCCTGTGCTCCAACCCCCCCCCCTGTTCTCCTCTGTACCTCCAGCCCCCCCTTTCCTTCCTCCTGTAGCCTCCAGCCCCGCCCTTTCTTCCTCCTGTATGCCTCCAGCCCCCCTTCTTTCCTCCTGTACCTCCCAGCCCTCCCTGTCCTCCCCTCCTGTAGCTCCAGCCCCTTCCTCCTCCTCCTCTAAGCCTCCAAGGCCCCCCCCCCCCCCCCCCTGTCCTCCTCCTGTAGCCTCCAGCCACCCCTGTCCTCCTCCTGTGCCCCAGCCACCCCTGTCCTCCTCCTGTGCCCCAGCCCCCCTGTCCTCCTCCTGTAGCTTCCAGCCCCCCCCCCCTGTCTTCCTCCTGTAGCCTCCAGCCCCCCTGTCTTCCTCCTGTAGCCTCTAGCCCCCCCTGTCCTCCTCCTGTAGCCTCCAGTCCCCCCTGTCCTCCTCCTGTAGCCGCCAAGTCCCCCCCCTGTCCTCCCTCCTGTTAGCCGCGTCCTCCAGTCCCCCTGTCCTCCTCCTGTAGCCTCCAGCCCCCCCTGTCCCTCCTCCTGTAGTCGCCGGCCCCCCCCCCCCCCTTGTGTACCTCCTCCTTGCCCCAACCCCACCTGTCCTATAATCCCTCCGTCCTGGCTCCTCTCCCTGTGGCCCCCCTGTCCCCTCAGGTTCTTACCTGCACTCATTCCATCTTCTCCCGGGCTGGAGTCTGAATGACTTGTGGAGGGGGCGTGGCCAGCCAGGGGCGGAGCTGCATTCTCACATGATTGGTGCAGACATCATGTGAGGAGGTAGTAGGGGCTCATCCCGCCTCCTCCCGGCTCATATGCCTCGGCTGCTCTACAGCTCTCAACTAGGGGATCTGGAGGAGGCGGGACAAAGTGGGGAAAGTGGGCGGGGCCTGGGACATCCTCTCCCCCGCCCGTTGCAGCGTGACAGAGCCCAAAAAATGTGACTGTCAGGCTGAAAACGGGACTGTTGGGAGGTATGCATACCTGTTTGACAATTATTTATAAATCACTGGCACAGACGCTTTTTAAAGCCCCCAGTGTTTTCCTGGCCTTACAGAAAAATACAACACATTGGAAAGGTTTTTTGTTTTTTAAGAAAGCTTTCCTGGAATTGTAATTTCCTGTATGTATTTGCTCAAATAATAGCAATGTCAGGAGATTTTAGGTTGCTATTTATTATATACTCTATATTGAATACATATGTTGATAAGCAAAAACTGATGATTTTAGATGGTAACAACTGTTTCTGTTCTTTCCTAGGTCAAAATAACAAAGCACTGACCTGAAGTGTTCAGGAGCTCACCTATATGTTGCTCCATGAAGTCATTCCCTTGGATTGTAAAAAGAGGGCAGAAAGCATATGTGTTTATGGTTCCTATTCCCCAGATGAATTACCAAAATGAGCCTTGTTCTTGAAGTGCACAAGCGGATATATTTTGCCAGGCAGATCCCAAGAAGACAGAACACCCTGTTATGGCTGGTGCTTTGGTGCCCTCTTCTGGAACTCTCTTGGCTTCTCCTTCTTTTTGCACTCTTAGCTCTAGCTAGGCCACTTTTCTGTTCCAGTATGAGATTTGCACAGGCAGTTACTCTGTGAGAGAGAGGCCTAAATGTTGTAATCTAAGTGAACATCAAGTGATCAAAATAAAAAGTGCCATATAGCCCCCACCCTGAGTTTGAGGCAGTGGAACACATTTGTTTGCTTTGCAGGTGGACACAAGGGAACAGTATGTGCCTGTACGTTGCCTTAACCCAGCCACAATGTGATTATTAGAGAAGGACCCTCCATGCGAGATCTTGTCAAGGCTTGCTGACTTCCATCATCTCCAGTTACTTCTCTGTTCTGGGCATCTGACCACCTGAATGGACATCACACTTGATGTGATCTTTTTACCATCCTCCACACTGACCACAACTTTTTGATAACCCTGGAAAAACATGAAAAGAGTTGCCTTTGAGGTTATTTAAATAAAAATTTCCCATAGAACAGAACATATCTGTCACACAATTTGCACAGGTGCTTAGTCACTATAGTAATTTATGAAGTGGGTATAAAGTGCAATGATACATATATATGTATATATCTATATGGCAATAGAAATCCCAGTTACCATATTTGCATACTGCAATACGACCATTCATAACCAGCTTCATAATACAAAGGATAATGAACGCTATAAAGCCATCAATCCTGTGATTTTGGAGCATTGTGATTGCCCTTAATGCATGATAGCCTAGCTCCCAAAGTCATATTTCATGGCAATTCTGAAGAATTCAAGCATTGCTGTGCAATGTTCCCCATAGTCTTTCAAATCAAAAGGATTCCAACGTATGGGATTTTAGTATTATTCCACATGAGTAGAAAGCATCGGAAAAAAAGCTGCTCTTTCGTCATTGTTTTTATCTTTGCCACTGTTGGTGTTTTCTATGTGACTCGTCTTTTACAAAATAAACATCTACAGATTTCTATAGAGGAAGACCAATTAAACATTTAGAATGAATATTTTATACCTAAGTTAAATGTAAAATATAGTATATAGAGTGCTTTTCCATAAGAATGCTTTTTTGTGAAAACTTGGAACTTTTTTGTGATGTCTGGGAAATTGGTTAGTGTATTAGAATACTTATTTTATTCGTAAATGTGTGTCTATAAAAGAAAAGAGCTTTCAGGACATAACTATTCCATTGTAAAGTTTGTTATAGGATCCCTTTAAGAATTTAACTCCATATAATCTGCAACACATCAGTGTGAATGGTGATGCTAAAGTCTTAATAAAAGGTTATTAATAAAAGGTAATAAATGTATTTGCTAGGTAAAACCCTTTTCCTCAGGGTGCGTTCACACGTTGCAGTTAAAACTGCATCGCAATCAGCTTTGAGGTGGTTTTAGGTGCAGTTTTGTCAATTGAACAGGTGAAAGACATGAACTGAACGAGTGAATGACATTTGTGGAGCAGGTTTACCCTTCAAAATCAAATTCACCCATTCAGTTCATGTCTTTCACCTGTTCAATTGACAAAACTGCACCTAAAACCACCTCAAAGCTGATTGCGATGCAGTTTTAACTGCGACGTGTGACCGCACCCTCAAGTCAAACAATCACCAGTAATTAAGGTCATTTATTCATCCTATAGGGATTTGCAATGTTCAATTACAAAAGAAGTTTGAGGGTGCGTTCACACGTTGCAGTTAAAACTGCATCGCAATTAGTTTTGGGGTGGTTTAGGTGGTATTACTTATTTTAACAAGTGAAAGACATCAAATCAACAGGTGAATGACATTTGTGGAACAGCTTTCAAAATCAAATTCACCCATTCAGTTCATGTCTTTCACCTGTGACATTGACAAAACTGCACCTAAAACCACCTCAAAACTAATTGCGTTGCAGTTTTAACTGCAACGTGTGAACGCACCCTGAGGGCAATGCTGAAATCATTAGCACCTGGGCATATGACTTGATGCGGTTCCCAAAGCACATGGCTGTAACCTTAGAAAAGTTGATAGCACCTTTTAAAGGCTCCCATAGCTGTGATTCGCCATTTTATGTTACTGTCTGACGGAGGCAGACGCAGTTTATTCACAATATACTGCAATATGTGACTAATTTGTCATGCTTTGTGCAGCGCTGCATAATCTGCAGGCGCTATATAAATAAACAATTATTATTAATATGTGAGGTTTATGTGAAAAAAAATATGTCAAAATGAAATATTCAAATCACCCCTTTTCCCTAGAAAACAAACAAACAGAAGAAATAATAAGCATGTTAGGCATCTAAAAATTGTAATAAAAAGTGATTTAAAAGTCATACAGTTCTCCAAATGGTATAATTGAAAACAACATCCTATCCCACACATAATGACACCTTACAGTCTGTATACAAAAGTATGAAAAAGTTACTAGTCTCAGAATATGGATGCACAACAACATTTTCAAAGGCATTAATATATAGACGATCATAGAGGTACCCCCTTTCAGGTCATCACTCGACATTTCAGCCTCCGCTCCACCCCCCTGTCTTACTCCTGTAGCCTCCAGCCCACCCTGTCTACCTCCTGTAGCCTCCAGCCCCCCTGACCTCCTCCAGTAGCCTCCAGCCCCCCTGTCCTCCCCTCCTGTAGCCTCCAGCCCCCTTGTCCTCCTCCTGTAGCCTCCAGCCCCCCGTCCTCCTCCTGTGCCCAAACCCCTGTCCTCTCATGTGCCCCAGCCCCCCTTCCTCCTCCTGTAGCCTCCAACCCCCATGTCTTCCTCTTGCAGCCTCCAGCCCCCCTGCTTTCCTCGTGTAGCCTCCAGCCCCCCCCTGTCTTCCTCCTGTAGCCTCAGCCCCCTGTCCACACTCCTGTGCCCCAACCCCCCCTGTCCCCTCTGTCCCCAGCCCCCCTGTCCTCCTCCTGTAGCTTCCAGCCCCCCCCCCCGTCTTCCTCCTGTAGCCACCAGCCCCCACCTGTCTTCCTCCTGTCTATCCTCAGCCCCCCCCCTTCCTCCTCCTTCCCCCACCCCCACCTTTCCTCTCTGGGCCCCAGCCCCCTGTGCTCTATCCTCCTCCTGGCTCCTCTCCCTGTGGCCCCCCTGCCCCCTCAGGTTTTTACCTGCACTCATTCCATCTTCTCCCGGGCTGGAGTCTGAATGACTTGCAGAGGGGGCGTGGCCAAGCTGGGGGCAGAGCTGCATCCTCACATGATTGGTGCAGACATCATGTGAGGAGGTAGCAGGGGCTCGTTCCCGCCTCCTCCCGGCCCTAGCCTCGGCTGCTCTGCAGCTCTAAACTACAGTGTCTGGAGGAGCGGGACAAAGCGGGGAAAGTGGGCGGGGCCTGGGACATCCTCTCCCCGCCCGTTGCAGCGTGACAGAGCCCAAAAAACTTGACTGCAGGCTGAAAACATACGGTTGGGAGGTATGCATACCTGTTTGACAATTATTTATAAATCACGGCACAGACGCTTTTACCCCTTCGACGCGCGCCGTACTAACCCTTCCCGACGCGCGCGAGCCCTCTCCATAGCGGTAAGTCTTTGCCGCATATTGCAGCAAAGGCTTACGGTAACACCCGCGGTAACATCGCGGGTGTTTTCTCCGCGATCCAGCCGCCGCATGGGCGCGCCATCTTGTTGTGGATCGCTGACGTCACGGGGAGCGGCGATCCGTCGCCATGGTAACCTCGGTGTTGCCGAACACCCGGCTACTTGCTTTTAACCCATGCATTACAATGTGCTAATTGCACATTATAATGCTGGGGAGTAAAATCCACATATGCTGCCATACTGTAGTATGGCAGTATATGATAGGATCGATCAGACTACCTGGGTTAGAGTACCCTAGGGAGTCTGAAAAATAGTAAAGTAAAAATAAAAAAAAAAAAAAAAATAAAAATTATAATAAAAAACCTAAAAATTCAAATCACCCCCCTTCCCTAGAACTGATATAAAAATAAATAAACAGTAAAAATCAAATAACACATTACATATCGCCGCGTCCGAAAATGCCCTATCTATCAAAATATGATAATGTTTTTCACTATGTTTAACCCCGTAACGGAAAATAGCGTCCAAAGTCGAAAATGGCATTTTTTTGCCATTTTGAAAAATATAAAAAAATTAATAAAAAGTGATCAAAAGGTCGCACAGTCCCAAAAATTATCGTAATGAAACGACATCAAAATTCGCAAAAAATGACACTATCCACAGCTCCGTACACCAAAGTATGAAAAAGTTATTGGCCCCAGAAGATGGCAAAATAAAAAAAAAATTTTGTACAGGAGGTTTTAATTTTTTTAAATGTATGAAACATTATAAACCTATACAAATTTGGTATCCACGTGATCGTACCGACCAAAGAATAAAGTAGACCTGTCATTTGGGACGCAGAGTGAAAGCTGTAAAATCCAAGCCCACAAGAAAACGTCACAAATGAGGTTTTCACCATTTTCACTGCATTTGGAATTTTTTTCCCGCTTCCCATACACGCCAAAGAATATTAAATACCGTCACTATGAAGTGCAATTTGTTACGCAGAAAATAAGCCATAACACAGCTCTTTATGTGGAAAAATAAAAAGTTATAGATTTTTTGAAGTTGTGAGTGAAAATGGAAGTGAAAAAACTAAAAAAGGCCAAGTCGTTAAGGGGTTAAAGCCCCCAGTGTTTTCCTGGCCTTACAGAGAAAACAACACATTGGAAAGGTTTTTTGTTTTTTAAGAAAGCTTTCCTGGAATTGTAATTTCCTGTATGTATTTGCTCAAATAATAGCAATGTCAGGAGATTTAGGTTGCTATTTTATATACTCTATATTGAATACATATGTGATAAGCAAAAACTGATGATTTTAGATGGTAACAACTGTTTTCTGTTCTTTCCTAGGTCAAAATAACAAAGCACTGACCTGAAGTGTTCAGGAGCTCACCTATATGTTGCTCCATGAAGTCATTCCCTTGGATTGTAAAAAGAGGGCAGAAAGCATATGTGTTTATGGTTCCTATTCCCCAGATGAATTACCAAAATGAGCCTGTTCTTGAAGTGCACAAGCGGATATATTTGCCAGCAGATCCCAAGAAGACAGAACACCCTGTTATGGCTGGTGCTTTGGTGCCCTCTTCTGGAACTCTCTTGGCTTCTCCTTCTTTTTGCACTCTTAGCTCTAGCTAGGCCACTTTCTGTTCGTATGAGATTTGCACAAGGCAGTTACTCTGTGAGAGAGGCCTAATGTTGTAATCTACGTGAACATCAAGTGATCAAAATAAAAGTGCCATATAGCCCCCACCCTGAGTTTGAGGCAGTGGAACACATTTGTTTGCTTTGCAGGTGGACACAAGGGAAAGTATGTGCCTGTACTTTGCCTTAACCCAGCCACAATGTGATTTAGAGAAGGACCCTCCATGCGAGATCTTGTCAAGGCTTGCTGACTTCCATCATCTCCAGTTACTTCTCTGTTCTGGGCATCTGACCACCGAATGGACATCACACTTGATGTGATCTTTTTACCATCCTCCACACGACCCAACTTTTTATAGCCCTGGAAAAACAAAAAAGAGTTGCCTTTGAGGTTATTTAAATAAAATTCCCATAGAACAGAACATATCTGTCACACAATTTGCACAGGTGCTTAGTCACTATAGTAATTTATGAATGGGTATAAAGTGCAATGATACATATATATGTATATATCTATAAGGCAAATAAATCCCAGTTACCATATTTGCTACTGCAATACGCCGTTCATAACCAGCTTCATAAACAAGGATAATGAACGCTATAAAGCCATCAATCCTGTGATTTTGGAGCATTGTGATTGCCCTTAATGCATGATAGCCTAGCTCCCAAAGTCTTATTTCATGGCAATTCTGAAGAATTCAAGCATTGCTGTGCAATGTTCCCCATAGTCTTTCAAATCAAAAGGATTCCAACGTATGGGATTTTAGTATTATTCCACATGAGTTAGAAAGCATCGGAAAAAAAGCTGCCTCTTCGTCATTGTTTTTTCTTTGCCACTGTTGTGTTTTCTATGTGACTCGTCTTTTACAAAATAAACATCTACAGATTTCTATAGAGGAAGACCAATTAAACATTTAGAATGAATATTTTATACCTAAGTTAAATGTAAAATATGGTATATAGAGTGCTTTTCCATAAAATGCTTTTTTTGTGAAAACTTGGAACTTTTTTGTGATGTCTGGAAATTGGTTAGTGTATTAGAATACTTATTTTATTCGTAAATGTGTGACTATAAAGAAAAGAGCTTTCAGGACATAACTATTCCATTGTAAAGTTTGTTATAGGATCTCTTTAACAATTTAACTCCATATAATCTGCAACACATAAGTGTGAATGGTGATGCTAAAGTCTTAATAAAAGGTTATTAATAAAAGGTAAAAATGTATTTGCTAGGTAAAACCCTTTTCCTCAGGGTGCGTTCACACGTTGCAGTTAAAACTGCATCGCAATCAGCTTTGAGGTGGTTTAGGTGCAGTTTTGTCAATTGAACAGGTGAAGACATGAACTGAAGAGTGAATGACATTGTGGAGCAGGTTACCCTTCAAAATCAAATTCACCCATTCAGTTCTGTCTTTCACCTGTTCAATTGACAAAACTGCACCTAAAACCACCTCAAAGCTGATTGCGATGCAGTTTTAACTGCGACGTGTGACCGCACCCTCAGTCAAACATCACCATAATTAAGGTCATTTATTCATCCTATAGGGATTTGCAATGTTCATTACAAAAGAAGTTTGAGGGTGTGTTCACACGTTGCAGTTAAACTGCATCGCAATTAGTTTGGGGTGGTTTAGGTGGTATACTTATTTTAACAAGTGAAAGACATCAAATCAACAGGTGAATGACATTTGTGGAACAGCTTTCAAAATCAAATTCACCATTCAGTTCATGTCTTTCACCTGTGACATTGACAAAACTGCACCTAAAGCCACCTCAAAACTAATTGCGATGCAGTTTTACTGCAACGTGTGAACGCACCCTGAGGGCAATGCTGAAATCATTAGCACCTGGGCATAGACTTGATGCGGTTCGCCAAAGCACATGGCTGTAACCTTAGAAAAGTTGATAGCACCTTTTAAAGGCTCCATAGCTGTGATTCGCCATTTTATGTTACTGTCTGACGGAGGCAGACACGTTTATTCACAATATACTGCAATATGTGACTAATTTGTCATGCTTTGTGCAGCGCTGCATAATCTGCAGGCGCTATATAAATAAACAATTATTATTAATAGGTGAGGTTATGTGAAAAAAAATATGTCAAAATGAAATATTCAAATCACCCCTTTTTGCCAGAAAAACAAACAAACAGAAGAAATAATAAGCAATGTTAGGCAGACGATCATAGAGGTACCCCCTTTCAGGTCATCACTCGACATTTCAGCCTCCGCTCCACCCCCCTGTCTTACTCCTGTAGCCTCCAGCCCACCCTGTCTACCTCCTGTAGCCTCCAGCCCCCCTGACCTCCTCCAGTAGCCTCCAGCCCCCCTGTCCTCCCCTCCTGTAGCCTCCAGCCCCCTTGTCCTCCTCCTGTAGCCTCCAGCCCCCCGTCCTCCTCCTGTGCCCAAACCCCTGTCCTCTCATGTGCCCCAGCCCCCCTTCCTCCTCCTGTAGCCTCCAACCCCCATGTCTTCCTCTTGCAGCCTCCAGCCCCCCTGCTTTCCTCGTGTAGCCTCCAGCCCCCCCCTGTCTTCCTCCTGTAGCCTCAGCCCCCTGTCCACACTCCTGTGCCCCAACCCCCCCTGTCCCCTCTGTCCCCAGCCCCCCTGTCCTCCTCCTGTAGCTTCCAGCCCCCCCCCCCGTCTTCCTCCTGTAGCCACCAGCCCCCACCTGTCTTCCTCCTGTCTATCCTCAGCCCCCCCCCTTCCTCCTCCTTCCCCCACCCCCACCTTTCCTCTCTGGGCCCCAGCCCCCTGTGCTCTATCCTCCTCCTGGCTCCTCTCCCTGTGGCCCCCCTGCCCCCTCAGGTTTTTACCTGCACTCATTCCATCTTCTCCCGGGCTGGAGTCTGAATGACTTGCAGAGGGGGCGTGGCCAAGCTGGGGGCAGAGCTGCATCCTCACATGATTGGTGCAGACATCATGTGAGGAGGTAGCAGGGGCTCGTTCCCGCCTCCTCCCGGCCCTAGCCTCGGCTGCTCTGCAGCTCTAAACTACAGTGTCTGGAGGAGCGGGACAAAGCGGGGAAAGTGGGCGGGGCCTGGGACATCCTCTCCCCGCCCGTTGCAGCGTGACAGAGCCCAAAAAACTTGACTGCAGGCTGAAAACATACGGTTGGGAGGTATGCATACCTGTTTGACAATTATTTATAAATCACGGCACAGACGCTTTTACCCCTTCGACGCGCGCCGTACTAACCCTTCCCGACGCGCGCGAGCCCTCTCCATAGCGGTAAGTCTTTGCTGCATATTGCAGCAAAGGCTTACCGGTAACACCCGCGGTAACATCGCGGGTGTTTTCTCCGCGATCGCCGCCGCATGGGCGTCGCCATCTTGTTGTGGATCGCTGACGTCACGGGGAGCGGCGATCCGTCGCCATGGTAACCTCGGTGTTTCCGAACACCCGGCTACTTCGTTTTAACCCATGCATTACAATGTGCTAATTGCACATTATAATGCTGGGGAGTAAAATCCACATATGCTGGCCATACTGTAGTATGGCAGTATATGATAGGATCGATCAGACTACCTAGGGTTAGAGTACCCTAGGGAGTCTGAAAAATAGTAAAAGTAAAAATAAAAAAAATAAAAAAAAAAAAATTATAATACAAAAACCTAAAAATTCAAATCACCCCCCTTCCCTAGAACTGATATAAAAATAAATAAACAGTAAAAATCAAATAACACATTACATATCGCCGCGTCCGAAAATGCCCTATCTATCAAAATATGATAATGTTTTTCACTATGTTTAACCCCGTAACGGAAAATAGCGTCCAAAGTCGAAAATGGCATTTTTTTGCCATTTTGAAAAATATAAAAAAATTAATAAAAAGTGATCAAAAGGTCGCACAGTCCCAAAAATTATCGTAATGAAACGACATCAAAATTCGCAAAAAATGACACTATCCACAGCTCCGTACACCAAAGTATGAAAAAGTTATTGGCCCCAGAAGATGGCAAAATAAAAAAAAAATTTTGTACAGGAGGTTTTAATTTTTTTAAATGTATGAAACATTATAAACCTATACAAATTTGGTATCCACGTGATCGTACCGACCAAAGAATAAGTAGACCTGTCATTTGGGACGCAGAGTGAAAGCTGTAAAATCCAAGCCCACAAGAAAAGTCACAAATGAGGTTTTCACCATTTTCACTGCATTTGGAATTTTTTTTCCCGCTTCCCTACACGCCAAAGAATATTAAATACCGTCACTATGAAGTGCAATTTGTTACGCAGAAAATAAGCCATAACACAGCTCTTTATGTGGAAAAATAAAAAGTTATAGATTTTTTGAAGTTGTGAGTGAAAATGGAAGTGAAAAACTAAAAAAGGCCAAGTCGTTAAGGGGTTAAAGCCCCCAGTGTTTTCCTGGCCTTACAGAGAAAAACAACACATTGGAAAGGTTTTTTGTTTTTTAAGAAAGCTTTCCTGGAATTGTAATTTCCTGTATGTATTTGCTCAAATAATAGCATGTCAGGAGATTTAGGTTGCTATTTTATTATACTCTATATTGAATACATATGTGATAAGCAAAAACTGATGATTTTAGATGGTAACAACTGTTTTCTGTTCTTTCCTAGGTCAAAATAACAAAGCACTGACCTGAAGTGTTCAGGAGCTCACCTATATGTTGCTCCATGAAGTCATTCCCTTGGATTGTAAAAAGAGGGCAGAAAGCATATGTGTTTATGGTTCCTATTCCCCAGATGAATTACCAAAATGAGCCTGTTCTTGAAGTGCACAAGCGGATATATTTGCCAGCAGATCCCAAGAAGACAGAACACCCTGTTATGGCTGGTGCTTTGGTGCCCTCTTCTGGAACTCTCTTGGCTTACTCCTTCTTTTGCACTCTTAGCTCTAGCTAGGCCACTTTTCTGTTCGTATGAGATTTGCACAAGGCAGTTACTCTGTGAGAGAGGCCTAATGTTGTAATCTAGTGAACATCAAGTGATCAAAATAAAAAGTGCCATATAGCCCCCACCCTGAGTTTGGGCAGTGGAACACATTTGTTTGCTTTGCAGGTGGACACAAGGGAAAGTATGTGCCTGTACTTTGCCTTAACCCAGCCACAATGTGATTTAGAGAAGGACCCTCCATGCGAGATCTTGTCAAGGCTTGCTGACTTCCATCATCTCCAGTTACTTCTCTGTTCTGGGCATCTGACCACCGAATGGACATCACACTTGATGTGATCTTTTTACCATCCTCCACACGACCCAACTTTTTATAGCCCTGGAAAAACAAAAAAGAGTTGCCTTTGAGGTTATTTAAATAAAATTCCCATAGAACAGAACATATCTGTCACACAATTTGCACAGGTGCTTAGTCACTATAGTAATTTATGAAGTGGGTATAAAGTGCAATGATACATATATATGTATATATCTATAAGGCAAATAAATCCCAGTTACCATATTTGCTACTGCAATACGCCGTTCATAACCAGCTTCATAAACAAGGATAATGAACGCTATAAAGCCATCAATCCTGTGATTTTGGAGCATTGTGATTGCCCTTAATGCATGATAGCCTAGCTCCCAAAGTCTTATTTCATGGCAATTCTGAAGAATTCAAGCATTGCTGTGCAATGTTCCCCATAGTCTTTCAAATCAAAAGGATTCCAACGTATGGGATTTTAGTATTATTCCACATGAGTTAGAAAGCATCGGAAAAAAAGCTGCCTCTTCGTCATTGTTTTTTCTTTGCCACTGTTGTGTTTTCTATGTGACTCGTCTTTTACAAAATAAACATCTACAGATTTCTATAGAGGAAGACCAATTAAACATTTAGAATGAATATTTTATACCTAAGTTAAATGTAAAATAGGTATATAGAGTGCTTTTCCATAAGAATGCTTTTTTTGTGAAAACTTGGAACTTTTTTGTGATGTCTGGAAATTGGTTAGTGTATTAGAATACTTATTTTATTCGTAAATGTGTGACTATAAAGAAAAGAGCTTTCAGGACATAACTATTCCATTGTAAAGTTTGTTATAGGATCTCTTTAACAATTTAACTCCATATAATCTGCAACACATAAGTGTGAATGGTGATGCTAAAGTCTTAATAAAAGGTTATTAATAAAAGGTAAAAATGTATTTGCTAGGTAAAACCCTTTTCCTCAGGGTGCGTTCACACGTTGCAGTTAAAACTGCATCGCAATCAGCTTTGAGGTGGTTTAGGTGCAGTTTTGTCAATTGAACAGGTGAAGACATGAACTGAAGAGTGAATGACATTGTGGAGCAGGTTACCCTTCAAAATCAAATTCACCCATTCAGTTCTGTCTTTCACCTGTTCAATTGACAAAACTGCACCTAAAACCACCTCAAAGCTGATTGCGATGCAGTTTTAACTGCGACGTGTGACCGCACCCTCAGTCAAACATCACCAGAATTAAGGTCATTTATTCATCCTATAGGGATTTGCAATGTTCAATTACAAAAGAAGTTTGAGGGTGTGTCACACGTTGCAGTTAAACTGCATCGCAATTAGTTTGGGGTGGTTTAGGTGGTATACTTATTTTAACAAGTGAAAGACATCAAATCAACAGGTGAATGACATTTGTGGAACAGCTTTCAAAATCAAATTCACCATTCAGTTCATGTCTTTCACCTGTGACATTGACAAAACTGCACCTAAAGCCACCTCAAAACTAATTGCGATGCAGTTTTACTGCAACGTGTGAACGCACCCTGAGGGCAATGCTGAAATCATTAGCACCTGGGCATAGACTTGATGCGGTTCGTCCAAAGCACATGGCTGTAACCTTAGAAAAGTTGATAGCACCTTTTAAAGGCTCCATAGCTGTGATTCGCCATTTTATGTTACTGTCTGACGGAGGCAGACACGTTTATTCACAATAATACTGCAATATGTGACTAATTTGTCATGCTTTGTGCAGCGCTGCATAATCTGCAGGCGCTATATAAATAAACAATTATTATTAATAGGTGAGGTTATGTGAAAAAAAAAAGTCAAAATGAAATATTCAAATCACCCCTTTTCCCTAGAAAACAAACAAACAGAAGAAATAATAAGCATGTTAGACATCTAAAAATTGTAATAAAAAGTGATTTAAAAGTCATACAGTTCTCCAAATGGTATAATTGAAAACAACATCATATCCCGCACATAATGACACCTTACAGTCTGTATACAAAAGTATGAAAAAGTTACTAGTCTCAGAATATGGATGCACAACAACATTTTCAAAGGCATTAATATATTTAAAAAAAAAACATATAAAATTTGATATATCTGTGAGTCAAAGAATAAAGGAGAGATGTCATCTGGACTGCACAAAATATTAAATGGTGCCACTAGAAGGCAGAATATGCCCTGTAGATAAATAGCTCTGTGCAAAAAAATATCAGAAACATATGACTGGAACGAGGAGAATGTGAAAACACCAAAAAGCTGTAGTTCTATAGCTATGGCAAATACAGGGGCTTTTCCCAAAAAAATTATTATACATTGTATGAAACAGTGGGCAAAAAATCTGGTGGATTCTTTCCCTTCATTGTGGAGTTATATACTTACTGGTGATAATTTGATTGAAGGAGAAGTTTCAGGCTAACTTCCTAGGCTTTTTATAAAGTTTAAATTTGGTTTAAAAAAAATATTATTTTACATTGTTGAACATTACTTTTTGTCATCAGATCACAGCTGTTTAAAGAAAGCCTGTCATGAGGAATAAAGTCCATGACCGCCACCATCCCATTATCCAGGACAGAGTCGCGTTTCCAATAATGTCCTTATATTTCCTCAAAGATTCAGCATTATGCAGAAAAAGAACATTGAAAACAGTATTCAGCTGTAAGGGTACCTGCACACGGTCAGGATTTGATCAGTATTTTGCATCAGTATTTATAGGCCAGGAATAGTCCAAAACATGTAATGGATACAAATCATTCAGCTATACCTCACAGGCAAGCTCACAAGCCTCACATCAACTATGAGGTAGCTTATGATAAAATACCTGTGGGACAATATTTGAGACCGATGGGGACATCATGAATCTTTTTCCCCCCTACTTCCCTCCCTCAACTCCTTACAAGTCATTTTAATACAGTGATGAAATATAGTATTCTGCATAATGCTAAATCAGACAGAAAAAAAAACACGATTGTGACCAAATAATGGCAGTCCGTGGACCGAAATTTTCATGACAGGCTCCCTGTAAGGGTATCCAAAATTTCCGGTTGGGTTCTACATACAACAGAACTAAGAGGTCTTCCATTGTTCCGGTCTGGGGAGACCAGCTTCAGGATGGCTACCTGCCAAATATACTTAATACACAAAGCTAAGCCTAAAGTGTATCTATAAACCATAAAGAAACAGCATATGTTACTCTTGTTTTAGCTATACTTCTTTAAAAGAATTTTGGAAAAAAACATTCAGTTTAGTGGAACCTTTTTTGTGATGTTTAACATGTCTATATGTCTTGGATAAAAGACCTGTTTTAGCCACAAAGTTGTGCGCAAAAACTACATTATATCCTTTAAATGTAGATCCAACTTTAGCAAACATTGAGATCAGATTAAGCAAAGCTGTGCTTATGTATATGTTCAAAATGTCTTTTCTGCTTCGACTAATTATCAAATGCTGATTATGAGAAAACCTCCATTCATTGCCCAAGATTCTCGGGGCAGACAGTAGTGTATTATGTGTTGAAGAGCCAAGCTCCTCAAGACATTTGGTTACAATAGATTCCATGCAACAAAAACACTTTTTGTGGTGTTACTAGTTGACGTTAAAGGAATTGTCCAGGATTCAATATTTTTCAATTATCAGCAGAGGATGTTATAAAATAACAGGAAATCTACCATCAAAATCCATCATAATAAACCAGGGACATTTGCTCATATATCCAGACACTGTGACTGTGGTAATCTTCTTATATTTCTTATCCATGGCCTCCTTCCTGCTAAAATAAGCTTTTTATAATTATGCTAAAAGGCCATTCCCAGAGCCCCTCAGTGCTGCACCTTCAGAGGCTGTTACAATGAGCAGCACTTCCTGCTACTGTTAGTTTACACATGTTGAGGGAAGAGCGAGAGAGTAGGTAGTTGGGTTAGACATGTTCTGCTCCTTGTAACTGCCTGTGAATCTGCAGCATTGAGGGACTCAGCATGGTAAACCATAGATCCGTGCATTGTGATTTTATTTGTTATCCATGATATTCCTTCTAAAATCAACTTTAGAAATTATGCTTTTAAGCCTGAGGGCTGTCCTAGCCCTCTGTGATCTGTCTTTAAACTATTACACTGTCTTGTCCTCCCCCTACTCCCTCAGCACTGAGAATACATCAGGAAATGCTCACTGTTGAAGTGTTGATGGAGCAGGGGGAAGTGTGAGACAGTGTAACAGTTTGTAAAGCTAGATCACATAGCAGCTTGATTTAAGATTAAAGGCAGCCATGGATTACAAATATAAAAAGATTACCATAGTTACAGTGCCTGGATCTTTGAGTAAGTGTCCCAGGTTTCTCATGCTTTATTTTATGGTAGATTTCCTTTAAAGGGAACCTATCATTAGGGAGGTAATTTTTACCTGAAGAAAAGTTCCAATAGCTTATGGTGTGTTCATTTTAAAAATGCCTTTTTAAGCAATATGAATAAATTACAGCACCTGGCTCACTATCAGCATTATGTGGTGAGTCCTGGAAAAAGGGGACAGCAGGTTGATTTGTCTTCTCATCTATCCCTTCTTCTCACTTAGGAAACAGGGGACAGGCTACAGGATGGTGAAGGGAGAGCTGTGAGTGAGGAGGAACAAAGGAGAAATTGAGGAGAAGATGATTTGTGCCATTTGAAGTGGCCCCTCCCCCCACCCCCCGGGCTGACAAACACTGCTGTCGGGGAGCCAAGTAGTATAATCTTAAAAAGCCCTGGATTTATTCATATGGCTGACAAAGGCATTTTTTAACTAGGCTATTGGACAGGTAAAAATTACATCCTTGATGACAGGTCCCCTTTTAAGACTTCTACTTTCCCATGTCCTCCATATTAGTCCATCAGGGCACCTCCCATCACCACCGCCAATGCAACCGAATGTCAACGGCAAGTGATTGCTCTAATCTATCTCCGACCTCAGTGGTGTTTGGCTGTGACAAGAATTAGGCTATTGTAGATGTGACAGGAGGCTCTGCACAGGACCAGAGGGCAGGTCACGGGAAAGCATGCTTTTTGTGACCTATTTTTAACAGCTTACACTCATAGAAAATAAAATATTGAATCTTGAAAAACCTTATCATTATTGTGTAACAACTGTAGGCCACTAAATATCATCCAATTAGCTTATTTCCTTTAGAATAGGAACAATAGATGTACCTCAATGGTTCAAATCAATCAGTAGTGGTACAAAACATCTTCCTGCAACCCAGGCCAACACATAAACTTATAATTTCAATTGCAGCAGCCCCTTGACACCTTCTAGTTAACAGAAAGACTAAAATAAAATAAGGTCACGGATACATAATAAAGGAAGAAAGAACTAATGGCTGCCAAAAAGCTTTACTTTTGTATATTTTATAGTATAAAATGTATTTTGATTCCTTATGCGTTTTTCTTGCTATAAAATGTATAATTTACTGACTGAAAATATTTTTTCCATTGGTCAGAATGAAAATGGAAATAGAAAGGAAATTAATTATGGAGCACCATTATCCATTATCACAGGAGGCATACCAACCTTTTAATCTACTTCCCAAACATTGTTTGATTTTTTTTCTATATTGTTTTTAAGCATAAAGACCTAGGGGGGAATTTATTATGACTGGGCATATTGCGTGCTCCCCTCCCCCCTGAAAACACACACTGGCCCACACTTATATATGTGCAACTAACTGTTTGTACTTGTATTTATAAAGTGCCAGTATTGTGTTGTGGTTGCACAATACAGAATAAATGGGCACCTAAAAGGGGGTGTTAGTGCTTAAGTGGACTTTGTGCCACATTTATTACTGACGTGTCCCACAATTCTGTAACATGAACAAAGTGCACCAAAAAATAATGGTGCACACTTTCACAGCAGTGCAGGGTGCACTGAAGTGGCAAATTGCATATTGTACAAACTGCACTAGTTTTGATAAATGTGGAACATAGTGTTGAATATAAAGCTCTTGGTACAGCGTGTGCACAATGCACCTGAATAAAGTCCATGTGCAGGCTTTGGTAATGTTGTAGGTCGAGAAGTCTATGCTCCAGGAATTGTGACTTTTCCATGGCTTGTGTGTAAGAAAATCATGGTACATGCATGATAAATTCCCCCTTTATGTGTGGAGTTTCCAAACAGCTACATGACACATGTTCACCTCAGTAAAATACACTTCTGCAATTATGTTCATCAAGAATCATGAAGACCACTTATCATGCAAGTAGTTTTCATGGTGCTTCTTGGGAACAGCAGATATATTGACTTATTTTATAAAACAACCATGCCAATCATTTGTAGTTCTTACTTAATAAAATTTTGTTATTGTTTCTATTCTATTTCTTTTCAAACACCCTTGAAGAAGTTATTTTGCCTTTTTTTGCATAACAGCTTGGTTGTATGACTTTAAAGGCAACCTGTCACCAGAGACCTCATTTTCAGTAAAGACAGGTTGTAGAAGCACATTACAGCTAGATTACAAATATGTCTTTCTTCCTTCTCTAAGCATTTGCATTACAACATAATTGCGTGTTGTAACTTACCTTGAACCCTGACAGAATCCTATGTGTAGTTCCAGGGGTTGGCTTCAGTTTGAATGCATTCCAAAAAAAACAACATGTGACTTGTGTGTGCTGCTTACTCACTCCTCAGCTCTCAGCCCCCACCTCAGCTCCTGTACAACTCCTCAATCCTGCTCCTTCACAGAGCTCACAGCATGGTGAGCTGACATCAGAAGCGGAGGGAGGATTTGTACAGGAGCACAAAGGTGGGGACTGAGAGCTGAGGAGTGAGCAGCACACACAAGTCAAGTGTTGTTTTTTGAAATGCAGCCCAACTAAAGCCAACCCCTGGGATTTAACAGATTATTCTGTCAGGATGCAAGGTAAGTTATATCACACATATAATGCAAATGCATATAAAAGGCAGAAAGGCATATTTGCAATGTAACTGTAATGGGTCTCTACAACCTATCTTTAGTGAAAATGAGGTCACTGGTGACAGGTTCCCTTTAAACAGAACTACTGGTCTCCCAGTTTTTGGTATGATTAAAATATAAAAATAGGAAAATATTAAAATAGCATGCAAATAGTAGTGTCTTCTATAAATGTTTGATGTGGGACTCCAGTCTTTTAGAAAAAAAATCCACATTACCCCTAAAATAGATATTAATGCTTTATTACTTCCAGTGTACCAGTATAATTGTGTAATGTAGGCAGCCAGCCACCATTAGAAACAAAAGAAAAAGTAAATCCAGGTATGGACAGGCCCATCAGAGTACCCTTTTGTGGACCTAATCACCGCTAACACAATGATAGGCCCCAGAAGACAAACCATTGTAACCCCAACCCCCCCCCCCCCCACACACACACACACACACTGTGTTTTGATGGCAGGTGGTGTGGGTCCGAGTCTGTAGTGATGTCTGTAGTGTCGCTACATTTTGCTCCAAATTGCAGGAAGAAGAAGTTTATTATTCTGCCTTCTCTACTCACAGAATAGCTTTGAAGTAGTGCTATGCAATAGCTACAGGAGCTGGTAATGCTTGCCGGGTCGGAAACTGTTAAAGGGGTTTTCCCATTAAATAAATAACATTGAATTAGAGAATGTGTTATTTTGTTATCCTGAGAATATTTAAGAATCTTGTCTTCGGGGGACTACCCCTTTAATCAGAGCTGATTGGTATTATCAGACCCAGTACAACTCTGATCAGACATCTGACATCTTGAAACAAAAATTATTTAACGTGTCACGAGAAAAACATTGCAAAATTTTTTTAGGAAGCACACAAAAGTGAAGATATGGCCCTTAAACCACTACATCTGAAATTCTCTAAACATAAAGGTCATTGAAGCCAGGGGTGCATCTGCCAATAGGTGGGGTGAATTCCCCACCTCGGGTGGCAGCCAATGGCTGCCAAGTCTGTAAATGTAATTTATAGGCAGAGTGGTGCAGCACATCACACCTGTGCGCACCACTCTTCAGGTCACAGGCCGTGATGCGTGTTGACACTACTGCTAGCAGGAGAGGAGATGCGGGGGCCTGAAGGTGAGTGCAAGGTTTATTATTTTGTTTCAGGTGTCAAGGCTGGTATATAGTGGAGACTGTGTATTTAGGGGGCTGTGTATATAGGGAAGGCTGTGTATACAGTGAGACTGTTTATATAGGAGAGGCTGTGTATAGGCTATGTATACAGGGGATGCTGTGTAAAAAGTGGGCTGTGTATACAGGGGTGAGCTGTGTATACAGGGGGAGGCTGTGTACTACTGGGGTGGCTACATTGGGGCACCATATATATATTGTGGATGCTGTATATACTATTATTTATTCGGGTCACTATATGAAGAATAATTTAAGGGGGGAATAGTGTGTTAAGTCATGTTGGGAGCATAATATATATTAGGAGCATGCTCCATTATGCTGTAAGTGGTATTTTTGGGCACCCAGTGTGGAGTTGTGCTTCATAGAGATGAAGACGTTTGACTATGAATTCAGCATAGAAAATCCATGGCCGGGAGAAATCATAAAGAAGTCCTCTTCCTGATGGAGCAGATCATCTAAGGTATTAGATTACTAAATGTCCCTAATGTCTGTGTCACTAACCGACTACTAGTGTGCAAGGTAGCAGCATTGAGTGTGGGGCAAAATTTTCAAGTTTCGTCCCAGCCAGCAAAAAAGCTAGAATTGGCCCTTGTTGAAGCACACTGTTGCAGTTGACTTCAATTCCTGCTCTGATTTATTGCATGCCCGCTCAGCTCCAATGGAGAAGTCATTATGGGGTTAAATGTTACTGGGATGTATTTCCTAGATGTTGGAGCTACAGTAGCTATTATTACAGTGTTGTGGCTGATACTGCATATTATGCCAGGGTTTTCCCAATGAAAAGTCTGCACCAAAATGCTTGAATGGGCCCTTACACTATTTTAAACAAATTAAATATATTCCCCTTACATCTGCATTACACTGGATTTTATACAGAAGGGACTTAATAAATTTACATGTCACCATTACATCACTTCTTATGAAAGTGTCAGTGCTAAATAGAAAATCACCAGGTCCTGACACTACTTTAGCTCTATTCCAGGTAGCATACAACTTTATTATCTGCTAACACTGGGAGGCTTCTGTTACAAAGCCAGCACTAATAGACTTGCTGTCATTTAAGAAATGTCTTTTGGTTTTGTTGGCTCAGCAGGAAATTGATGGAAGTGAGAAAGCTGTTTCTTGCCAATAGTTTTTCACATGCTTCGGAAACCTGAAATATATATTGAGCTTACAAAATGCTTTTAGTCTTTATTTTTGTTTTTATATTTAACCCTATTAAGGAGCATGCATGTGGTTACCATGGTTTCCATAGCTAGGATTGATTTGTAACACAATTGCTGTAACAAAAATTTAAATTTAAAACTATCAAAACTCAGCAATACTAATATTCACAAACACAAAACATAGCTTTAGAAATATTACTTGATTTAAAGAAATATGACAGGGCTCTCTTTACAGCTAAAGTAGAATTTGTGGTCGAGAGATTCTTCAACAGGGTGTCTATGTCTAAGGCCGAATGGGCCACAAACAGGGGAACATTTGTAGGCCATTTTGGCTGAGTGGGAGAGCAATGCTTATCACTACCATCTCAGCTGGAGCTAAGAGGTCTCGCAGAAAATCAGGGCTGCAGAGGACCTACTCTCGGCCATCCAGCTAAGTCACGGTGCAGCAAGACATGGCGTGGTCACCAAAATGTGATAGCTGCATAATAGAAGTTAATGGCAGCAGTGAGTCAGCTGTTGTTTTGGCGGCTAGCTCAGAGCCGCCATTTACGGTCATGTGCATGTGGCCTAACAGTGAGAATATCGAGACACTGCAGCAACATTTTACTGATACCCTATCACCAAATATTTGTTATGATTAGCGGTAAATACAGTATGAATATGACTGGAATTTTTTAGACAGTCATGTGATCACCACTTGATTTGGCTGTAGTCGGTTGGTTGCAGTGCAGCCAGCATGGCTAGTGTTGTGGGGATGTGCAGGGATGACAGTTACACTTCATTACTATGGTAACAGAGCAAGAAAACCTGTTACATCATCACTGAGAGCAGAGCATAAGAGGGAGGAGGAGTTCCTGAGAACTAAAGGATCATGGAACCTGTAGTTTCCAGTGGCGGCCATCTTAGTGATAACTCCACCTACTTTAGAGAGGCCATAAATTTTGTAAATCATAAAATCAAACTATTTAAGCTCATTTTTTGACGAATGACATTGAGTATTGTTGTACTCATTTATTTATATCATCATGGGATTTTGTGTCAGACGTTCATATTCCCGGAATACCCCTTTAAGACACTTGTCCCAATCCGACAAACTAGGAGAAGTGTTGTAAAAGTGGCTTCATGGGATAGGGGAGTGCACCAAAATGATTCTTACGCATCATATTTTAGGTGCAGTTTTGTGGCACCAACAACTAGCTAATAAGAGGTGAAAATTTAGACTAGACATGTTTAGCGCAACAATCCCCTCCGACAGCTTCCGCCTGCCCAAAACTAATTGAAACCAATGCTATATCAGGTGGGGGACAGGGGAGGGATGGGCGTGCCAGGCAGGTGGAAGTTGTTGGAGCAGATCGTGCCTGCCTCTGTAAATGAACAGGGGCAAGGAGCAGTGGGCGGTGACGTGGAACAGAGCACTGGAGGAGCTAAGCATAAGTTTTTGGGGTTTTTTCTACAGCATCCCCTCAGGCCGCCTATAAATTTTTATAAACTCTCAGACAATCCCTTTAGTTATAAAATGTGTTTTGTTCTAGACTGCTAGTAAAGCAGTCAAGACCAAAATGATTTTTTTATCTAAAGGTGTTATATGGCTACCTTCAAAGTCCATTTTATTCTAATATGAAATATGGATCTGTCATTGAAATTAATCTACCCTAAATACATACCTCAATAAAATTGACATGTAAAAAGCATTTCCGTAATCCCTAAATGGTTCCCCTCCATGGCTGCAATGTTAAATATCTTTTTTAAAAGGCACTTGATATGAGTCATATCCACGGAAATCAGAGTCCTGCAAAGTCAGCTTTTCCCCTTCCCTTCCTTGCCTCCCTCTGCCTGATAGACAGGTGCTTACTGCTGGCTGGGCTTTTGCTCATTTCAGATGTCCACTAAGATACACCAGTGGGTGGGGCTTAAATCTTAAACTGGGAAATAAGGATTCTGTAATGTTCAACTCTGCACATTTTCAGCGGCCGTGGCAGCACCAAAAGGGGGTCAGAGGGCGGTGTTAACCCTTTGGGTGATGCAGTGCTTCCTGATCTAAGTGACACATGGACCTGTTTCTGAGTAGAAAAATACATTCCTTAGGCTATAAACCATCTAATTACAGTAAGGGCTAGTTTACATTGTAGATATTGGGTCAGTTTTAAGGTGGACTGGTTTGTTAGTGCTTTGACTTGTCATTTGTTATCATACTCCGATGCTGGTGTGCCAGCATATGATAGCCCCACCGGCACTCAAAATATAGCAAGAGGCTTAATTCCTACCTATACGGTGAACACCAAAAACAAAAAAGTCAAAAGTCTATTACAGAACTGAAGTTTTTTTACAACCCCCCTACAAAAAAAGTTAATAAATATTCAGCAATAGGACACCCCAAAAAAGTATAGCTGAAAAATACATCTAATCCCAAAAAAATAAGCACTCACAAGGCAACATTAACGGAAAAACAAGTATTTTATAGCTCACAAAAGTGCATCCATGAACTAAGTAAACTGACACAATTGAACCATAGAATAGTAGAAACACAGCAACTCACCCCAACCGTCAATGAACCACTAGGAACTTCACTTGATGCATGGCAGCAATCCCAAGCCAGAAAAACGTCCACACACAATAAATAACCACTAGCTTATAAACGGGTCACAAACCTTCGAATATATAAAACCTCTTTATTGAATATAAAAATCAATATTGAACAATAGCGCAAAACGACCAAGGCCTTTCAACTCTAGTGAGTCTTAGTCATGGTCATTCTAAATTTCCGTCTATTTTGTTTTAATTATTATGAAGATCTCAAAGGGTTAACAATCTTCCTAAAAAAAAATTCTGAAATACTCTTGAAAATGTGGACATTGATGTTCAATTTGTTAGCTGCATGACATCAAAATAAAATATCCAGACATTTTAAAAACTATGACAACATAAAAAGACATATGGGAAATGTTATTTAGTAACTTAATTGGGTGGTACTATTATTCTGTCTGGAAAAAAAGAAAATTTGTTATTTTGAAAATGTGTAATTTATTTTTATATAAATAAACACAAAACTTATCAGCCAAAATTTACCACCAACATGAAGTAAAAAAAAAAATCTTAAAATCACTTTGGTTAAAGTGTTCAAAAATTATAACCATATAAAGAGTATCAGATTACAAAATATGGGACTGAGCCTTAAAGCGTAACTATAAAGTTACTTGACAAAAAATAGTTATTGGCAACAATTCTATCTATACCTATATTATCCTTATTGCTTCTTCCTATCCTGAGATAAGCCCTATCTGTAAAATCAACAGCTTCTTCTGAAGTGGGCGGGGCATCATCTAAGGGCACTGAGGTTAGAGAACTGAGGGTACAATTAGCCCAGCCAATCAGGATACAGAATCAATGTTCCTGCTTGTACAGAGATCTAGTACAGAGCAAGACAGGGTAGACACAGAGCTGACAGCACAAAGGACCAAAGGACAAGATCTTTGCATCGTCATATACAGCATATATACATGTAGTATACAGCCAACCAGCCCCCATGTAGTATACAGCCAGCCCCATGTAGTATACAGCCAGCCCCACGTAGCATACAGCCAGCCCCCATGTAGCATACAGCCTGCCCCCATGTAGCATACAGCCAGCCCCTATATGTGCCGTCCTATCCTGATGTCTTATCCTGTGGTCCGTGTCCTGTGGTCCAATCCTGTGGTCCGTATCCTGTGGTCCGTTCCTGTATAACTGTGATCCTGCGTCGCCGTCCTGTGATTCCAGCCCAGCGTGACCTTCTGCATTCTTGTGTTTCTGCCATTGCCTTACAAGGTCCCAGCCACAGTGCCCTCAATCTGTTCCCAGCATTCCAGTGCTCCTCGCGTTTCTTGCACTGTCATCTCAAGTTGTGACTTGTTTCCTGGATCCATTGCCTTGGCCGCCACCGCGTGTTCCATACCCAACCCCGCGGTTTGGTCAGTGTGTCCAAAGACTTGCCTCAGAGACTCTTCCCGATGGCCTCCCCGGCACACGTGACACTGTGACTGGGTATAACCTCAGGTGAGTTGATATAAGTAGCAAAATTTTACAGCCTCTTTTAACATTAACAAAGAAACCATTTAGGATAAGCAATGCTTTTTGATGAAAAGTTTAATGTAGGGATACACAAATCCAGCTTCCAAATGTTTTCAATATGCAGCAGAGATGAGTAAAAAAGCAAGGCTTAGTCCATCAAAGTAAAAAAAAAACACAGTGCCATGGGAGAACAACATGAGTGGAACTGAAACGGGTGACTAGGTTGCACGTTGTCTTCCCTGGCCACGTGTTTTCTTTACATAATGGTATAAGCCAGCATTTTGCTCATCTCTGCTGCATCGTGAAATCATTTGGAAGCTGGCTTCGTGTGTTTCACTAGTGGTCTCAGTACTCCAAGCTGAGGTGTTCCCTGCTCATGATTTGAACAGTTGCTATAGTCCACGTGATCAGGGTGAGCTGACTTTCTATCCTCGTTGGTTTGCTTAGAGTTTTTAATGTAGTATTATTTTGGGTGGGTAAATTTGAATGGCAGTTCTCTTAAGAAATCTACCATCAATTCAGGCATGATAAAAATATAATGCTAATTGATAATATTACTTTCTGTAGGCAGCACTTCCCCAAAGGTTGCTTACTGCTCACTACTGCCAAGATTACAGACGTGAGGGGGGGGTAGGTGAGACTAAGACAAAGCTTCCAGTGTTACACAGCCTGTGAATTAGAGCACATAGGGTTCTGTAACATGGAGGCACTTGTGACTATTAGCAAAATTATTAAAAAATGATAGTAAAAAAGGAGGGAATGACTGACAAAATAAGAGATTACACATTCAGGAGGAGCTTGAATCCATGGGTAAGCGTTCCAGGTTAAGCATTGCTTGACTTTTATGGCAGATGGCTTAGCATTAGCATTACAGCCTGCAGCACTGCGGTCAAATCCCAGGGTCAACATCTGCAAAGAGTTTGTATGTTCTCTCTGTGTTTGTGCGAGTTCCGAGGTTTCTCCCACAACTCACAAAAAAAAACATATGGTAGTTGACTAGATTGTGAGCCCCTTTGGGGACAGGGAACGATTTGGCGAGCTCTGTTCAGCCCTGCGGAATCTGTCGTGCGCGAACAAATAAAGGAATTATTATTATCCTTTTTAAACTGAATTTCTTTTTTTCACTCACCTCCATAATATGAATTGATGTGCCTGGGGCTTTCACCCGTGATGTTAATTATGGAGGCTATTCTATGACTACTTAGAAATAGTACCTTATTGCGTAGTCACCGTGAATTCTAGGCATGGATGATTGTAGAGTAATCCCTTTCTCTCTCCTCTTGCCATGGTTCCATGTGCTTTGGTTTTAGTGTCTGCAGAGTCTGCTAGTTTATCAGAACTGTGTGGGATGTTATCCCCCCCGTGGGTTTTTTTGTCTCTTGTGGCTTGGCTTTGGATTACGGGGTTGTAGTTGCAATGCTCAGCACCGTTGTTACCACTAAGAAAAATGTGACAATATATCAATAACTGATGACAATAACATCCCACACTCTGAGGTTTGCCTGTTATTCAGCCACTGCAAGTCAACAGACGTGGTCTCACGGAACTACCGATGTTAGAGTTGTCTCACACAGAACTTTAATAAGTGTCACCTGGAAAACCTACGTCCTCACTGTAACTTTCAATATATTTAGCCCCCACTCACAAACTGACCCCACTCTGCTCTCACATATCTTATAATACTACTCATAATTAACCAGCTGTGTCCCTGCATATATCTAAAACACATGCCCAAAATTTGGTTATTACAACATATACCATTACCACCTAATCAATAATACTGCCTACCTATATATATGTGGTACAATTTGACATAGTGCAAGTGTGTAGATAGCTTAAAGGCCACTGGGTCTACAAACTGGGGAATAGGAAAAAAAGAAAAAACACCCCTGCCTAGAACTGTATGATATAAATGAAAAAAAAAAAACATAAACATGTTGGTACAAGGCTACTTCACAACGATTATGCCCCCTACTGTAAGTTACCGGCGGGCATACATCGGCGCTGCGGAGAGAAGCAGGGGATGTAGCGTGCTCAACCCACCGCCCCTCTCCATAGGAAGTATACACGCCACGGTCGCGATATCACGGGAAAAGATGATGACATGTCCTATCTTTTCCCGGGATAACGGAGCGGTACAGGTTCCGACCACGTGTGCTGCACTTTACCGCCTCCCGTACAGGCCTTGAGCCCTATAAAGTTGTAATGGGGGGACGATATCGGCCGTATATACGTCGGCCGATATACGTTCCCCCATCATGTGTGGAAATTGTAGCCTAAAAATTGTTTTTTCCACGGGTAAACCCTGGAGCTTAAAAATAGCGCCCAAGTTTCACGAAAGTCCCTTTTTATTACACCAATTTGAACACGATACATTTTTTAAAATAAAGTATTATAATACACTTTTCGTAGCCACCCAAAGAATAAAGATTGACAGTAAAAAATGTAAAGCAGAGTTCCGCAAGAAATCATGGAAATGCATTTTTTTGTACATATTTCACTGCAGTATGGAAATGTTTTCCTGCTTCCCATATAAGTCGTGAATATAAAATACCCGGTCACTAAGGACAGCTGCAAGCTCTTTAATCCGCTGATTTAATCGAATCATGCCCAGCACACAGCTCTGTACATGGAGATTTTAAAACATCGTTGGTTTTGTTTTTAAAATGAGGTAGTTATTATCCAGCGGTAAACCCATAGCTAAAATAGTGCCCAATTGTCATGAAATGTCCACTTTTTTGCATTTTGCAACAGATACCATGTTTTTTCAATAAAAAGTGATTTATACCTTTTCATAGCTTGTACACGTAGTATGAAAAGTTATTGTTCGTATTTTTTGTTCATAAAATTCTTTTAAAATCTTAAAACATAAGAAACCATACATAAATGATATCCCCATGATCGTCCAACCCAAAGAATAAGAGATGTGGAGCGAACATAAAAAAGTGTAAAAGCAGAGTCCGCAAAAAAATAGATGAAATGCATTTTTTTGTAAATTTCACTGCATATGGAAATGTTTTCCCTTCCCGTATACGTCAATGGAATATTAAATACCGTCCAAGAAGGTGGCAATTTGTTATTGCGAAAAACTCATGCCCCACACACGCTCCTGTACATGGAATTTGGGATTTTAAATGAGGGTCGAAAAAAATTTAAAATGCAAAAGCAACAAAGGTATCAGTGGGAAGGGGTTAAAAACGTCATTCACTGTTTCAATCAGAGTGATCAGTACATGAAAGCGCTTGTTGGATGCTGTGAATGTTATTACTATACTGGCAGGGGGGTCTCGTATGTGGACAGAGGGCCATGCTATAAATGCAGGGTCAGGGCCCAACATTGTGAGCCTACGAATTAACGGTAAAAAATATGGAGACGAAAGATTGACAGAAAGGCTTAAAGGAGAAAAGCAATTATAAGTAGTTTGTGCAGATTACGGGGAAGTCCCTGAGCTGTGGCAAGCACCACATGATACTGTATGGCACTACACATATTACTGAACCATACGGGAGGTATGTTGATGTGAATTAAAGCGAAGGAAAGCGTAAGGACGAGAGGGAGTAATGTGGACGAGATGAGATACTAAGGGGAAATGAGAGGTAAGGTAAAGGTGGGGGAAAAGGAGGGTAAGGTGGGGAGGGTTGGAAAGTGGGTGAAAACGAGGGGGCAGTACATTGCAGGTGATTAAAGCACAAAACACCATCCACAGTAAGTGTAAATCACATTGAGTCATAGATTAAAAACCTGAACCTGCATAACATTGTTAGCCTAGGTTATCACAAATAGTATTTAACAGGCCAAAGTCCAAGGAACTCAAACTCACTTGACCATATTATTTTTGTATATATCTGTGCAATCTGAATTTTCGACTTAGGATACACTGTTATGTTTGTACTTTGGATATATTTCTTTTTCTTGATGTGCCCCCTGACATAGCAGCTGATGACAGGGTGTCCCACTGCTAGGAACAAACAGTGTTTTACCTGTAATCTGTGCAGGAACCAGCAGTGCCACCAACAGAAAATAAGCTTGACATGCCAATATATCTTTTGATTGTCATTGTTAATCTTCTTGGACTTGGTAGCTACGAGTGATTTCATTTTCCTCTTAGCGAAACACAGCATACAGTGTTTGTTGGAATCCCATATGCATATTTAACCAGGTACAAGGCACTTAAGTAATAATTGCTTGCTGCGACAATGCCCTGTTCCGTGGTAATAATGAAAGTCAGCCTGTCAGTAGGATCTTCCATGGTGAGAAAGCTTATAGACTGCCCTACACAATGCTGTTTTTTATGGGGGATGTTAAAGTGGACCTGTGCAATCCAGAATTGTACTAATAAACCCACTACAGTATGTGGTCTTACAAGCTTTACATCCTTGTTGTGTACTTTGAATTGAAATGTATTGGGTCACTTAAAGTTCAAGGAGGACAGAGGTTCATCATGATTTAATCTCCCATTTCACTAAAGCCTTCTCCTCTTCCTATATGGCAATCACTTCTACTGGACTTCTGGAGATCTGGTTAGTGATGTCTCGTGGTTGTCAGGACCATCATTTACACTGAAGGGGGCTTTCTGAGGCAGGGAGATAGCTTACTTCTTGTTTTAATTCTCCACCTTCATTACTTTATGCACCAATTACATCTCACTTCAAAGATGATTGTTCTGGATGATTCCCCACTGTACCATGAAAGAAACATGATCTGGAAGTGTGTGAGCTGCTTGACAACATGTGGGAATGGTTTAGTGAGGTCAATTTCTTCTTACAGGTTCCCTTTAAGAGTTGGTAGACTCCCACTATTGTAGCCAAGGAACAAGGTTTGGCTCAAAATCTGAATAAAATATAGTACCATATGTCGTTTTAACAGCTGAGAATAGAATGTTTTGTGCATCTAGTGTTACAGCTGTAAACTTCACTTCTTGACAGCACTAACTTGCTGTTAAGCACCAGGATTTGGGATTCCAATCCCAGCTCATAAAATAGTTTCTTAAAAGATTGAGTGTGCGGATGTGAATTGTCTTCCAGCACAAGAAGAAAGGGGAGCATAATCTTCTATTTGGAAAATGCAGGAAACAATTATGTAATCTAAACAACTTTTTTTGCCTACATCACTTACCTTAACGTTTTATTCTTCTAGCCTTAGCCAATAAAAAAAAGAGATTGTACAAATTTGATATAACGGGAAAAAGGAGATAAGCCAAGTTCATTTTCTAATGGTTTGTATGGTTTGTTAACTTTGCAATATCCGCAGTCAATGTATTTTTCATTTGGAATGCGAGCGCTGTCCAATATCTGGCCAGATAGGGCACTTTGTAGCTATGCACTATGCTTAAATCCCATACAATATTGCACTAAGAATTGTTGGAGGCCTGACTTAACCATGAAAGCATGACACTATCACACATAGAAATAACATGAAAGGATTCAGGACACTTCTTAACATTTTGTCACTTTGTTTCACTGCAGCCATTGGAAGATCAACAAACGTTTTTTGTTACATTAGTACAATCTGCACCCCATCTATACAGCAAAATAGGATGATCGATATTTTTACTAATTTATTAACAAGAAAAACTGAAATATCATTTTTTGTCATAATCTAGAATTTATCCATATATGCCATGGGACCTGTTACAATTATTGGTGAACCGCATTTCTTTAGGACTGGAGAGAGGCTTTTAAAGTATTATTTCCAGTCATTCCATTAATCTGCCATATATCACATATCTTCAATTATATGTTACTCAAAAATAAATTTTCCTGTGTGAAGATAAATTCCATAATTGTAGTTATATGGTCGCTTAGAAACAAGGCTGTGTCTTGGATTTGACCACCTCTGCTGGAGGGATTGCACAGGAGAACAGAAGTGTTTTGTGATATGAAAGGTCCAGATTCTCTGCGTACCCACAGATTTCCGTAGTAATGAACGCTGATGCAGGTGGTTAGGCGTACTCATAGCAACAAGTGTCTGGCCACCGAGCTGCCACAGTGCACATGGTCGTATCCCAGGAAGCTATCTATTTTCTACGGGAAAAATGACTGGAATTTATGAGAAATTGGGGCAGATTACTTACTCCGAGATCCACATCGCGATCAGGCGGCGCGTTCTCTGCGCTGGATTCGGGTCCGCCCGGGATTCCTCAAGGTAGTTTTCCTTTCTCGCCGCTCCACCACGGTGGGCGCTGCTGCATCTAAAAGCCACTGCTGAACGCGTGGAGTTTACACCGGGCCAAGTGAAGGTGAGCGCGTCCAAGCGACACATTTCTTATTTTTAAATGTCGGACGACGGTTTTTTCAGAATCCGTCTGGTTTTTGCTCGGCGGCTCGTCAGCCCCGATTCCGGTTCGTGCTGCCAGCGCCGATGCGCCACAATCCGAGCGTGCGCCAAATCCCGGCGTGGCATACAGGGGGATATCGGCTCAAATCGGAATATTCGGGTAACACGTCGGGGAAAAGCAATCGAATAACGGCCTTCTAATGACCCCCCATGTTCTTTTTAATAGGACTAAATTGAAGAAATGTTTACATATGGCAGAATGAATAAATGTGAATGCCCAGAGGGAATACGCTCGCTTTAATGACTTGTCCACAGCTATTGTTACTGTTCTTTTACGGATATCTGGCCTTTGATATTGATTTTGGTGACCAAATTTATGGACCAATTTGACATGCTTTGTGTAGCGCTGCATAATCTGTTGTGCGCTATAAAATAAAGAATTAATATTAATTATTATGCTCTTAGCTAAAACAAATTCTCAACGGATTGAACTGATTCGACTGAAGCCGAGAGGCATTTATAGATGGACAATGCACTTTCTGTGAATTTAGTGTACGGGTAAGTAACTGTTCCCCAATATTTTTTTATACATTGTGATGTGTTTTATTTAGTTTCTCAAATTCCCGGATATGGATATACTTTTTTTTATATACATATTTCGAATGTTTCTCATGTGTGCAACCCACTCAAAAAAAAAAACTTATTTGGTACATCATATTTATTATTTTTTAGTGTCCAAATTTCTTATGTCTCTTTTCAAGTTTCTATATTTGAGTACACCTTTCACTCTCAAAGCTTCTTTTCATAATCAGGGTGGCACCGTCTTGTTTCATTCAACATACACTCACCGGCCACTTATTAGGTTACACCTGTCCAAACTGCTCTTAACACTTAATTGCTAAGCAGCCAAACACATGGCGGCACTCATGCATTGTAAGCATGTGACATGTCAAGACAATCTCTGCCAGTGCAAACGCCATCAGTGACTGGGAAGAAAGTTATTTGAGTGGGCCTTGAACGTGGGCATGGCTGTTGGTTGCCAGAAGGGCTGGTCTGAGTATTTCCAAAACTCGCTGATCTACTGGGATTTTCAACGCACAACCATCTATAGGTTTACAAGAATGGTCCGAAAAAGAAAACACATCCATGAGCGGCCAGTTCTGTGGGCGGAAATGCCTTGTTGATGGCCAGGGTCAGAGGAGAAAGGCAGGATGGTGTTACGAGCTTGATAGAAAGGCAACATGACTTTCAAACGCCACCCTTACAACCAAGCAGAAGAGCATCTCTGAACGCACAGTACGTCGAACTTGATGCAGATGGAGCTACGCGCAGAGACCCACCGGGTGCCACTCCTTTCAGCTAAGAACAGGAAACTGAGTGCCTACAATTGCACAAGCTCATCGAAATTGGACAGTAGAAGATTGGAAAAACGTTTGCCTGGTCTGATGAGTCTCGATTTCTTGGCTGCGACATTCGGATGGTAGGGTCAGAATTTGGCGTCAACAACATAAAGCATGGATCCATCCTGCCTTGTAGTCAACGGTTCAGGCTGGTGGTGGTGGGTCATGGTGTGGGGAATATTTTCTGCACTCTTGGCCCTCGGGACCAATTGAGCAATCATGCAACGCCACAGCCTACCCTGAGTTATTGTTTGATGACCATGTCCATCCCTTTATTGACCACAATGTACCAACATCTGATGGCTATTCAAGTCAGGATAATGCGCCATGTCATAAAGCTGGAAATCATCTCGACTGGTTTCTGAACCATGACAATGAGTATCACTGTACTCAAAGGCTCCACAGTCACCAGATCTCAATCCAATGAGCATCTTTGGGATGTGGTGGAACGGGAGATTCGCATCATGGATGTGCAGTCCGACAAAACTGCGGCAACTGTGTGATGCCATCATGTCAATATCTGAGGAATGACTTCCACACCTGTGAATCTATGCCACGAAGATTGAGGGCAGTTCTGAAGGCAAAGGGGGTCCAACCCGTTACTAGCAGGTACCTAATAAAGGGGCCGGTGAGATATATTCCCATGCAATATACACTCTTGTTTAGATTTGAGTTAAATAAGACTGTCATTTATGTGAATGTTGTTAGCTTTTTTACGGTTTCCACTTTTAAGATGGGCGTCGTTATTCTTCAGTTACAGTTGATGTTCGTCGCCTGTGTGTCGTCGTGCGACACAGGATCATTCGCTTCCCTGCGGATCACATGTCTCCCTTAATTGACGACTGCTCTGCTCTGCTTCTAGTGCTGGCACACATACTTGCTAGATCCCCCATTGATGACGCTCAGTTTCTTGTCTTTTGAAAGAGGCCATCTATTATTGTTATAGCACTATAGCCAGCTACTTATGATAAATCACACTTTCCTTGGTTCCAATTTTGGTTTGTTGATTAGAAAGGCCCACAACCACAGATTACACTGCACTCAGAGCACAAGAGCAATCATCAGAGGTTCAAAAGAAAGTTGTGCCACACTTACGGTTCCTAGACCCACTAGCCTTGATAATCCTTAAATGAGAAGTTTGGGCCAACCCAACTTTCCTAACCTGACCGTCAAGCCAAGCTAAGCAAATTGGGGACAAGAGGCTTTAGTGAGAGAGGTTGTAGAACCCCAAGATCCACGTGGCTGAGCTCCATTGATATGCAGTAGGACGATGGGGAGAAAGTTTCCACAAAGTCAACTATCACTGCAGCCCCCACCAGTCCGGGGTTTATGGCAGAATTGGCCTGACAGGAAGCCTTCCCCCACCCCCCGTGGCAAGACATAAGAAGTCGCATACACATGAAGACTGCACCAGACTAAAAAATAGATAAGATTGAACTTTTTGGGTATTAATTCTCAGAGGTGATGTGTGAGAAAACCAGGGACTGCTGCTCACCTGCCAAATACAATCTCAATAGTGGCATTGTTGGTGGCAGGCATATCCTATGGGGGTGTTGTTTCAGCTGCAGGACAAGACGACTGGTTGCAATTGAAGGAATGATGAATGCGGACAGTACAGAGACTATATGTGTGAAAACCTCTTCCAGAGTGCTCTGGACCTTAGCAAAGGTGTGGAATACTATGACCATGTATATATTCATTTTTCTTGCAAAAAAACATCTAATTACAGTTCATTTTACCAATGGCTGCAATGATCAAGGAGTGAAAATTATTAACTGGTCTGAATGACTTCTGTTAACCAACTGTATACATAATTATCATAGTTATTACGAGGCAGTTTATTTAATCATGGGTGTTGTAAAGACCTAAACAAAACTTTTTATGTTTTTACACAATAGCATTTGAAAACATTGCAGTATGCCACGCTTATGTGCTGCGTGAGCTTCGATGTGATGCATCTGCTATCTAAAGCTAGCCAGACCATTACATTAAAGTCGGCTAAATGTGATCATTCCAGTGTTGTACATGTATTAAAGTCATCCCATCAGTTCCCTAGAGCCAGGGGGAAGAGCATTGGACATCTGTGATTACAAGTGCGTGCCAGTTCTTTTCCTAGGAATCCAGGATTAAAACAGCTTTCTGTCCGTTTGCGCATATGAAGTCCTCGCGTGCCTTGGTATGTAACCGTACCTGAGGACTTGTCAGTTGATTTAAACACGGACGAACCTTGTATGTATTTTTATTCGCTGTACACAAGGTTAAAAAAACAATGAATAGAGATTAACCTAGTCTCTAAATCAAGGGAAATTTGCTGTTTCCTACATTCGTTACTCCGCTAACGCTCCGACTCTCTCCTCCCTTTTCGCCACGCTACAAGAATATGGGACTACATATCTTGAACCTGTTTTTGTACTTCTGTGCCTCTCTATAACAAAAACTTGCTCATGTTTGGCACCATACAAGTATACAGATATAAGTATACCATTAGAAGATGGTAAGTTGAGATCCCAATCCGGAGTATTGTGAAAATAAGTGCAATAAAAAGATTTTAAAATGATTACAGATATAAAACATAGGTTATGTTGAAGCAACTGTTATACACAACCACCTCAAGAAATAACCTCTATCAACACCAATGCAGTAGATGATAATTTAACCTGATAGTTGTCTGCCCAATGTCTTTTTGTTTTCCTACTAGCCAATATTAGGGAATACTGCAAAGTAACAGCAGAGGTTTCTTTTTACAGGCCAAATTAGTTTGTAAGAGAAATCATATCATCAATAGTGCACTTTGCCCTCACTCTGCCTGTGAATTTAGGCAGCTGTAAGAAGTCTGGAGCATGAGCACTTGTTATTGCTCACCGCTATCTCGGCCCCAGACAAATGATGGTTCTCCATCCTGCAATGGCCCGCACTTATTGGTCTAAGCACAAAGCAGGTGTGGGCCGCAAACCCGACACTATGCGGGTTAACTTACAAGCACGGCTGCGGCGTGATGTATAACCCCTAACCTACTGTAGATCTTTTTTACTGAAAACACATATAGTGTTACACCTAGGACGGATTCACACGACCAGTTTCCTTTCTGTACTGGCAGGCACACGCCACGGCCAGGCGCGGGGAGAGGAGGAGGATAGAGCGCTGCTCACCTCCCCTCATCGCATAGGGATACATGGCGCCCAGCGCCGTATGCCCTGAAACAGATTAGGACATGTCCTATCTTTCAGGCGGGGGTACGGATTCGATACACAGCTGCGGACCACACCGTACCGCTCACGTAGGGCGCCGCGCCCATTGCCGCTATAGGGGACTATATCGATGCCATATAGTCGGCGGTATATTACATCCCCCCTTGCGGTTAGTGTGAATGCAGCCTAATAGATCAACCTCGTTTTCCAAATTGCTTAGAACTTCCAACTGACTTAATTAACTGGTCCAATCATCTTTGAACCCTTTCCAGGCCACCTATTCTCTTTTTGGATGTAGGCCCAAACACGGATCCCATACTAATGGTCCGGGGTTTTCTCAAAAATGGGGTATCATGGGTTTTATATCTCCCTCTTTTACAACACTGATATTTATTTGTTTTTGCAGCCACAGACTGACATGAGTACTGCCAAGTCAGTTTTTGCTCATAACCTAGAATACCCAAGTCGTTTCTTTGTTCATAGTACCCACATTCAACACCATTTTAGCCAGTATTGTGGCATGTACCACTTTTTGTTTCTACTTTAAAGGGAACCTGTTCATCAGGATCATAAATTTTCCACACCTAATGACAGGTTCCCATAGACTTTTGAATACTCATTCCAAGCTGATTTTTATTAATCACTGGATTCTGTCCTTAAAATAGTCACATTTTAATACCAATATCAAGCCATTTTCCTCTTTTTTTTACACTTTCACTATGGATCATTTTTAAGACCATCCAACGTGTAATACAAATTGTAAAGCATTGTGTCATACAGTGTGTAGTGAAAATGTCTAACCAAAGGAACAACTATAAGATGACTGCACCACTATTTTTGCTAATTTTTTTTAAAGTTTGTAGGGTGTGGGCTCCTTTTAAACAGAGCTTTGCAAGCGGGGTCTACTAATCAGAGTAACGTGGCCATGAAGTTCCAGATGGCTGCCACCAAGGAAAGGAAGGCTAATTTCCATAAAATGAAACATTGTTTCAGTAGATAATATTTTATGAATTTAAAATGAATATGAGTGATGTGTCTTCTCAGTATTGTTCTTGTTTAATTATTGTTATATTAATTCGGGAGTTTTATGTGTAATATTAATTTTCTGTTTGCGGTGAAAAAATATTATTACTATAATTAAGTTTAATGTTACTTCTAAAGCTTGACATGGTGGTTGTATCTTATTAAAATGTCTGGAACTGCAAAAAACTGAAAAAAACTCCTTAGACTGAATATTGGCTGTTGAGGTAAAAAACCTGAGGCTTCACTTTACATATTTAGAAAGTGTGCAGAATTTTTTAATAGATGTATAATTGGTAAATTAACTGATATCATGCCCCCCCCCCACACACTACACACACATTAAAAAAACATGAGTTAAAGTGGCCAATCCCTTCAATGTATAAGCATTATTTTTAGCTCCAGAAAAGAACTAACTTTCCTGAGCATGTTAAAGTAAGTACCATGCAACTAGGGCAAATGTTTTCTGCTGCTACACCCTACCCCCAAACTAATCCAAATGTGAAAACTAGATTAGAATGATCTACATACAGCAGAAGTATTGGCTGGTTACAGGCCCTTTCGCCAAAGAACATATTTATTTGCACATATCGAACCTCTTCTGCCACGTTTCTCTTTTGCCCTGAGTTACAAGTAGAATATACTAGTGGTCCCCTACTTAAGGAGACCCGACTTACAGGCGACCCCTAGTAAAGATGGACCTCTCTGCCCACTGTGACCTTGGTGAGGGCTCTCTGAATGCGTTTCTGTCACACTTGTTAGAACAAGTCTCTATGGGAAGAGTCTGTGGACCCTCTGGACCACTGCGGGGATTGATGGTACCAGCCACAACCCGGACTGGAGTCTTAGTGGCCCCTGGTCTTCGCCAGAGCCGCTGCAAAGCAGTAATGGTCTGCTTCAGCGTGGTGCCACCAGGTCATTCCCACGGGTGCAACTAGGCCCACAGTGGCAGCGAAGGTAGGGAAGCAGGAACCACAGGATGCACAGGAACCACACGGACGGACCAACAGTGCGTGGACACAGGACAGACCTCAGGGGGCAGGATCCTCAGGATAGCCAGGACTTCGGCAGGATGGCAGGACCTCGGCAGGATAAAGGACCTCAGTGGAATAGCAGGACCTCAGCGGAACGGCAGGACCTCAGTGGAACGGCAGGACCCAGGAACGCGCAGGATCGGCAGGACCCGAGACCTCCGCAGGACTCGCAGGATGGCAGTACTCAGGATGACCACTGGGTACAGGACAGCCACTGGCATACGGAACGCCACGGATACAGGAACCCACAGGGATACAGGAATGCCATGGGAATACCAGAAACCAGGAAACTCAGGAACAGGAGGAATACTGGAGTATAGACCACCAGAGGAATCCTGGAAATGCTGGAACACTCAGAAACACAGGAGGGCTTTCACTTCAGATATAATTACTTGAAGATCGGCAGGCGATGGGGGCTGGGAGCTGTCGATATTATATCCGAGCCAGAAATGCCAGCGCCAATTAGGAGGCGTTGGCCTTTTAAGTCAAGAAGAGGACGGCACACGCATGCCCTAGAGACCGGGGACGCACGGCCGGACGCAGCGGGAAGCAGGCTCGTGGACAGGTGAGTCTGAATCCGGGATGAGGTAGGTACGTCACATACGTGGAGACATGGATTGCGGGGTCACTCATGACATATATATAGTCCCAGACTGCAATGGTCAGCTGTAAGGTGTTTTGGTTCTGTTTATTTTAGAACCTGGTGATTGAAATAAATTAATACAAGCTGAGATATCTGTACAAGCTGTATTTTTATAGCAAGTTGGCAGCACCGCTGAAGAAAAAAAAAAAAGAAAATTTGCATAAAATAAACAATGACAAGAAGCTACTTGTCTCAGCTCTTCAAGTAGCATCAGAATATGCCACACCTCTCCATATCATCTTATTTGCTGGCTGCATGTAAAAGTGGAAGTTTGAATGCACAAATAAAGACTGAGCTCAGGCTCCCCTTTAATTTTAATGAATCAGATCCTACACACAACAGTACACAAACAGTGCCAACATTTTGCACAGGAAAGGGGTGGACTGCCAATAGGGGGCAGCTTCCAGAGTATAATGGCGAAAAATATAAAATCAGACATTTAATAAAAGAAACTGTCTTTTAGGGAGGGGTCCTCTCAAAGAGCTGGTCTTCTGTGGATATATACCGTATATATATACTCGTGTATAAGCCAAGTTTTTAGCACAAAAAATGTGCTGAAAAACCTTGCCTCGGCTTATACACGAGTCAATGCTAAAAAAAAAAAAAAACCTCTGGTGTCCGCGATGTTCGTCGCGGTCCCGATCCTGTCTCGGCTCCTGCGGCTCCGTGTCTCCTCTTCTGTCTTGTATCTTCTCTAGCCGGCAAGTGCGTCCATGCGATATCCCAGCCATCTCACACTGTAATGCAGCACTGTCGCCGCTGATGAAGTCACACTGATAACATGTGCGATGGGCGGCGCGATCTCCTGGCCAGAGAAATAGAAGAGTGAAGAAGCCGCCGGGAGCTGCATGTGGATCGGAAGCCGCCGGGAGCCGGGAGGAACAACGGGGAACCGGTAGGGTGAGTATTAAGTTTATTTTTTTATCTGTATGCTACATGGGCAGGCTGTATACTGATGGGGGCAGGCTGTATGCACATGGGGCAGGCTGTATACTGATGGGGGCAGGCTGTATACTGCAAGGGGCAGGCTGTATACTAGTGGGGGCAGGCTGTATACTACTGGGGGCAGGCTGTATAGTACTGGGGCAGGCTGTATAGTACTGGGGCAGGCTGCATACTACATTGGGGCAGGCTGTATGCTACATGGGGGCAGGCTGTATGCTACGTGGGGCAGGCATATATGCTACATGAATACATTAAAACAAGAACAATACTGAGAAGACACATCACTCATATATCATTTTAAATTCATAAAAATATTTATCTACTGAAACAATGTTTCATTTTATGGAAATTAGCCTTCCTTTCCTTGGTGGCAGCCATCTGGAACTTCAGTGGCCACGTTACTCTGATTAGTAGACCCCTCTTGCAAGCTCTGTTTAAAAGGAAGCCACACCCTACAACTTTAAAAAAAATTAGCACAAATAGTGGTGCAGTCATCTTATAGTTGTTTCCTTTGTTAGACATTTTCAAACACAACTGTATGACATCAATGCTTTACAATTTGTATTACACTTGGATTGTCTTAAAATGACTCCAATAGTGAAGTGAAAAAAAAGAGGAAAAATGGCTGATATGTGTATTAAAATGTGATATTTTAAGGACAGAATCCAGTGAATTATAAATCAGATTGGAAATGAGTATTAAAAGTCTATGGGAACCTGTCATTAGTGTGAAAATTTATGATCCTGATTACAGGTTCCCTTTAAAGTAGAAACAAAAATTGTAATGCCACATATGGCTAATGGTGTTGAATTGGGTACTATAAACAAAAGAAAGACTTGGGTTTCTAGTTATGAGCAAAACTGACTTGCAGTACTCAATGTCAGGTCGTGGCTGCAAAAACAAATAAAATATCAGTGTATGTAAAAGAGAGATATAAACCATGATACCCATTTAGAAAACCACCGGACCATTAGTATGGATCCGTTTTGGGCTCTACATCACAAAAGATATAGGTGGACTGGAAAGGGTTCAAGATGATTGACCAGTTATTAAGTCAGTTGGAAGTTCTACCAATTCTGGAAAAAGAGGTTGATCTGATTTAGGCTGCATTCACACTACCGCAAGGGGGATGTATATACAGCCGAACGTATAACGGCTGATATAGTCCCCTATAGACGGCAATGGGCGCGCGGGCCCTACGTGAGCGGTACGGTGCCGCAGTTGTGTATCGCTCCGTACCCCGTGAAAAATAGGACATGTCCTATCTTTCAGGGCATACGGCGCTGGCGCCATGTATCCCTATGGAGGGGTGGAGGTGAGCAGCGCTCTACCTTCCTCCTCTCCCCGCGCGCTGCAGTGGGCCCGTTGTGCTGCAGTACAGAAGGAACTGGTCGTGTGAATCCGTCCTAGGTGTACACTATATGTGTTTTCAGTAAAAAGATCTACAGTAGGGTAGGGGTTATACATCCCGCAGCCGTGGCTTGTAAGTAACCCGCATAGTGTCGGGTTTGCGGCCCACACCTGCTTTCTGCGCTTAGACCAATAAGTGCGGGCCATCAGTGATGGAAACCAATCATTGGTGCATGGGGCCGAATAGCGGTGAGCACATAACAAGGTGCTCATGGCTCCAGACTTCTTCAGCTGCCTAAAATTACAGCAGGCAGGAGGAGGGCAAAGTGCACTATTGATGATAGATTTCCTTTACAAAATAAATTTGTCCTGTAAAAAGAAACCTCTGCTGTTATTTTCATTATTCCCTAATATTCGGCTAGTAGGAAAACAAAAAGACATTGGGCAGACAACTATCAGGTTAAATTATCATCTACATGCATGGTTGTTGATAGGAGGTTATTCTTAGAAGGATGGTTGTGTATAACATGTTGCTTCAACATAACCTATGTTTTAATATCTGTAATCATTTTAATAATCTTTTTACACTTTTTTCACAATACTCAGGATTGGGGATCTCAACTTACCATCTTCTAATTGTTATCTTATATCTGTTATACTTGTATGGCTAGCCAAACGAGCAGTTTTCTGTTATAGAAGAGGCCACAGAAGTTACAAAAACAGGTTCACAGATATTAGCCATATTCTTGTACGTGGCAAAAGTTCTTACGTGAAATAAGCTTTGTTTATATTGTTTTAAATCTCTATTCATTGGTTTTTTAACTTGTGTACAGCGAAATAAAAATACATACAAGGGTCGTGTTTAAATCAACTGAAAGTCCTCAGTACGGTTACATACCCAAGCACCGTAGGATTCATATGCGCAAAAGGACAGAAAGCTGTTAAATCCTGGATTCCTAGGAAAAGACTGGCACGCACTGTAATCACAGATGTCCAATGCTCTTCCCCCTGGCCTCAGGAACTGATGGGATGACTTTATATACATTACACCACTGGATGATCACACTTTAGCCGACTTTAATGTAATGTGTCTGGCTAGCTTTAGATAGCAGATGATCACATCGAAAGCTCAGCAGCCATAAGCGTGGCTATGCAATGTTCTCAAATGCTATTGTGTAAAACATGAAAAAGTTTATGTTTAGGTCTTTACAACACCCATGATTTAAACTGCTGTAATCTATGTATTATGTATACAGCGGTAACAGGAAGTATTCAGACCAGTTAAATTTTCACTCCTTGTGCATTGCAGCCATTGGTAAAATGAACTGTACATTAGATGTTTTTTGCAAGAAAAACTGAAATATACATGGTCATAGTATTCCACACCCTTTGCTCAGGTCCAGAGCACTCTGGAAGAGGTTTTCATCCATTATATCTCTGTACTTGTCCGCATTCATCATTCCTTCAATTGCAACCAGTCGTCTTGTCCTGCAGCTGAAAAACACCCCCATAGGATGATGCTGCCACCAACATATGCCACTATTGAGATTGTATTGGCAGGTGATGAGCAGTCCCTGGTTTTCTCCACACATACCTCTTAGAATTAATACCAAAAAGTTCAATCTTATCTTATTTTTTAGTCTGGGAGTCCTTCATGTGTATGCGACTTTCTTATGTCTTGCACTGAGGTGAGGCTTCTGTCAGGCACATTCTGCCATAAAACCCCGACTGGTGGGGGCTGCAGTGATAGTTGACTTTGTGGAACTTTCTCCCATCTTCCTACTGCATCAATGGAGCTCAGCCACAGTGATCTTGGGGTTCTACATCACCTCTCTCACTAAAGCTCTTGTCCCACAATTGCTTAGCTTGGCTTGACGGTCAGGTTGAGGAAAAGTTGTGGTTGGCCCAAACTTCTTCCATTTAAGGATTATCAAGGCTAGTGTGGTCTTAGGAACCTTAAGTGTGGCACAATTTCTTTTGTAACCTCTGATGATTCTCTTGTGCTCTGACATGCAGTGTAAGCTGTGAGTTGTGTGCCTTTCCTAATCAAACAAACCAAAATTGGAACCAAGAAAGTGTATTATAATAAGTAGCTGGCTATATGCTATAACAATAATAGATGGCCTTTCAAAAAGACAAAGATGCAACTGGGTGCATCATGGTGGATCTAGCAATGTATGTGGCCAGCACGGCGGAGCAGAGCAGCAGTCGTGATCTCAAGGAGCATCATGTGATCCCAGGGAAGCGAATGATGCCGTGTCGCACAGACGCACACAGGCGACAGAACATGCACACTGTACCTGAAGAATAACAGACGCCATCTTAAAAGTGGACAACCGTAAAAAAGCTAACAACATTCCAATAAATGACAGTCTTATTTAACTAAACTCTAAACAAGAGTGTATATTGCATGGGAATATATACTCACCGGCCACTTTATTAGGTACACCATGCTAGTAACGGGTTGACCCCCTTTTCCTTCAGAACGCCTCAATTCTTCGTGGCATAGATTCAACAGGTGCTGGAAGCATTCCTCAGATATTGACATGATGGCATCACACAGTTGCCGCAGATTTGTCGGGCTGCACATCCATGATGCGAATCTCCCGTTCCACCACATCCCAAAGATGCTCTATTGGATTGAGATTCTGGTGACTGTGGAGGCCATTTGAGTACAGTGAACTCATTGTCATGTTCAAGAAACACAGTCGAGATGATTCCAGCTTTATGACATGGCGCATTATCCTGCTTGAAAGTAGCCATCAGATGTTGGGACATTGTGGTCAATAAAGGGATGGACATGGTCACAACAATACTCAGGTAGGCTGTGGCGTTGCATGATGCTCAATTGGTCCCGAAGGGCCAAGAGTGCCAAGAAAATATCCCCACACCATGACACCACCACCACCAGCCTGAACCGTTGATACAAGGCAGGATGGATCCATGCTTTGATGTGTTGACGCCAAATTCTGACCCTACCATCCGAATGTCGCAGCAGAAATCGAGACTCATCAGACCAGGCAACGTTTTTCCAATCTTCTACTGTCCAATTTCGATGAGCTTGTGCAATTGTAGCCTCAGTTTCCTGTTCTTAGCTGAAAGGAGTGGCACCCGGTGTGGTCTTCTGCTGCTGTAGTCCATCTGCCTCAAGTTCGACGTACTGTGCGTTCAGAGATGCTCTTCTGCCTTGGTTGTAACGGTGGCGTTTTGAGTCACTGTTGCCTTTCTATCAGCTCTAACACCAGTCTGCCCTTCTCCCTGACCTCTGGCATCAACAAGGATTTCCGCCCACAGAACTGCCGCTCACTGGATGTTTTTTCTTTTTCGGACCATTCTTGTAAACCCTAGAGATGGTTGTGCGTTGAAAATCCCAGTAGATCAGCAGTTTTCGAAATACTCAGACCAGCCCTCTGGCACCAACAGCCATGCCACGTTCAAAGGCACTCAAATCACCTTTCTTCCCCATACTGATGCTCGTTTGAACTGCAGGAGATTGTCTTGACATGGTACATGCTTAAATGCATGAGTGCCGCCATGTGATTGGCTGATTAGAAATTAAGTGTTAACGAGCAGTTGGACAGGTGTACCTAATAAAGTGGCCGGTGAGTGTATGTTGAATGAAAAAGACGGGTGGCCACCCTGATTATGAAAAGAGCTTGATGAGTGAAAGGTGTCTCAAATATAGAACACTTGAAAAGAGACATAAGAAATTTGGACATAAAAAATAATAATATATGATGTACCAAATCAAGTGAGTTGGTGCACAATGAAGAAACATTAGAAATATGTATATAAAAAAAAAGTATACCATATCCGGAATTTGAGAATACTTAAATAAAACACATCACAATGTATAAAAAAATATTGGGGAACATTTACTTACCCGTCCACTAAAGTTCACCGAAAGTGCATTGTCCATCTATAATGCACTCTGCCGTGCTCAGTCCGAATCAGTCAGATCGTTAGAATTTGTTAGGCTAAGATCATAATAATAATATTAATTCTTTATTTATATAGCGCACACAGATTATGCAGCGCTACACAAAGCATGTCAAATTGGTCCATAAATTATGGTCACCAACATCAAATATCAAAGGCCATGATATCCGTATAAGACAAGATACAATAGCTGTGGGCAAAAGTCCTTAAAGCGGTATTCCCATCTGGGCATTCACATTTAATTCATCTGCCATATGTAAACATTTCTTCAATTTAGTCCTATTAAAAAGACATGGGGGTCATTTACTAAGGGCCCGTATTCGCATTTTTTCCCGACGTGTTACCCGAATATTCCGATTTGAGCCGATATCCCCTGTATGCCGCCGGGATTTTGGCGCACGCGATCGGATTGTGGCGCATCGGCGCTGGCATGCACGCAACGGAATCGGGGGGGTCGTGGCCGAGCAAAAACCAGACGGATTCGAAAAACCCGTCGCATTTAAAAAAAGAAATGGTCGCTTGGGACGCGCTCACCTTCACTGGCCCGGTGAACTCCACGCGTTCAGATGCTTTTCAGATGCAGCAGCGCCACCTGGTGGACGGCGGAGGAACTACCTTGATGAATCCCGGGCGGACCCGAATCCAGCGCAGAGAACGCGCCGCTGGATCGCGAATGGATCGGATAAGTAAATCTGCCCCAATTTCTCATAAATTCAGTCATTTTGTCCCGTAGAAATAAGATAGCTTCCTGGGATACGACCACTGTGCACTGTGGCAGCGGTGGCCAGACATGTGCTATTGAGTCCTGCCTAACCACCTGCATTCAGCGTTCATTACTACAGGAAAGCTGTGGGTACGCAGAGAATCCTGGACCTTTCATATACAAAAACTTCTGTTTCCTTGTGCAATCCCTCCAGCAGAGGTGGTCATATCCAAGGACACAGCCTTGTTTCTAAGCGACCATATAACTACAATTATGAGAATTTATCTTCACACAGGAAAATTTATTTTGATAACATATAATTGAAGATATGTGTATATATGGCAGATTAATGGAATGAATGGAAATACTACTTTAAGCCTCTCTCAGTCACTAAAGAAAGCGGTCACCAATAATTGTAAGCAGGTCCCATGGCATATGATGATAAAATTCTGATTATGAACAAAAAATGATATTTCAGTTTTTCTTGTTTAATAAATTAGTAAAAATATCTCATTCCTATTTTCTGTTAGATGGGGTGCAGATTGTACGTAATGAACAAAAAAACGTTTGTTGATCTTACCAATGGCTGCAGTGAAACAAAGAGTGAAAAATTTAAAAGTGTCTGAATACTTTCATGTATTTCATGTAGTGATAGTGTCATGCTTTCATGGTAAGTCAGGCTCCAACAATCTTATGTGCAATATTGTATGGGATTTAATGCATAGTGCATAGTACAACAGTGCCCTCTCTGGCCAGATATTGGAAGCGCTCGCATTCAAATGAAAAATACATTTGAATGCGGATATTGAAAGTTACACAAACCATACAAACCATTAGAAATGAACTTGGCTTACTTCCTTTTTCCCTTTATATCAAATTTGTACAATCTCTTTTTTTTGTAAGGCTAGGAGAACAACTTAAGGTAAGTGATTAGCAAAAAAAGTTTTATGATTACATAAATTGTTTCCTGCATTTTCCAAATAGAAGATATGCTCCCCTTTCCTTCTGTGCGGAAGACAATCACATCCCGCACACTCAATATTTTAAGAAAATTATTTATGAGCTGGGATTGGAATCCCAAATTCCTGGTGCTTAACAGCAAGGTTAGTGCTGTCAAGAAGTGAAGTGTTTACAGCTGTAACATAGATGCACATAAACATTCTATTCTCAGCTGTTAAAGACGACATATGGTAACTATATTTTATTTCAGATTTAGAGCCAAACCTTGTTCCTTGGCTACATAGGGGAGTCTACCAACTCTTAAAGGGAACCTGTAAGAAGAAATTGACCTACTAAACCATTCCACATGTTGTCAAGCAGCTCAACACCTTCCAGATCATGTTTCTTTCATGGGTACAGTGGTGGAGCATCATCCAGAAATCTCTTTGAAGTGAGATGTAAATTGGTTGCATAAAGTCATGAAGGTGGAGACATTAAAACAGAAGTCAGCTTCTCCTGCCTCAGAAAGCCCCCTTCATTGTAAATGATGGTCCTGCACCCGGAGACATCACTAACCAGATCTCCAGAAGTCCAGTAAGTGATGCCAATCAAGAGGAGAAGGCGTTTAGAGAAATGGAGAGATTAAATCAGTGATGAACCCTCTGCCTCCTTGACTTTAGTGACCAATTACATTTCAATTCAAAGTAACAACAAGATGTAAAGCTTGTAGACACACATACGGTAGTGGTTTATTAGTACAATTCTGATGCCAGGTTCCTTTAACATCCTCCCACTAAAAAACAGCATTGTGTAGGGCAGTCTATAAGCTTTCTCACCATGGAAGATTACTACAGGCTGTTTCATTATTACCACGGAACAGAGGCATTGTCGCAGCAAGCAATTATTACTAAGTGCCTTGTACCTGGTTAAATAAGCATATGGGATTCCAACAAAACTGTATGCTTGTTTCGTAAGAGAAAATGAAATCACTCTTATCTACCAAGCAAAGAAGATAACAATACAATCAAAAGATTATTGCATGTCAAGCTTTATTTCCTGTGGTGGCACTGCTGGTTCCTGCACAGATTACAGCTAAACACTGTTGTTCCTAGCAGTGGGACACCCTGTCATACAGCTGATGTCAGGGGGCACATCAAAGAAAAAGAAATAATCCAAAGTACAAACATAACAGGTATCCTAAGTCAGAAAATCAGATTGCACATATATATACAAAAATAATATGGTCAAGTGAGTTTGAGTTCCTTTGGACTTGGCCTGTTAAATACCTATCTTTGAAACTAGGCTACAATTGTTGCCATTCAGGTTTTAATGCTATGAGCTCAATGTGATTTACTTACTGTGGATGTTTTGTCTTTGTGACAACTTTTTAACTCCACCCCATATATCTAACTGTACGTTTTTGTTTTTTGTGTGTACAGTAATATTTGTGTAGGTTGCCATACAGTATAATGTGGTGCTTGCACAGCTCAGGGACTTCCCCTTAATCTGGCACAAACTACTATAATTGCTTTTCTCCTTTAAAGCCTTTCTGTCAATCTTTCAGTCTCCAATATTTTCTCTCGTTAATTCGGAGGCTCAAACTGTTGGCCCTGACACCTGCATTATAGCATGGCCCTCTGTCCACATACGAGACCCCTGCCAGTAATAGTAATACCATTCACAGCATCCAACAAGCAGCTTTCATGTACTATCACTCTGATTGAAACAGTGAATGACGTTTTTAACCCCTTCCCACTGATACCCTTTGTGCTTTTGCATTTTAATTTTTTTCGACCCTCATTTAAAAATCCCAAATTCCATGTACAGAGCTGTGTGGGGCATGAGTTTTCGCAATAACAAATTGCACTTCTTAGTGACGGTATTTAATATTCCATGACGTATACGGGAAGCAGGAAAACATTTCCATATGCAGTGAAATTTACAAAAAAAATGCATTTCCTATTTTTTTGCGGACTCTGCTTTTACATTTTTTACTGTTCGCTCACATCCTTTATTCTTTGGGTTGGTACGATCATGGGGATATCATTTATGTAGGGTTCATTATGTTTTAATGATTTAAAGAATTTGTATGAACAAAAATATTATGAACTATAACTTTTCATACTACAGTGACAGAGCTATGAAAAGTGTATTATCACTTTTTATTGAAAAAAAATGGTTATCTGTTGCAAAATGGCAAAAAAGTGACATTTCATGACAATTGGGCATATTATTAGCTATAGGGTTTACGCTGGAAATAACTACCCTCATTTAAAAAAACCCAACGTTTTTAAAAGTCCATGTACAGAGCTGTGTGTGGGCATGAGTTTCGCATCACAAATTGCACTTCCTAGTGACCGGTATTTATATTCCAGACTTATATGGGAAGCAGGAAAACATTTCCATATGCAGTGAAATTTACAAAAAATGCATTTCCATGATTCTTGGCGGACTCGCTTTACATTTTTTACTGTTTCAAATCTTTATTCTTTTGGGTTGGCTACAGAAAAGTGTATTAATCACTTTTTATTTTAAAAAAATGTATCGGTTGCAAAATTGGGTAAAAAAAGGGACCATTTCTGACACTTGGCGCTATTTTTAAGCTCCAGGGTTTACCGATGGAAAAAACAATTTTTAGGCTACAATTTCACACCAGCATGATGGGGGAGCGTATATCGGCCGACGTATATACGGCCGATATCGTCCCCCCATTTACAACTTCTTATAGGGCTCAGGCCCTGTACGGGGCGGTAACGTTGCAGCACACGTGCGGAACTGTACCGCTCCGTTAGCCCGGGAAAAGATAGGACTGTCTATCTTTTACCGTGATAGCGACCGTGGCGTGTATCTTCTATGAGAGGGGCGTGGGTTGAGCATCGCTACATCCCCTGCTTCTCTCCGCAGCGCCGATGTATGCCCGCCGTACTACATACGGGGGCATAAATCTGTTGTGAATGTAGCCTTGTACTCTAACATGTTTATGTTTTTTTTTTTTCATTTATATCATATCAGTTCTAGGCGGGGTGTTGTTTTTCTTTTTTTTAGTCCCCAGTTTTAGCTCCAGTGGCCTTTAATATCTACCACCTTCACCTAATGTCAAATTGTACCACAATATATATTAGGTACGCAGTATTATGTGTATTTAGTGGTAATGGTATATGTTGTAAATGACCAAATTTTTGGCAATGTGCTTTTAGATATAGCAGGGGACACAGCTTGGTTATTATGCAGTAGTATTATAATATATGTGAGAGCAAGCGGGGTCAGTTTGTGACTGTGGGGGCTAAATATATTGAAGTTACGTAGGACGTAGGTTTTCCAGGTGACACTTATTAAAGTTCTGTGTGAGACAACTCTACATGTGTAGTTCGATGAGACACGTCGGCCTTGCAATGTGAAACAGGCAAACCTCAGAGTGTGGGATGTTTATTGTCATCAGTTATTCACTTAATATGTCACATTTTTCTTAGTTGGTAACAACGGGTGCTGAGCATTGCATTACAAACCCGTAACCAAGCCAAGCCTAGCAAGAGACAAAGAATCCAGGGGGATACAACATCCCCACAACATGCTTCTGATAAACTCATGCAGACTCATGCAGAATCTAAAACAAGAGCACACTGGAACCATTGGAAAAGAGGAGAAGAGAAAGGGATTACTTACAATCATCCATGCCCTAGAATTCACGCTGACTCAGCAATATAGGTACTATTTCTAAGTAGTCATAGAATAGCCTCCATAATTAACATCACGGGTGAAAGCCCCAGGCACATCAATTCATATTATGGAGGTGAGTGAAAAAAAGAAATTCAGTTTAAAAAGGATAATAATAATTCCTTTATTTGTTCGCGCACGACAGATTCCGCAGGGCTGAACAGAGCTCGCCAAATCGTTCCCTGTCCCCAAAGGGGCTCACAATCTAGTCAACTACCATATGTTTTTTTTTGTGAGTTGTGGGAGAAACCTCGGAACTCGCACAAACACAGAGAGAACATACAAACTCTTTGCAGATGTTGACCCTGGGATTTGACCGCAGTGCTGCAGGCTGTAATGCTAATGCTAAGCCATCTGCCATAAAAGTCAAGCAATGCTTAACCTGGAACGCTTACCCATGGATTCAAGCTCCTCCTGAATGTGTAATCTCTTATTTTGTCAGTCATTCCCTCCTTTTTTACTATCATTTTTTAATAATTTTGCTAATAGTCACAAGTGCCTCCATGTTACAGAACCCTATGTGCTCTAATTCACAGGCTGTGTAACACTGGAAGCTTTGTCTTAGTCTCACCTACCCCCCCCTCACGTCTGTAATCTTGGCAGTAGTGAGCAGTAAGCAACCTTTGGGGAAGTGCTGCCTACAGAAAGTAATATTATCAATTAGCATTATATTTTTATCATGCCTGAATTGATGGTAGATTTCTTAAGAGAACTGCCATTCAAATTTACCCACCCAAAATAATACTACATTAAAAACTCTAAGCAAACCAACGAGGATAGAAAGTCAGCTCACCCTGATCACGTGGACTATAGCAACTGTTCAAATCATGAGCAGGGAACACCTCAGCTTGGAGTACTGAGACCACTAGTGAAACACACGAAGCCAGCTTCCAAATGATTTCACGATGCAGCAGAGATGAGCAAAATGCTGGCTTATACCATTATGTAAAGAAAACACGTGGCCAGGGAAGACAACGTGCAACCTAGTCACCCGTTTCAGTTCCACTCATGTTGTTCTCCCATGGCACTGTGTTTTTTTTTTACTTTGATGGACTAAGCCTTGCTTTTTTACTCATCTCTGCTGCATATTGAAAACATTTGGAAGCTGGATTTGTGTATCCCTACATTAAACTTTTCATCAAAAAGCATTGCTTATCCTAAATGGTTTCTTTGTTAATGTTAAAAGAGGCTGTAAAATTTTGCTACTTATATCAACTCACCTGAGGTTATACCCAGTCACAGTGTCACGTGTGCCGGGGAGGCCATCGGGAAGAGTCTCTGAGGCAAGTCTTTGGACACACTGACCAAACCGCGGGGTTGGGTATGGAACACGCGGTGGCGGCCAAGGCAATGGATCCAGGAAACAAGTCACAACTTGAGATGACAGTGCAAGAAACGCGAGGAGCACTGGAATGCTGGGAACAGATTGAGGGCACTGTGGCTGGGACCTTGTAAGGCAATGGCAGAAACACAAGAATGCAGAAGGTCACGCTGGGCTGGAATCACAGGACGGCGACGCAGGATCACAGTTATACAGGAACGGACCACAGGATACGGACCACAGGATTGGACCACAGGACACGGACCACAGGATAAGACATCAGGATAGGACGGCACATATAGTTATATTAATTCTGGAGTTTTATGTGTAATATTAATTTTCTGTTTGCGGTGAATAAAATATTATTACTATTATTAAGTTTAATGTTACTTCTAAAGCATTGACATTGGTGCAGTTGTATCTTATTAAAAATGTCTGGGAACTGCAAAAAAACTGAAAAAAACTCCTTAGACTGGAATATCTGGCTGTTGAGGTAAAAAACCTGAGGCTTCACTTTACATATATAGAAAGTGTTGCAGAATTTTTAATAGATGTATATTGGTAAATTAACTGATATCATGCCCCCCCCCCACACACTTACACACACATTACAAAAAACATGAGTTAAAGTGGCCAATCCCTTCAATGTATAAGCAATTTATTTTTAGCTCCCAGAAAAGAATCTAACTTTCCTGAGCTATGTTAAAGTAAAGTACCATGCAACTAGGGCAAATGTTTCTGCTGCTACACCCTACCCCCAACTAATCCAAATGAAAACTAGATTAGACTGATCTACATACAGCAGAAGTATTGGCTGGGTTACAGGCCCTTCGCCAAAGAACATATTTATTTGCACATATCGAACCTCTTCTGCCACGTTTCTCTTTTGCCCTGAGTTACAAGTAAGAATATACTAGTGGTCCCCTACTTAAGGAGACCCGACTTACAGGCGACCCCTAGTTAAAGATGGACCTCTCTGCCCACTGTGACCTCTGGTGAGGCTCTCTGAATGCGTTTCTGTCACACTTGTTAGAACAAGTCTCTATGGGAAGAGTCTGTGGACCCTCTGGACCACTGCGGGGATTGATGGTACCAGCCACAACCCGGGACTGGAGTCTTAGTGGCCCCTGGTCTTCGCCAGAGCCCGCTGCAAAGCAGAATGGTCTTGCTTCAGCGTGGTGCCACCAGGTCATTCCACGGGTGCAACTAGGCCCACAGTGGCAGCGAAGGTAGGGAAGCAGGAACCACAGGATGGCACAGGAACCACACGGACGGACCAACAGTGCTGGACACAGGAACAGACCTCAGGGTGGCAGGATCCTCAGGATAGCAGGACTTCGGCAGGATGGCAGGACCTCGGCAGGATAGAAGGACCTCAGTGGAATAGCAGGACCTCAGCGGAACGGCAGGACCTCAGTGGAACGGCAGGACCTCAGTGGAACGGCAGGACCTCGGCAGGACGGCAGGACCTCCGCAGGACCTCGGCAGGATGGCAGGACTCAGGATGACCACTGGGATACAGGACAGCCACTGGCATACAGGAACGCCACAGGGATACAGGAACACCACAGGGATACAGGAATGCCATGGGAATACCAGAAACACAGGAAACTCAGGAACACGGAGGAATACTGGAGTATAGACACACAGAGGAATCCTGGAAATGCTGGAACACTCAGAAACACAGGAGGGCTTTCACTTCAGATATAATTACTTGAAGATCCGGCAGGCGATGCTGGGAGCTGTCGGATTATATATCAGAGCCAGAAATGCCAGCGCCAATTAGGAGGACGTTGGCCTTTTAAGTCAAGAAGAGACGGCACACGCATGCCCTAGAGACCGGGGACGCACGGCCGGACGCAGCGGGAAGCAGGCTCGTGGACAGGTGAGTCTGAATCCGGGGATGAGGTAGGTACGTCACATAGTGGAGACATGGATTGCGGGGTCACTCATGACATATACTATAGTCCCAGACTGCAATGGTCAGCTGTAAGGTGTTTTGGTTCTGTTTATTTTAGAACCTGGTGATTGAAATAATAATAACAAAGCTGTATTATCTGTACAAGCTGTATTTTTATAGCAAGTTGGCAGCCCGCTGAAGAAAAAAAAAAAAAGAAAATTTGCATAAAATAAACAATGACAAAGAAGCTACTTGTCTCAGCTCTTCAAGTAAGCATCAGAATATGCCACACCTCTCCATATCATTCCTTATTATTGCTGGCAGCATGTAAAAGTGGAAGTTTGAATGCACAAATAAAGTCTGATCTCAGGCTCCCCTTCAATTTTAATGAATCAGATCCTAACACACGCACAGTACAAAACATTGCCAACATTTGCACAGGAAAGGGGTGTACTGCCAATAGGGGCAGCTTCCAGAGTATAATGGCGAAAATATAAAATCAGACATTAATAAAAAACTGTCTTTTAGGAGGTCCTCTCAAAGAGCTGTGTCTTCTGTTGGATATATACGTATATATAACTCGTGTATAAGCCAAGTTTTTCAGGCACAAAAATGTGCTGAAAAACCTTGCCTCGGCTTATACACGAGTCAATGCTAAAAAAAAAAAAAAACCTCTGGTGTCCGCGATGTTCGTCGCGGCTCCCGATCCTGTCTCGGCTCCTGCGGCTCCCGTGTCTCCTCTTCTGTCTTGTATCTTCTCTAGCCGGCATAGTCGCGTCCATGCGATATCCCAGCCATCTCACACTGTAATGCAGCACTGTCGCCGCTGATGAAGTCACACTGATAACAGTGTGCGATGGCGGCGCGATCTCCTGGCCAGAGAAGATAGAAGAGTGAAGAAGCCGCCGGGAGCTGCAATGTGGATCGGAAGCCGCGGGAGCCGGGGAACAACGGGGACCGGAGGGTGAGTATTAAGTTTATTTTTTTATCTGTATGCTACATGGGGCAGGCTGTATACTGATGGGGGCAGGCTGATGCTACATGGGGGCAGGCTGTATACTGATGGGGCAGGCTGTATACTGCAAGGGGCGGCTTATACTAGTGGGGGGCAGATGATCATATCGAAAGCTCAGCACTGCTGAGTCAGCAGCCATAAGCGTGGCTATATGCAATGTTCTCAAATGCTATTGTGTAAAATATGAAAAAGTTTATGTTTAGGTCTTTACAACACCCATGATTAAACTGCTGTAATAACTATGTATTATGTATACAGCGGGTACAGAAAGTATTCAGACCAGTTAAAATTTTTCACTCTTTGTTACATTGCAGCCAATTGGTAAAATGAACTGTACATTAGATGTTTTTTTGCAAGAAAAACTGAAATATTACATGGTCATAAGTATTCACACCCTTTGCTCAGGTCCAGAGCACTCTGGAAGAGGTTTTCATCCATGATATCTCTGGATAAAGCTGTGGGTACGCAGAGAATCCTGGACCTTTCATATACAAAAACTTTCTGTTTCCTTGTGCAATCCCTCCAGTAGAGGTGGTCATATCACAGCCTTGTTTCTAAGCGACCATATAACTACAATTATGAGAATTTATCTTCACACAGGAAAATTTATTTTGATAACATATACCAGTAGATCAGCAGTTTCTGAAATACTCAGACCAGCCCTTCTGGCACCAACAACCATGCCACGTTCAAAGGCACTCAAATCACCTTTCTTCCCCATACTGATGCTCGGTTTGAACTGCAGGAGATTGTCTTGACCATGTCTACATGCCTAAATGCACTGAGTTACCGCCATGTGATTGGCAGATTAGAAATTAAGTGTTAACGAGCAGTTGGACAGGTGTACCTAATAAAGTGGCCGGTGAGTGTATGTTGATCACAAAAGAGGAGTTGTTTACTGGTGCAACAACCTCAGGCAGCCAAACCCGGGATGATATTAGAAAAACTTGCAAGAGCTTCAGTGTTGACATGCACTTACATACATTATCAGACTGGAGTTCCTTGAGCCACCAAGATGAAATTTATCATTGTTTATATCCTGCCATCAAGCTTCGAATAATTCAGAAAAGCAAGTTAAGAATCATCGCATACACGTACAAGGAGCAGCGGCCCAGGTCAGGGTCTGTCTTCTTCTGCCAGCGACCTTGGCTTCACGGGAATCCAGAAGCTGTAAAAGCTTCTGCAGAAGGTACCTAGAAGCTACTAACATCAGCTAACTCTCCAGTTCTGGCCCTTTAGTGACATTATTGGACCTTTTGTGTCGACATCCTCAAAACTAAACAATGGAATGAGTAATGGCAGTGGGGTTATTTGCTGCAAAAAGAAGTAATAAAATGGGCAAAAAGGCAACATATCTTATCAAGAATATAAATCATGCTCTGTCTGTACATGGACATAACTAGCAGCAACCTTTGCTGTGCAAAGTGCAGTATGAGCATTCAGTGACTGAAGTTCATTGTTTTCACCTTTAGTAACATAACAATGATAAAGAGGTTACTAGAAACATACTGAAAGCTGCTTGAGGCTGGAAACACACAGGACGCCGGCTAACCAGCTAATACACCTTGGCTGTAAAGGTGCCATGGTCAGGTTTAATTGTGGTATAATCCAGCAGACACCTGCTCTACATATCAACCCATCCTCAAACTCAAAGAAACTACTTTTAGGACGATCCTTAACCCCTTCAGATCTTCATAGTAATTAAAACACAATGTAGGTGAAATTTAGAATCGTCCGATTTTGTTGGTAATATGTTTATTTAGCCCTAAAATGTACACATTCACAAAAGATAAGACCATCTTAAAATTTGTTATGCAATTTATCGCAAGTACAGAGACCCTCCACATGTGGACGTTACTTGTTGTAGGGGCGTACACTGAGTTGCAGAAGGAGGGTCCTGCATACAAGGCCAATTTTGCCTTTGAGCTATAAGATATTTGTATTTCCCATGAATGTTGCCATGCGAGGGCTTACTATTTGTGGGATGAGATGCATTTTTCAGTGGTACTATTTTTGGGTGGCTATGCCCTATTGCTAAAAATTTATTAACTCTTTTAGTGGGGGATTGTAAAAAAACATCAATTCTGTAATAGAATTTTGACTTTTTTTTTTGGTGTTCACCATATAAGTAATAAGTTACATTTATTTAATGGTTCAGTTTAATTACAGCTATACCAAATTATTATACTTTTGCTTACGTTTTACTAATTTTTCATCGACATTTTCCAAGTAGCATTTTTTAGTGCATTTTATGTAGGACAAAAGAGGTAAAAATCATTTGATTGCTTGTTCATTAAAATACCCTGCAATACTGATGTACTGCAGGGTATTAGCAGTGTCAACCTATGCTGATACATAGGCGGACACACGGTCTGTAAGGTCCAGTATGTAACAGGACCTTACAGGCATTTACTATTGACAGCCCTGGGGTCCTAGCAACACTCAGCACCTCATGAAACCACCACAGGGGTGCACCCTGTGATTCCCGATGCATACTTAGCTCCAATGCAGAGCTGAACCGTCATCAGACTCCGCGCCATAATAGCATTAGAGGGAAGGGTTAATCGAGGGGAGGCTGCTGCTGTAAATCGCATTAATAAGGGGAGGATGGTGCTGGATATCTTATTAATGAGGGGAGGCTGCTGCTGGACATCTTATTAATGAGGGGAGGCTGCTGCTGGACATCTTATTAATTAGGAGGGTTGTTAGACAGTATCTTAATAAGGAGCATTGCTGCTGGACAGGGTATATGTGGTATATAGGAGTAGTGCTATGTGTAGCATTTATGTTATTCACAAGTGTAATGTGCGGATTGGGGGTTGCAGTGTAAGTTTAGGCGTATTGCATCGTGACCCACTGGTGTTTTGTTATGCCAGTGTCTGGCAGGGACCATAAATAACAGGGACAGGATTGCTGTAATGGCGGGGATTTTTTAAGGTGAGTAAAAGAAATCATTAGATAAACATAGAATTGTTTCACTTCGAAAGATCCAAGTTAGAAAAACAAGAAAGGTAAGTTTGTGGTGCTGCAATTTCCAAGATACTGTGCTCCCGTGACTTACAGTCTTACAGGCGACACTATAAACCTGCTCTATATCTACTACAGGGACAGCAATGACGAAATTCATGGAACACAACTTTACAGCTGACACTGTACTAATGCAACTACTGCTGCGGTACTGCCCCCTGGACTGTACTAATAAGACGACTACTAGTATTACATGACAAACCCCCTACCACCACCCCCCAGAGCAGATGATCATATCGAAAGCTCAGCACTGCTGAGTCAGCAGCCATAAGCGTGGCTATATGCAATGTTCTCAAATGCTATTGTGTAAAATATGAAAAAGTTTATGTTTAGGTCTTTACAACACCCATGATTAAACTGCTGTAATAACTATGTATTATGTATACAGCGGGTACAGAAAGTATTCAGACCAGTTAAAATTTTTCACTCTTTGTTACATTGCAGCCAATTGGTAAAATGAACTGTACATTAGATGTTTTTTTGCAAGAAAAACTGAAATATTACATGGTCATAAGTATTCACACCCTTTGCTCAGGTCCAGAGCACTCTGGAAGAGGTTTTCATCCATGATATCTCTGGATAAAGCTGTGGGTACGCAGAGAATCCTGGACCTTTCATATACAAAAACTTTCTGTTTCCTTGTGCAATCCCTCCAGCAGAGGTGGTCATATCCAAGGACACAGCCTTGTTTCTAAGCGACCATATAACTACAATTATGAGAATTTATCTTCACACAGGAAAATTTATTTTGATAACATATATATGAGAATTTATCTTCACACAGGAAAATTTATTTTGATAACATATAATTGAAGATATGTGTATATATGGCAGATTAATGGAATTGAATGGAAATACTACTTTAAAGCCTCTCTCAGTCACTAAAGAAAGCGGTCACCAAATAATTGTAAGCAGGTCCCATGGCATATGATTTAAAATTCTAGATTATGACAAAAAAATGATATTTCAGTTTTTCTTGTTTAATAAATTAGTAAAAATATCTACATTCCTATTTTTCTGTTAAGATGGGGTGCAGATTGTACGTTAATGAACAAAAAAAGTTTTTTGATCTTACCAATTGGCTGCAGTGAAACAAAGAGTGAAAAATTTAAAGATGTCTGAATACTTTCCATGTATTTCTATGTATGTGATAGTGTCATGCTTTCATGGTTAAAGTCAGGCTCCAACAATTCTTATGTGCAATATTGTATGGGATTTAATGCATAGTGCATAGTACAACAGTGCCCTCTCCTGGCCAGATATTAGAAGCGCTCGCATTCAAATGAAAAATACATTTGAATGCGGATATTGAAAGTTACAAAACCATTACAAACCATTAGAAAATGAACTTGGCTTACTTCCTTTTTCCCTTTATATCAAATTTGTACAATCTCTTTTTTTTGTAAGGCTAGGAGAAAAACTTAAGGTAAGTGATTAGCAAAAAAAGTTTTATGATTACATAAATTTGTTTCCTGCATTTTCCAAAATAGAAGATATGCTCCCCTTTCCTTCTGTGCTGGAAGACAATCACATCCCTGCACACTCAATATTTTAAGAAATTATTTATGAGCTGGGATTGGAATCCCAAATTCCTGGTGCTTAAACAGCAAGGTAGTGCTGTCAAGAAGTGAAGTGTTTACAGCTGTAACACTAGATGCACATAAACATTCTTATTCTCAGCTGTTAAAGACATATGTTAACTATATTTTATTTCAGATTTAGAGCCAAACCTTGTTCCTTGCTACATAGGGGAGTCTACCAACTCTTAAAGGGAACCTGTAAGAAGAAATTGACCTACTAAACCATTACCAACATGTTGTCAAGCAGCTCAACACCTTCCAGATCATGTTTCTTTCATGGTACAGTGTGGAGGCATCATCCAGAAAATCATCTTTGAAGTGAGATGTAAATTGGTTGCATAAAGTCATGAAGGTGGAGACTTAAACACAGAAGTCAAGCTCTCCCTGCCTCAGAAAGCCCCCCTTCATTGTAAATGATGGTCCTGCACCCGGAGACATCACTAACCAGATCTCCAGAAGTCCAGTAAGTGATGCCAATCAAAGAGGAGAAGGCGTTTAGAGAAATGGAGAGATTAAATCAGTGATGAACCCTCTGCCTCCTTGACTTTATGTGACCAATTTACATTTCAATTCAAAGTAATCAACAAGATGTAAAGCTTGTAGACAACATACTGGTAGTGGTTTATTAGTACAATTTCTGATGCCAGGTTCCCTTTAAATCATCCCACTAAAAAACAGCATTGTGTAGGGCAGTCTATAAGCTTTCTCACCATGGAAGATTACTACAGGCTGTATTCATTATTACCACGGAACAGAGGCATTGTCGCAGGCAAGCAATTATTACTTAAGTGCCTTGTACCTGGTTAAATATGCATATGGGATTCCAAACAAAAACTGTATGCTGTTTTCTTAAGAGAAAATGAAATCACTCTTATCTACCAAGCAAAGAAGATAACATACAATCAAAAGATATATTGCATGTCAAGCTTTATTTTCCCTGTGGTGGCACTGCTGGTTCCTGCACAGATTACAGCTAAACACTGTTGTTCCTAGCAGTGGGACACCCTGTCATCAGCTGATTGTCAGGGGGCACATCAAAGAAAAAGAAATAATCCAAAGTACAAACATAACAGGTGTATCCATAAGTCAGAAAATCAGACTGCACATATTATATACAAAAATAATATGGTCAAGTGAGTTTGAGTCCTTTGGACTTGGGCTGTTAAATACCTATCTTTGAAACTAGGCTACAATGTTTTCCAGCATTTCAGGTTTTTAATGCTATGAGCTCAATGTGATTTACTTACTGTGGATGTTGTCTTTGTGACAACTTTTTAACTCCACACCATATGCTAACTGTACGTTGTGGTGTACAGTATATTTGTGTAGGTTGCCATACAGTATAATGTGGTGCTTGCACAGGCTCAGGGACTTCCCCTTTAATCTGGCACAAACTACTATAATTGCTTTTCTCCTTTAAAGCCTTTCTGTCAATCTTTCAGTCTCCAATATTTTTCTCCGTTTAATTCAGGCTCCAACTGTTGGGCCCTGACACCTGCATTATAGCATGGCCCTCTGTCCACATACGAGACCCCTGCCAGTAATAGTAATACCATTCACAGCATCCAAAAGCAGCTTTCCATGTACTATCACTCTGATTGAAACAGTGAATGACGTTTTTAACCCCTTCCCACTGATACCCTTTGTTGCTTTTGCGTTTTCATTTTTTTCTACCCTCATTTAAAAATCCCAATGTTTTCAAAATTCCATTTACAGAGCTGTGTGTGGGCATGAGTTTTCTACATAACAAATTGCATTTCATAGTGACGGTATTTAATATTCCATGACGTATACTGGGAAGCAGGAAAACATTTCCATATGCAGTGAAATTTACAAAAAAAATGCATTTCCATCATTTTCTTGCGGACTCTGCTTTTACATTTTTTACTGTTCGCTCACATCTCTTTATTCTTTGGGTTGGTACGATCATGGGGATATCATTTATGTAGGGTTCATTATGTTTTAATAGATTTAAAAGAATTTTGTATGAACAAAAATATTATGACACTAATAACTTTTTCATACTACAGTGTACAGAGCTATGAAAAGTGTATTAATCACTTTTTATTGAAAAAAAATGTATCTGTTGCAAAATGGCAAAAAAGTGACATTTCTGACACTTTGGCGCTATTTTTAGCTATAGGGTTTACCGCTGGAAATAATCTACCCTCATTTAAAAATCCCAACGTTTTTAAAATTCCATGTACAGAGCTGTGTGTGGGCATGAGTTTTCTGCATAACAAATTGCACTTCCTAGTGACGGTATTTAATATTCCATGACTTATACTGGGAAGCAGGAAAACATTTCCATATGCAGTGAAATTTACAAAAAAATGCATTTCCATGATTTTCTTGCGGACTCTGCTTTTACATTTTTTACTGTTCAAATCTCTTTATTCTTTGGGTTGGTACGAAAAGTGTATTAATCACTTTTTATTTTAAAAAAATGTATCTGTTGCAAAATGGTGAAAAAGGGACATTTCTGACACTTGGGCGCTATTTTTAGCTCCAGGGTTTACCGCTGGAAATAATCAATTTTAGGCTACAATTTCCACACATGTATGGGGGACGTATATATGGCCGACGTATATACGGCCGATATACGTCCCCCATACACTTCTATGGGCTCACGGCCCTGTACGGGAGCGGTACGGTGCGGCACACGTGCGGCACTGTACCGCTCCGTAGCCCGGGAAAAGATAGGACATGTTCTATCCTTTCCCGTAATACAGCGCTGTGCGCTGTATCTTCCTATGGAGAGGGGCGGGGGTGAGCTGCACTCATCCTCTGCTTCTCTCCGCAGCGCCGATGTATGCCCGCCGTACTACGGTATGGCGGGCATACATTGTGTGAATGTAGCCTTATAGTTTGATAGATCAGGTCTTTTGGAAAATGTTGATACCTAACATGTTTATGATTTTTTTTTCATTTATATTAATCAGTTCTAGGGAAGGGTTTTTTTCATTTTTTTCCCAGTTTTTAACCCTAGTGGCCTTTAATTATCTACCACCTTCCCTATGCAAATTGTACCACAATAAATAATTAGGAGCGCAGTATTATTTATTTAGGTGGTATGGTATATGTTGTAATATACCAAATTGTGGCAATGTGCTTTTGGATATATGCGGGGGACACAGCTGGTTAAGTTATGCAGTATTTTTAATATATGTGAGAGCAGAGTGGGGTCAGTTGTGATGTGGGGGCTAAATATATTGAAGTACAGTGTAGGATGTATCGGTTTTCCAGGTGACACTTATTAAAGTTCTAGTGTGAGACAACTCTCAACATGTGTAGTGTCAGTGAGACAAGTCTGCCTTGCATATGTGAAACAGCAACCTCAGAGTGTGGGATGTTTATTGTCATCAGTTATTATTAATATTGTCAACATTTTCTTATTGGTAACAACGGTGCTGAGCATTGGCACTTACAACCCTAACCAAAGCCAAGCCACTAGCAAAAAAATACCAGGGATAAACAATCCCCAACATGTCCTGATAAACGTCATCACTGCAGCCACTGCTTACAAACCAAGAGCCACTGGAACCACTGGAAAAGAGGGAAGGAGAAAGGGATTACTCTACAATCATTCCCATGCCTAGAAATTCACGCTGACTACAGCAATATAGGTACTATTTCTAAGTAGTCATAGAATGAGCCTCCATAATTAACATCACTGGTGAGCCCCAGGCACCACAATTACATTATTATGTGAGGTGAGTGAAAAAAAGAAATTCAGTTTAAAGGAAATAATAATAATTCCTTTATTTGTAGCGCACACAGATTACGCAGGGCTGCACAGAGCTCGCCAAATCGTTCCCTGTCCCCAAAGGGGCTCACAATCTAATCAACCTACCAGTATGTTTTGGAGTGTGGGAGGAAACCGGAGGAAACTCACACAAACACAGAGAGAACATACAAACTCTTTGCAGATGTTGACCCTGGGATTTGAACCAGCGCTGCAAGGCTGTAATGCTAATGCTAAGCCATCTGCCATAAAAGTCAAGCATGCTTAACCTGGAACGCTTACTCATGGATTCAAGCTCTCTGAATGTGGTAATCTTCTTATATTTGTTAGTCATTACCTCCTTCTTTTTACTAACATTTTTTAATTTTGCTAATGAGTCACAAGTGCTCTGGCCATGTTACAGAAGCCCTATGTGCTCTAATTCACAGGCTGTTGTAACACTGCAGAAGCTTGTCTTAGTCTCAACCTACCCCCTGCACTTCTGTAATCTTGGCAGTAGTGAGCAGTAAGCAAACTTTGGGGGAAGTGCTGCTACAGAAAGTAATATTATCATTAGCATTATTATTTTTATCATGCCTGAATTTGATGGTAGATTTCCTTTAAAGAGAACTTGCCATTCAAATTTACCCACCCAAAATAAATACTACATTAAAAACTAAGCAAACACAACGAGGGATAGAAAGTCACCTCACACTGATCATGTGGACTATAGCAAGTGTGCAAATCATGAGCAGGGAACACCTCCAGATTGAGAGTACTGAGACACATAGGGAAACACACGAATCCAGCTTCCAAATGATTTCACGATGCAGCAGAAAAAATGCACGGCTTTATACCATTATGTAAAGAAAACACAGTGCCAGGGAAGACAACGTGCAACCTAGTCAACCCGTTTCAGTTACATCATGTTGTCTTCCATGGCACTGTGTTTTTTTACTTGATGGACTAAAGCCTTGCATTTTTTACTTCATCTCTGCTGCATAGTGAAAACATTTGGAAGCTGGATTTGTGTATCCCTACATTAAAACTTTTCATCAAAAAGCATTGCCCTTATCCCTAAATGGTTTCTTTTTTAATGTTAAAAGAGGCTGTAAAATGTTTGCATACTTATATCAACTCACCTGAGGTTATACCAATCACAGTGTCACGTGTGCCGGGGAGGACAAGCGGGAAGAGTCTCTGAGGGCAGAGTCTGTGGACACACTGGACCACCGCGGGGGTTGGTATGGAACACGCGGTGGCGGCCAAGGCAATGGATCCAGGAAACAGTCACAACTTGAGATGACAGCAAGAACGCAGAGGAGCACTGGAAATGCTGGTACAGAGTGAGGACACTGCTGGGCTGGGACCTTGGAAGGCATGGCAGAAACACAAGAAGGCAGAAGGTCATCGCTGGGCTGGAATCCACAGGACAGCACAGCAGGAGCACAGTTATACAGGAACGGACCACAGAATATGGACCACAGGATACGGACCACAGGATATGGATCACAGGACACGGACCACAGGATACGGACCACATGATACGGACCACAGGATACGGACCACAGGATATGGACCACAGGACACGGACCACAGGATAAGGACCTCAGGATATGGACCACAGGATACGGACCACAGGATACGGACCACAGGACATGGACAACAGGAATGCGTCTGTAAACGCACAGAAACACGGAGGTGTCCGGAAACGCTCAGGAAACAGGACCACGGAAAACACAAAGGAACAGGACCTTGGGATACACACAGGAGGCTTTCACTTCAGTGGGTAGACTTGAAGATCCGGCCAGGAGTGAAGGAAACCCCAGGGTATGTATGGGAACCCCGTAAGTGAGCAGCACCAATGGGAAGGATACTGGCCCTTTAAGTTCAGGGAAGTGAGCGCGAGCGCGCCTTAGGAGTGGGAGCGCGCGGCCTGGAGGCAGGAGGCATGCGGCCTGCACATCGGGATCCGGAGCACAGACAGGATCCTGGAAAGGTGAGTGAGTGCAGGGGGATGGGGACCGGCAGGCAGCGAAGCACGGGTGTACCCGCGATCCGTGACATGGATCGCGGGAGCACCCGTGACACACAGTAAATGTTCTGCCCTTGATAGAAGAGCTAATCCACTGTTGCTTATTTATTATTCATGTTTTTCAACATTGTAGCATTATGGTAGATCCATTTTTAATTAAAATGTTTGCAAAATAACTTTGCAAATGTATATTTATAACTAGAGAAAAGGCCATGTGATGTCTCCCGTCATCTACCTCCTCCACTTATGCTATTTCTGATGAATTCTCATAAGATTGCATATTCTTTACTTCTATGCAACAGCTGTTAATGTTTGCTTGCAACAGCTAATTTTCCGCTTGTCATTCAGAAGGCAAAACTCTGGTGGGTTCCTATGACTTTGGGAGTGTGACACATTCTTGTGACCAAAGCAATATCAGAAGATAACATAAGATTCTGTGAGTCATGCACCAGTAGACTTGAGGAAATGTCACTACTTAGTAATATTTTTTAGTTAGTAAGTTTGAAAAGACTATTTGTCCATCAAGTTCACCCAAATTCAACCAAGTTTTATAATATAAAAGCAAACAAATATACTCATCTTTGACATCCAAAGCTGGTATATGATATGCTGTTATGTGAACTCTGGAACTGGCCAATGTTCTCTCTAGAGCGGAAGAGAAAGACTTTTAAAAACCTTTAGCACTGAATATGTAGCATTTGCACAGAGCCTTGTGTACACAATTCTTATAGGAAATATATCAGCAGTTATACACTGGAGTGGTTGAATTGTACTAGTGCTGGAAGACAGCTTTTTTGGTGTCCGAGGCAGATAAGCAAATTGCATCACCACACTAGCCAGAATATCAAGTCAGAAGAGAAGATGTCTCTGGTCCCTCCCGTCTTTTCCTTGCCACCTGTTAAAGCAGCAGCTGATTCAGAGAACCGGAAAGTAGAAGGTAGACAATACGGTCCCTACTCTGCCATAGACATGGAAAGCACAGGACGTCAGCGACCTGGTGCAGCCAGCACAGTGACTTCACACACTGCACTGCATCTCCAGGACACTGACATCCAGAAAGAGGACAATGTTGGCACGCTTTGTGGAAGCAGGGAAGGGAAAGAAGAAGGAAACGGAACTGTATTAGTAATCCACTGGGCGGGGGGGGGGGCTGTAGAAAGTTAATACCTGGGGTGCTGTATACAAGAGGACAATGTTGGCACGCTTTGTGGAAGCAGGGGAGGGAAAGAAACGGACTGTATATAGTAATCACTGGGGGGGGGGCTGTATATAGTAATTACCTGGGCTGCTGTATCCAGTGATTTTCAACCTGTGTGCCGCGGCACACACACATGGTTGAGTGTGCCGCGGGGAAAGTGCTGCTGGGAGGGCCCACTCGTGGCCAGATCTCATTCAAGAGGACAATGTTGGCACGCTTTGTGGAAGCAGGGAAGGGAAAGAAGGGGGCTGTATATAGTAATTACCTGGGGGGGGGCTGTATATAGTAATTGCCTGGGAGGGGTCTGTATAAAGTACTCAATGGGGGACTGTATATAGTAATCAGTGAGGGATTGTATATAGTAATTATAGTAATTGCCTTGGGTGCAGTATACAGTGGTTGTGTATTAATAGCTGTATATATTAATTACTAGAGGTTGTATATTTGTCATTCCACAAAATTTTTATTGTAGAAAACTTTTGTAATGTAGAGTAGCGCAATATCCCACAGTAGCAATGTGCTCCTCTCTCCAGCGATATCAAAGTAAAATGGTGGCACTGGAGAGCAGGAACATACCTAAAATGTAACTTTCTACTGTAAATATGCTGTGATTTCCTGTGACTGACTACTAACAGCGCTCAATGTCATTGGTAGGCTTACATGGGCAGGAGGTTCTCTTGCTTATGTCAACCAACATTCATCATGATATCACCATGTCAGCCAACATGGTGATTTTAGAGGTGACCATTTTAACAATAATAACACCACATTTGTCATGTAGACATGTTGAGAGCATTTCCTGATTTTGATGAGTTCAAATTAAATATTTTATTAACTTAAAAACTAAATCAAACGGACCAACTTTTTTTTTTATAATAACTAGGAAGATTGACAACAAATCAGTGTTTGAGACACTTCTGGAGCTCTAATGAGCACTGGGATGTATATTTGTAAAAAGACTACAGCGCTTGTGTGAATCATGCAGTTCTTACAGGGTGCTGGGTGCTGTCACAAACCCCACCCTACCCAATGACTTTATATTTACCGTATAAACTTGTGTATAAGCCGAGTTTTTCAGCACAAAAAATGTGCTGAAAAACGTCCCCTCATCTAAAAATTGTAATAAAAAGTGATTTAAAAGTCATACAGTTCTCCAAATGGTATAATTGAAAACAACATCATATCCCGCACATAATGACACCTTACAGTCTGTATACAAAAGTATGAAAAAGTTACTAGTCTCAGAATATGGATGCACAACAACATTTTCAAAGGCATTAATATATAAAAAAAAACATATAAATTTGGTATATCTGTGAGTCAAAGAATAAAGGAGAGATGTCATCTGGACTGCACATCAGTATACAGCCTGCCCCCATCAGTATACAGCCTGCCCCCTTGCGGTATACAGCCTGCCCCCATCAGTATACAGCCTGCCCTCATGTAGCATACAGCCTGCCCCCATCAGTATACAGCCTGCCTCCTTGTATCATACAGATAAAAAAATAAACTTAATACTCACCCTCCGGTGTCCCTGATGTTCCTCCCGGCTCCCGGCGGCTTCTGATCCCCATCGCGGCTCCCGGTAGCTTCTTCACTCTTCTATCTTCTTTGGCCTGGAGATCGCGCCGCCCGTCGCACACTGTGGTGCGACGCTGTCGCCGCTGATGACGTCACAGTGTGCGACAGCCGGCAGATCGCATGGACACGACTCTGCCGGCTAGAGAAGACAGAAGAGGTGACACATGGAGCCACCGGGAGCTGCGACAGGGATCGGGAGCAGCAACGAACATCGGGGACACCGGAGGGTGAGTATTAATTTTTTTTTTATCATTGACTCGTGTATAAGCCGAGGCAAGGTTTTTCAGCACATTTTTGTGCTGAAAAACTCGGCTTATACACGAGTATATACGGTAATAATAATAATTCTTTATTTATAAAGAATATGCAGCGCTGCACAGAGCTTGCCAAATCGGTCCCTGTCCCCAATGGGGCTCACAACCTACCTGTATGTTATGGAGTGTGGGAGGAAACCGGAGGATCGGGAGGAAACCCTTACAAACACAGAGAGAACATACAAACTCTTTGCAGATGTTGACCTGGGTGGGACTTGAACACAGGACCCCATACAGATAAAAAAATAAACTTAATACTCACCCTCCGGTGTCCCCGTTGTTCCTCCCGGCTCCCGGCGGCTTCCGATCCACATTGCAGCTCCCGGCGGCTTCTTCACTCTTCTATCTTCTCTGGCCAGGAGATCGCGCCGCCCATCGCACACTGTTATCAGTGTGACTTCATCAGCGGCGACAGTGCTGCATTACAGTGTGAGATGGCTGGGATATCGCATGGACGCGACTATGCCGGCTAGAGAAGATACAAGACAGAAGAGGAGACACGGGAGCCGCAGGGAGCCGAGACAGGGATCGGGAGCCGCGACGAACATCGCGGACACCAGAGGTTTTTTTTTTTTTTTTAGCATTGACTCGTGTATAAGCCGAGGCAAGGTTTTTCAGCACATTTTTTGTGCTGAAAAACTTGGCTTATACACGAGTATATATATACGGTATATATCCACAGAAGACCAGCTCTTTGAGAGGACCCCCAAACAGAAAATTAATATTACACATAAAACTCCAGAATTAATATAACAGTAAATTAAACAAGAACAAATACTGAGAAGACACATCACTCATATATCATTTTAAATTCATAAAAATATTTATCTACTGAAAGGGTATTTGCCTCACTCACAGGGCCGACACCAGCAATAGGCATACTTTGGCAAGTGCCGGTGCTGGGGGGGGAGCCACTACAGTTAAATAAAAATATTTTAGCAAAATATTGCAAATATTAAAGGATTGTAAAGATTATAAGAAATACAGTCGTCTATTGGCTTTATTAATCTGATGTTCCACAAATGTACGCCAATCTAGCTTGTTGTGTTGCCATAAAATGTTGCAATAAGAAAGGAATGATATTCTTACTTTTAATAATGTAACTCAAGGAAAAGAGGACAATGACACAATGGGTTCATTAAGTAATTAAAAATGTGGACAATTCTTGTACTGTAATGACATACTGGGGCTCAATTACTAAGGGTCGCGTGCACACTTTTGTCGGATTGTGCACCTTTTACGGGGTTTACGCGGCTTGCACGGGTATTTAACAAGTGTCTGCGCTGGGATTGTGGCGCAGCTGCGCTGGCTACCACGCAACACAAATTAGGGGGCGTGCCATCGGACCTGAGCGGGGAAGCAACACATTCATGATTTCTGGTGCATGATCTTAGTGAATAGCCACCAGTGACCGGGTAAGTAAATGTGGCCCACTGTGTTAATTGGATTAGTTTCGGCTAGGATTTAGGAGCAGAATCAAGTGTCTTAGTTGAATGATACTTTACATTTCACATAGCAGAGGGGAATAAGATTCATTCTTGCAAAATAGATTACAGCTAATCCTCCTGGCTATATGTACATAACACATTTTCTAATACATTAATGAAGGGGAGGGAGAGGATGGAAGCATTCTATAAAATCTTGGCATAGACAGGCTACATGACTTTCAGCATAATGCTCTATTATAGGCTACAAATGTGCATTACACTGCTTTTTGGACAAGACTCAAGGGTTACTGAGGGTCAAGGTCAGGGTCACGAAATTTGCAGAGTCAAGGTCACAAAGGCCGAAGTCAAGGATCAATACAGGAACGGAACAAGAATGCTGGTGTACACAGAAAAGACCTGATTCTCTAGCACTAGTTTGATGTTCAGAAAGTAGCTTTGTAGGCCATCCCATTACAGTACATCATGTGACCTTGATTGGATATGTCAGTAATTTTAAGAACCGGCCACCAGAGGAAGTTGCATCCTGGCGTGGAGGGGCATACAGAGGAGCATTGGTGTGCCTGCAACCCAAGACATGGGTCTCAGGGGCGCAGGGGCACATCTGACAGTACAATGTTTCATTTTATGGAAATTAGCCTTCCTTTCCTTGGTGGCAGCCATCTGGAACTTCAGTGGCCACGTTACTCTGATTAGTAGACCCCTCTTGCAAGCTCTGTTTAAAAAGGAAGCCACAACCCTACAACTTTAAAAAAAATTAGCACAAATAAGTGGTGCAGTCATCTTATAGTTGTTTCCTTTTGTTAGACATTTTCATAACACAACTGTATTGACATCAATGCTTTACAATTTGTATTACACTTGGATTGTCTTAAAATGCTCCAATAGTGAAGTGAAAAAAAAGAGGAAAATGGCTTGATATGTGTATTAAAATGTGCTATTTTAAGGACAGAATCCAGTGTAATTATAAAATCAGATTGGAAATGAGTATTTAAAAGTCTATGGGAACCTGTCATTAGGTGAAAATTTATGATCCTGATGACAGGTTCCCTTTAAAGTAGAAACAAAAATTGTAATGCCACATATATGGTAAATGGTGTTGAATTGGGTACTATAGAACAAGAGAAAGACTTGGGTATTCTAGTTATAAGCAAACTGACTTGCAGTACTCAATGTCAGGCTGCGGCTGCAAAAACAAATAAAATATCAGTGTATGTAAAAAGAGAGATATAAACCCATTATACCCATTTAGAAACCCCGGACCATTAGTATGGGATCCAGTTTTGGGCTCTACATGCCAAAAAGATATAGGTGGACTGGAAAGGGTTCAAAGATGATTGACCAGTTATTAAGTCAGTTGGAAGTTCTACCAATTCTGGAAAAAAGAGTTGATCTGATTTAGGCTGCATTCACACTACCGCAAGGGGGAAGACGATCATAGAGGTACCCCCTTTCAGGTCATCACTCGACATTTCAGCCTCCGCTCCACCCCCCTGTCTTACTCCTGTAGCCTCCACCCACCCCTGTTCTACCTCCTGTAGCCTCCAGCCCCCCTGACCTCCTCCAGTAGCCTCCAGCCCCCCTGTCCTCCCTCCTGTAGCCTCCAGCCCCCTTGTCCTCCCCTCCTGTACCTCCAGCCCCCCGTCCTCCTCTCCTGTCCCAAACCCCCCTGTCCTCGTCATGTGCCCCAGCCCCCCCTTTCCTCCTCCTGGAGGTAGCCTCCAACCCCCATGTCTTTCCTCTTGGCAGCCTCCAGCCCCCCTGGCTTTCCTCGTGTAGCCTCCAGCCCCCCCTGTCTTCCTCCTGTAGCCTCCAGCCCCCCCTGTCCCACTCCTGTGCCCCAACCCCCCTGTCCGCCTCTGCCCCAGCCCCCCTGTCTCCTCCTGTACTTCCAGCCCCCCCCCCCGGTCTTCCTCCTGTAGCCAAACAGCCCCCTAGCCCCCATCCCCCCTGTCTTCCTCCTTTATCCTCAGTCCCCCCCCCCCCCCTTTCCTCCTCCTTTTCCCCCACCCCCACCTTTCCTTCTTCTGGGCCCCCAGCCCCCCTGTGCTCTACTACCTCCTCCTGGCTTCCTCTCCCTGTGGCCCCCCTGGCCCCCTCAGGTTTTTACCTGCACTCATTCCATCTTCCTCTCTCCCGTGCTGGAGTCTGAAATGACTTGCGAGGGGGCGTGGCCCAGCTGGGGGCAGAGCTGCATCCTCACTGATTGGTGCAGCATCATGTGAGGAGGTAGCAGGGGCTCTTCCCGCCCCTTCCCGGCCCCTAGGCCTCGGCTGCTCTGCAGCTCTAAACTACAGTGTTGGAGGAGTCGGGACAAAGCGGGGAAGTGGGCGGGGCCTGGGACATCCTCTGCCCCGCCCTTGCAGCGTGACAGAGCCCCAAAAAACTTTGACTGGCAGGCTGAAAACATTACGGTTGGGGGTTGCATCCCTGTTTTGACAATATTTATAAATCACGGGCACAGACGCTTTTTACCCCCTTCGCACGCGCGCCGTACTAACCCTTCCCGACCGCTGCGAGCCCTCTCCATAGCCGGTAAGTCTTTGCGGGCCTATTGCAGCAAAGGCTTACCGGTAACACCCGCGGTAACACGCGGGTGTTTTCTCCGCGATCCAGCCGCCGCATGGGCGCGCCATCTTGTTTGTGGATCCTGACGTCACGGGGAGCGGCGATCCGTCGCCATGGTAACCTCGGTGTTCCGAACACCCTGGCTACTTTGCTTCTTTTTTAACCCATGCATTCAATGTGCTAATTGCACGTTATAATCTTGGGGAGTAAAATCCACATATGCTGCCATACTGTAGATGGCAGTATATGATAGGATCGATCAGACTACCTAGGGTTGAGTCCCTAGGGAGTCTGAAAAATAGTAAAAGTAAAAATAAAAAAAAAATTAAAAAAAATAAAAATTATATACAAGAAACCTAAAAATTCAAATCCCCCCCTTCTCCTATAACTGATATAAAAATAAATAAACAGTAAAAATCAACCATAACAACATTACATATGCCGTCGTTCCGAAAATCCCTATCTATCAAAATATGATAATGGTTTTTCACTATGTTTAACCCCGTAACGGAATAGCGTCCAGTCGAAAATGTGGCATTTTTTTTGCCATTTGAAAAATATAAAAAAATTAATAAAAAGTGATCAAAAGGTCGCACAGTTCCCAAAAATTATGTAATGAACGACAATCAAAATTCCGCAAAAATGACACTATCCACAGCTCCGTACACCAAAGTATGAAAAGTTATTGGCCCCAGCAGATGGCAAAATAAAAAAAAAATTTTTTGTACATGAGGTTTTTAATTTTTTTAAATGTATGAAACATTATAAACCCTATACAAAGTTGGTATCCCCGTGGATCGTACCGACCAAAGAATAAGTAGACCTGTCATTTGGGACGCAGAGTGAAGCTGAAAATCCAAGCCCACAAGAAAAGTCAGCAAATGGGTTTTTTGTCAAAAACCATTTTCACTCATTTGGAATTTTTTTTTCTCCCGCTGCCCTACACGCCAAAGAATTAAATACCGTCACTAGAAGTGCGAATTGTTACGCAGAAAATAAGCCATACACAGCTTTTATTGGAAAAATAAAAAGTTATAAGATTTTTTGAGTTGTTTGAGTGAAACTGGAAGTGCAAAAACAAAAAAGGCCAAGTCGTTACAGGGGTTAAAGCCCCCAGTGTTTTCCTGGCCTTACGAGAGAAAATACAACACATTGGGAAAGGTTTTTTGTTTTTTAATAAGCTTCCTGGATTGTATTTCCTGTATGGTATTGCTCAATAATAGCACTGTCAGGAGATTTAGGTTGCCTATTTTATTATGACTCTTATGAATACATCTGTGATAAGGCAAAAACTGCTGATTTTTAATTGGTAACAACCTGTTTTCTGTTCTTTCCTAGGTCAAAATAACAAAGCACTGACCTGAAGTGTTCAGTAGCTCACCTATATGTTGGCTCCATGAAGTCATTCCTTGGATTGTAAAAAGAGGGCAGAAAGCATATGTGTTTATGGTTCCTATTCCCCAGATGAATACCAAAATGAGCCTTGTTTCTTGAGTGCACAAGCGGAATAGATTTGCCCATGCAGATTCCCAAGAAGACAGAACACCCTGTTATGGCTGGTGCTTTGGTGCCCTCTTCTGGAACCCTGGCTTCTCCTTCTTTTTGCACTCTTAGCTCTACTAGGCCACTTGTCTGTTCGTATGAGATTTGCAAGAGGCAGTTACTCTGTGAGAGATGGCCTAATGTTGTATCTCGTGAACATCAGTGATCAAATAAAGTTCCATATAGCCCCCACCCTGAGTTTGCGGCAGTGGAACAGCATTTGTTTGCTTTGCAGGTGGACACAAGGGAAAGTATGTGCCCTGTACTTTGCCTTAACCACCCAGCCACAATGTGATTATAGAGAGGACCCTCCATGCGAGATCTTGTCAAGGCTTGTCTGCACTTCCATCATCTCCAGTTACTTCTCTGTTTTCTGGGCACCTGACCACCGAATGACAGCACATCTTGATGGTGATCGTTTTTACCATCCTTCCACACGGACCCAACTTTTTATAGCCCTGAAAAACAATAAAAGAGTTGCCTTGAGGTTTTAAATACAAATTTCCCATAGAACAGAACATATTGTCACACCATTTGCACCGGTGCTTAGTCACTATAGTAATTTATGAATTGGGTATAAAGTGCAATGATACATATATATGTATATATCTATAAGGCAAGATAAATCCGTTACCATATTTGCCTACTGCAATAACGCCGTTCATAACCAGCTTCATAAACACAGGATATGAAACGCTATAAAGCCATCATCCTGTGATTTTTGGAGTCCTTGTGATTGCCCTTAATGCATGAATAGCCTAGCTCCCAAAGTCTCTTTTCAATGGCAATTCTGAGATTCAAGCATTGCTTGCAATGTTCCCCATAGTCTTTCAAATCAAAAAGGATGCCAACGTTGGGATTTTAGTATATTCCACATGAGTAAAAGCATCGAAAAAAAGCTGCCTCTTCGTCTGTTTTTTCTTTGCCACTGTTTGTGTTTTCTATGTGACTCGTCTTTTACAAAATAAACATCTACAATTTCTATAGAGGAAGACCAATTAAACATATTAGAATGAATATTTTATACCTAATTAAATGTAAAATGGTATTAGAGTGCTTTTTCCATAATAATGCTTTTTTTGTGAAACTTGGAACTTTTTTGTGATGTCTGTGAATTGGTTAGTGTATTAGAATACTTATTTTATTCGTAAATGTGTGACTATAAAGAAAAGAGCTTTTCAGACATAACTATTTCCCCTTGTAAAAGTTTGTTATAGATCTCTTTAAACAATTTAACTCCATATAATCTGCAACACATAAGTGTGAATGGTGATGCTAAAGTCTTAATAAAAGGTTTTAATAAAAGGTAGAAATGTCTTTGCTAGGGTAAAAAACCCTTTTCCTAGGGTGGCGGTTTCACACTTGGCAGTTAAAACTTGCATCTCAATCACTTTGAGGTGGTTTTAGGTGCAGTTTGTCAATTGAACAGGTGAAGACATGAACTGAAGAGTGAAATGACATTGTGGAGCGGTTAACCCTTCCAAAATCAAATTCACCCATTCAGTTTCCTGTCTTTTCACCTGTTCAATTGACAAACTGCACCTAAAACCACCTCAAAGCTGATTGCGATGCAGTTGTAACTGCGACGTGTGACCGCACCCTCAGTCAAACATCACCAAATTAAGGTCATTTATTCATCCTATAGGGATTTGCAATGTTCAATTTACAAAAGAAAGTTTGAGGGTGTGTGCACACGTTGCAGTTAAAACTGCTCGCAATTCGTTTGGTGTGGTTTAGGTGGTATACTTATTTTAACCAAGTGAAGACATCAAATCAACAGTGAATGACATTTTGTGGAACAGCTTTCAAAATCAAATTTTCACCATTCAGTTTCATTCTTTCACCTGTGACTTGACAAAACTGCACCAAAAGCCACCTCAAAACTAATTGCGATGCGTTTTTTACTGCAACGTGTAACGCACCCTGAGGGCAATGCTGAAATCATTAGCACCTGGGCATAGACTTGAGATTGCGGTGATGCGGTTCCCAAACACATGCTGTAAACCTTAGAAAGTTGATAGCACCTTTTAAAGGCTCCCATAGCCTGTGATTTGCCATTTTTATGTTACTGGTCTGACGGAGGCAGACACGTTTATTCACAATAATAACTGGCAATATGGACTAATTTGTCATGCTTTGTGCAGCGCTTGCATAATCTGCGTCGCTATATAATAAACAATTATTATTAATATGTTAGTTTATGTGAAAAAAATATTTCAAAATGAAAATTCAAATCACCCCCCTTTTTGCCAGACAAACAAACAAACAGAAAAATAATAAGCAATGTTAGGCCATCTAAATTGTAATAAAAGTGTTTACCAAAGTCATACAGTTCTCCAAATGGTATAATTGAAAACAACATCATATCCCGCAACATAATGACACCTACAGTCTGTATACAAAAGTATGAAAAAGTTACTAGTCCAGAATATGGATGCACAACAACATTTTAAAGGCATTAATATATAAAAAAACAACATATAAATTGGTATATCTGTGAGTCAAAAATAAAGGAGAGATGTCATCATGGATGCACAAAATCTTAAATGGTGCCACTAGAAGCCAGATTATGCCCTGTAGATAAATAGCTCTGTTCAAAAAAAATATCAGAAACATATGACTGGACGAGGAGAATGTGAAAACACCAAAAAGCTGTAGTTCTATAGCTATGCAATTACAGGGCTTCCAAAAAAATTATTATTACATTGTTATGACCATGGGCAAAAAATCTGGTGGATTCTTTCCCTTCATTGTGGGTTATATACTTACTTGTGATAATCATTTGATTGAAGGAGAAGTTTCGGCTAACTTCCTGGAGGCTTTTTATAAAGTTTAAATTGGTTTAAAAAAATATTATTTTACATTGTTGAACATTACTTTTTTGGTCATCAGTCACGCTGTTTCAAGAAAGCCTGTCATGAGGAATAAAGTCCATGAGCCGGCCAACCATCCCATTATCCACCAGGCCAGAGTCGCGTTTCCAATAATGTCCTTATATTTCCTCACAGATTCAGCATATGCATAAAAAGACATTGAAACAGTATTCAGCTGTAAGGGTACCTTGCACACGGTCAGGATTGAGAATTTTTGGCATCAGTAATTTATAGGCCAGATAGTCCAAAACATGTATGGATACAAATCATTCAGCTATACCTCACATGCAAAGCTCACAAGCCTCACATCAACTATGAGTGCTATGATAAAATACCTGTGGGACAATCTTTGAGAACGATGGGGACATCATGATCTTTTTTCCCCCCCTATTCCTCCCTCACTCCTTACAAGTCATTTGAATCGTGAATGAAATATACTATTCTGCATAATGCTAATCAGACAGAAAAAAATAGCCGATTGTGACCAATAATGGCAGTCCGTGTACCGAAATTTTCATGACAGCTCCCTGTAATGGTATCCAAAATTTTCCGGTTGGGTTTCTACATCCACAGAACTAAGAGGTCTTCCATTGTTCTTGTCCTGGGGAGACAGCTTCAGATGGCTACCTGCCAAATATACTTATAACACATATCTAAGAAGCCTAAAGTGTATCTATAACACATAAAAAACAGCAATATGTTATCTTGTTTTAGCTATACTTCTTTAAAGAATTTTGGAAAAAAACCATTCAGTTTAGTGGAACCTTTTTTTGTGTGTTTTAAACATGTCTATATGTCTTGGATAAAAGACCTGTTTATCACAGTGGTGCGCAAAAACTACATTATATCCCTTTAAATGGAGATCCCACTTTAAGCAAACAGTGAGAGCAGAGTAAGCAAAGCTGTGCTTATGTATATGTTTCAAAATGTCTTTTCTTGCTTCGACTAATATCAAATGCTGTTATGAGAAACCTCATTCATTGCCCAAGATTCTCGTGGCAGACAGTATGTATTATTGTTTAAGAGCCAAGCTCCTCAAGACATTTGTTCAATAGATTCCAATGCAACAAAAAACACTTTTTGTGGTGTTACTAGTTTGACGTTAAAGAATTGTCCGGATTCAATATTTTTCAATTATCAGCAGAGGATGTTATAAAATACAGGATCTACCATCAAACCATCATATAAACCAGGGACATTTGCTCATATATCGCAGACACTGTGACTGTGGTATCTTCTTATATTCTTATCCATGTCCTCCTTCCTGCTAAAATAAGCTTTTGATAATTATGCAAAGCCCTTCCCAGAGCCCCCTCATGCTGCAACCTTCAGGCTGTGTTCCAATGAGCAGCACTTCCCTGCTACTGTTAGTTTTACACATGTTGAGGGAAAGCGAGAGAGTAGGGCGTTGGGTTGACATGTTCTGCTTCTTGTAACTGCCTGTGAATCTGCATCATTGAGGGCCTCAGCTGGGACACCATAGATCCTTGCATTGTGAATTTATTGTTATCCATGAATATTCCTTCTAAAATCAACTTAGAAATTTCTTTTAGCCTGAGGGATGTCCTAGCCCCTCTGTGCTTCTGTCTTAAACTATTACACTGTCTTGTTCCTCCCCCTACTCCCGCAGCACTGAGAATACATCAGGAATGGCTCACTGTTGAAGTGTTGATGGAGTCAGGGGGAGTGTGAGAACAGTGTTAAAAAACAGTTTGTAAGCTAGAGTCACATAGCGCCTTGATTTAGATTAAAGGCAGCCATGGATTACAAATATAAAAAGATTACCATAGTTTTCAGTGCCCTGATCTTGAGTAAGTGTCCCAGGTTTCTCAATGCTTTATTTTATGGTAGATTTCCTTTAAAGTGAACCTATCATTAGGGAGGTATTTTTACCTGAAAACGTTCGCAATAGCTTATGGTGTGGTTTCATTTTAAAAATGCATTTTAGCAATATGAATAATTACAGCACCTGGCTCACTATCAGCATTATGTGGTGAGTCCTGGAAAAAGGGACAAGCAGGTTGATTTGTCTTCTCATCTATCCCTTCTTCTCACTTAGGAAACAGGAAGGGACAGGAGGGTGAAGGAGAGCTGTGAGTGATGAGGAGAACACAGGAGAAATTGAGGATAATATGATTTTGTGCCATTTTGAGTGGCCCCCCCCCTCACCCCCCGGGCTACAAACCTGCTGTCGTGGAGCCAAGTAGTATAATCTTTAAAAAGCCCTGGATTTCATTCATATGCTGACAAAGGCATTTTTTTAACTAGGCTATTTGGACAGTAAAAAATCACATCCTTGATGACAGGTCCCCTTTTAAGACTTCTACTTTCCATGTCCTCCATATTAGTCCATCAGGGAACCTCCCATCACACCACCCCGCCGAAGGCAAACCGAATGTCACGGCAAGTGATTGCTCTAATCTATCTCTCCTACCCGTCAGTGGTGTTTGGTCTGTGACAAGAATTCGGCCATTGTAGATTTGACGTAGGCTCTGCACAGAACCAGAGGGCCGGTCACGGAATCATGCTTTTGTGCCTATTTTTAAGCTTACACTCATGAAAAAAATATTGAATCTTGAAAACCTTATCATTATTGTGTACACTGTAGGCCACAAATATCATCCAATTAGCTTATTTCCTTAGAATAGGACAATAGATGTACCTCACTGGTTCAAATCATCATTAGTTGGTACAAAACATCTTCCTGCAACCCAGTGCCAACACATAAACTTATAATTTCATGGCAGCCCCTTGAACCAACCTTCTAGTTTAACAGAAAGACTAAATAAAATAAGGTCACCGTATACATAATAAAGGAGAAAGAACTAATGGCTGCCAAAAGCTTTACTTTTGTATATTTTATATTATAAAAAGTATTTTGATTCCTTATGCCGTTTTTCTTGCTATAAACAGGTATAATTTACTTTACTGACTGAAATATTTTGTCCATTGTCAGATGAAAATGGCAAATAGAAGGAAATTAATTATGGAGCCCTCATTATCCCATTATCAACAGGAGGCATACAACCTTTAATCTACTTCCCAAACTTGTTTGATTTTTTTTTTTCTATATTGTTTTTAAGCTAAAGACCTATGGGAATTTATTAATGACTGGGCATATTGGCGTGCTCCCCTCCCCCCTGAAAACACACACTGGCCCCACACTTATATATGTGCAACTATCTGTTTGCACTGTGTATTTATAAAAAGTGCCAGTAATTGTGTTGTGTGCACAATACAGAATAATGGGCACCTAAAAGGGGTGTTAGTGCTTTAGGACTTTGTGCCACATTTATTACTGACGTGTCCCCACAATTCTTACACATGAACACAGTGCACCAAAAAATAATGGTGACACTTTCCACAAGCAGTGCAGGGTGCACTGAAGTGCAAATTGCTATTTGTACAAAACTGCCTAGTTTTGATAAATGTGGAACATAGTGTTTCTATAAAGCTCTTGGTACGCGTGTGCACAATGCACCTGAATAAAGGTCCATGTGCAAGGCTTTGGTAATGGTTGTAGGTCGAAAGTCTTATGCTCCATGGAATTGTGCTTTTCATGGCTTTGTTTGTAAGAAAATCTGGTACATGCATGATAAATTCCCCCTTTTATGAGGGGGGTGTGGGAGTTTCCAACAGCTACATTACACATGTTCACCTCAGTAACATAACTTCTGCAATTATGTTCATCAGAATCATGAAGACCACTTATCATGCAAGTAGTGTTTCATGGTGCTTCCTTGGGAACGCAGATATCTTGACTTATTTTATAAAAACAACCATGCCAATCATTTTGTAGTTTTTCGTACTTAATAAAATTTTTGTATTGTTTTCTAGTCTATTTCGTTTCAAACCCCTTGAAGAAGTTTTTTTGCCTTTTTTTTGCATAACACTTGGTGGTATGACTTTAAGCAACCTTCACCAGCGACCTCATTTTCAGAAAGACAGGTTGTAGAGCAATTACAGCTAGATTACAAATATGTCATTTCTTCCTTCTCTAAGCTTTGCATGACAACTATTGCGTGTTGTAACTTACCTTGAACCCTGACAGAATCCTATGTGTATTTCCGGGGTTGGGCTTCAGTTTGAATGCATTCCAAAAAAACAACATGTGACTTTTGTGTGCTGCTTTACTCACTTCCTCAGCTCTCAGCCCCCCCCTCAGCTCCTGTACAACTCCTCAATCCTGCCTCCTTCACAGAACGCTCACAGCATGTGAGCTGACATCAGAGCGAGGGAGGATTTGTACATGAGCACAAAAGGTGGGGACTGAGAGCTGAGGAGTGAGCAGCACACACAATCAAAGTGTTTTTTTTTGAAATTCAGCCCAACTAAGCACCCCCTGGATTTAAAAGATTATTCTGTCTGAATCAAGGTAGTTAATCACACATATAATGCCAAATGCATATAAAAGGGCAGAAGGCAGATGGCACTTAACTGTATGGGTCTCTCACCTATCTTTATTGAAAATGAGTCACTGGTGACAGGTTTCCCTTTAACAGAACTACTGGTCTCCATTTTTTGGTATGATTAATATACACATGGAAAATAATTAAATAGCATGCAAATATTAGTGTCTTCTATAAATGTTTAGATGTGGGACTCCAGTCCTTTTAGAACAAATCCACCTTACCCCTAAATATTATTAATGCTTTATTACTTCCAGTGTACCAGTATAATTGTGCTGTAGGCAGCCGCCAACCATTGAAACAAAAGAAAAAGTAAATCCAGGTATGGACAGGCCCATCAAGTACCCTTTTGGGGGGGGGACCTACTCACCGCCTAACACAATGATGCCCCAGAAAGACAAACCCATTGTAACCCAACCCCCCCCCCCCCACACACACACACACCACTGGTTTTGATGGCATGTTGTGTGGTTCCGAGTCTGTTAGTGATGTCTGTAGTGGTCGTCTACATTTTTTGCTCCAAATTGCAGGAAGAAGAGTTTATTATTCTGCTTCTCTACTCCGAGAATAGCTTTGAATTAAGTGCTCTGCAATATCTTACAGAGCTGGTAATGCTTGCTTGCGGAAACTGTTAAAGGGTTTTCCCATTAAAATAATAACATTGAATTAGAGAATTTTATTGTTATCCTGAGAATATTTAAGAATCTTGTCTTCGGTGACTCACCACATTTTAATCAGAGCTGAGTGGTATTTCAGACCCAGTACAACTCTGATCAACATCTGCATCTGAAACAAAAATTTTTAACGGTCACGAGAAAACCTTGCAAAATTTTTTTAGGAAGCACACAACAAGTGAAGATATGGCCCTTAACCACTACATCTGAAATTCTCTAACATCAAGGGTCTTGAGCAGGGTGCATCTGCCAAAATTAAGGTGGGTGAATTCCCCACCTCGGGTTCCGCCAAGGCTGCCAAGTCCTTTAATGAATTTATAGGCAGAGTGGGTGCAGCATCACACCTGTGCGCACCACTCTTCAGGTCACAGGCCGTGATGCGTTTTGACACTACTGCTAGCAGAAGTGAATGCGGGGGCCTGAGTGAGTGCAAGGTTATTATTTTTGTTTCCAGGTGTCAAGGCTGGTAATATAGTGGGACTGTGTATTTAGGGGGCTGTGTATATAGGGAAGGCGTGTATACAGTGAGACTGTTTATATAGGAGAGGCTGTGTATAGGCCTATTAACAGGGGATTTGCTGTTTAAAAAGTTGGCTGTTATCACGGGGTGACTGGTTGTATACCGGGGGGGGCTTGTTACACTTGGTGGCTACATGGGGGCACCATATATATATTTGTGGATGCCTGTATATACTATTATTTGTTATTCGGGTCACTATAATTAGATAATTAAGGGGGAATCGTGTGTTAAGTCATGTTTGGGAGCATCATTTATTAGGAGCATGCTCCATTATGCTGTAAGTGGTAGTTTTGTGGGCACCCAGTGTGGGATTGTGCTTCATAGAGAATGAAGACTTTTTGACTATAATTCAGCAAGAAAAGCATGGCCGGGAGAAATCATAAAGAGTCCTCTTCCTGTGGAGCAACATCTAAGGTATAGATTACTAAATGTCCCTAATGTCTGTGTCCACTAACCGACTACTATGTGCAGGTACAGGCATTGAGTGTGGGGCAAAATTTTCAAGTTTCGTCCCAGCCAAGCAAAAAGCTAGAATGGCCCTTGTTGAGCACACTGTTGCAGTTGACTTCATTCCTGCTCTGATTTATGCATCCCGCTCAGCTCAATGGAGAAGTCATTAATGGGTTAAATGTTACTGGGATGTATTTTCCTTATGTTTTGGAGCTACGTAGCTATTATTACAGTGTTGTGGGCTGATACTGCATATTATGCCAGGGTTTTCCCAATGAAAGTCCTGCAACCAAAATGCTTGAATTGGCCCTTACAAACTATTTAAAACAAATTCATATATTCCCCTTACATCTGGCAATTACACTGGATTTTATCATAATGGCCTTAAATCAATTACATGTCAACATTACATCACTTCTTATGAAAGTGTCATTGCTAAATTAGAAAATCACCAGGTCCTGACACTACTTAGCTCTAATTTCCAGGTCGCAGACAACTTTTATCTGCAACACTGGGAGGGCTCTGTTACAAAGCCAGCACTAATAGACTTGTGCATTAGAAGGTCTTTTGGTTTTTTTGTTGGCTCAGCATGAAATTGATTGAATGAGAAAGCTGTTTCGTGCCATAGTTTTTCACATGCTTCGAAACCTGAAATATAATTGATCTTACAAATGCTTTTAGTCTTTTTTTTGTTTTTAATTTAACCCGATTAAGGAGCATGCTGTGGTTACCATGGGCTTTCATAGCTAGGATGATTTGTACCACATTTGCTTTAACAAAAATGTAAAACTATCACTCAGCATACTAGTATTCACAACACAAAACATCGCTTTTAGAAATATTACTTGATTAAATAAAATTCAGGGCTCTCTTTCAGCTAAATTGAACTTGTGGTCGAGAGATTCTTCATCTTCAACAGGTTTTTTTTTGGTGGGGGTCTATGGTCTAAGGCCGAATGGGCTCACAAACAGGGGAACATTTGTAGCCCATTTTGGCCTGAGTTGGGAGAGCAATGCTATCACTAACCATCTCAGCTGGAGCTAAGAGGTCTCGCAGAAAATCATGGCTGCAGAGGACCTACACTCCTCGCCATCCAGCTAAGTCACGGTGGCAGCACGACATGGCTTGGTCACCAAAATGTGATAGCTGCTAATAGAAGTTATGGCATCAGTGAGTCAGCTGTTGTTTGGCGGCTAGCTCTGCGCCATTTTACGGTCATGTGCATGTTGGCCTAACAGTGAGAATTCGAGACCTGGGCAGGCAACATTTTACTGATACCCTATCACCAATATTTTTATGATTCGGGTAAATACGTATGAATATGACTGGAATTTTTTAGACAGGCCATGTGATCACCCACTGATTTGGCTGTATCGGTTTTTGCAGTGCAGCCCAGCATGGCTTAGTGTTGTGGGGATGTGTCATGGATGACAGTTTACACTTCATTACTATGGTAACAAGCAAGAACACCTGTTAAATCATCACTGAGAGCAGAGCATAAGAGGGAGGAGGAGTTCCTAAGAACTAAAGATCATGGAACCTTAGTTTCCAGTGGGCGGCCATCTTAGTGATCACTCCACCTACTTTAGAGAGGCCTAAATTTGTAACTCATAAAATCAAACTATTTAAGCTCATTTTTGACGAATGACATTGAGTATTGTTGTACTCATTTATTTCTATCATCAGGGGATTTTGTGTCAAGCGTCATATTCCCGGAATCCCCTTTAAACCACTTGTCCAATCCGACAACTAGAGAAGTGTTTAAAAGTGGCTTCATGGGATAGGGGAGTGCATTGCACCAAAATGATGCTTAACGCATCATATTTTATGCGCAGTTTTTTGGCACCAACACTAAGCTATAAGAGGTGAAATTTAGACTAGACATGTTTAGCGCAACATCCCCTCCGACAGCTTCCTCCGCCTGCCCCAAACTAATTGAAACAATGCTATATCAGGTGGGGGACAGGGATGGATGGGCGTTTTTTGCAGGCATGTGGAAGTTGTTGGAGCAGATCGTGCCTTCCTCTGTAATGAAAGGGCAAGGAGCAGTGGGGCGGTGACTGGAACAGAGCACTGGAGGAGCTAAGCTAATTTTTGGGTTTTTTCTACAGATCCCCTCAGGCAGGCCCGCCTATAATTTTATAAACTCTCAGACAATCCCTTTAGTTATAAATGTGTTTTTGTTTTTAGACTGCTAGTAAGCAGTCAAGACCAAAATGCTTTTTTAATCTAAGGTGTTATAGGCTTACCTTCAAAGTCGCATTTATTCTATATGAAATATGGATTGTCATTGAAATTAATCTACCCTACCAATACATACCTCCAATACAATCGACATGTAAAAAGCAGTTCCTAATCCTAAATGGTTCCCCTCCATGATGCAATGTTAAATATCTTTTTTAAAAGGCACTTGATATGAGTCATATCCACGGAACAGAGTCTGCAAAGTCAGCTTTTCCCCTTCCCTTCCTTGCCTCCCTCTTCCTGATAGCATGTCTTACTGCTGGCTGGGCTTTTTCATTTCAGAATGTCCACTAAGATAACACCAGTGGGTGGGGCTTAAATCTTAAACTGGAATAAGGATTCTGTAATGTGCAACTCTGCACATTCAGGGGCCGTGGCAGCACCAAAAGGTGGGTCAGAGGGCCGGTGTTAACCCTTTGGGTGATGCAGTGCTTCCTGATTTAAGTGACACATGGGAACCTGTTTCTGAGTAGAAAAAAATTTACATTCCTTAGGCTATAACCATCTAATTACAGTAAGGGCTAGTTTACATTGTAATATTGGGTCAGTTTTAAGGTGGACTGGTTGTTAGTGCTTTGACTTGTCATTTGTTATCATACTCCTATGCTGGTGTGCCCAGCATATGATAGCCCCACCGCACTCAAATATGCAGAGGCTTAATCCTACCTATAATACGGTGACACCAAAACAAAAGAAGTCAAGTCTATTACGAACTGAAGTTTTTTTACAACCCACCGACAAAAAACGTTAATAAATATTCAGCACTAGGAACCCGCCCAAAAAGTATAGCTTGAAAAATACATCTAATCCAAAAAAATAAGACTCACAGGCAACTTAACGGAAAAACAAGTATTTTATAGCTCACAAAGTGCATCATAGAATAATTAAACTGCACAATTGAACCATAGAATAAGTAGAAAACACAGCAACTCACCCCAACCGTCATGAACCATAGAACTTCACTTGATGCATGGCCGCAATCCCCAAGCAGAAAACGCCCACACACTAAATAACACTGCTTATAACGGGTCACAAACCTTCGAATATATAAAACCTCTTTATTGAATATAAAAATCAATTGAAAAATAGCCAAAACACCAAGGAAGGCCTTTCAAACTCAGTGAGTCTTATCATGGTCTTCTAAATTCCTTCTATTTGTTTTAATATTATGAAGATCCTCAACGGGTTAACAAACTCTTCCTAAAAAAAATTCTGAAATACTCTTGAAATGTTGGACATTGATGTTCAATTTTGTTGCTGCATGACTCAAAATAAAATCCAGACATTTTAAAAACTATGAACACATAAAAAGACATATCGGAAATGGTATTTAGTAACTTAATTGGGTGTACTAATTCTTCTGGTCTGGAAAAAAAAGAAATTTGGTTATTGAAAATGTGTAATTATTTTTATTAAGAAACACAAAACTTATCACCAAAAATTTACCACCAACATGAGTAAAAAAAAAAAATCTTAAATCACTTTGGTTAAAGTGTTCCAAAAATTATAACCATAATAAAGAGTATCAATTACAAAAGATGGGACTGAGTCCTTAAAGCGTAACTATAAAGTTTACTTGACAACAAAGTTGATTGGCAACAATTCTATCTAACCTATATTATCCTTAATTGCTTCTTCCTATCCTGAGATAAGCCCTATTCTGTAAAATCAACAGCTTTCTTCTGAAGTGGGCCGGGGTCACATCTAAGGGCACTGAGGTTAGAGACTGAGGGTACCATTAGCCCGCCTCGATACAGAATCATGTTCCTGCTTGTACGAGATCTAGTACACAGAGCAAACAGGGTAGACACAGAGCTGACAGCACAAAGGACCAAAGAACAAGTCTTTGCATCGTCATATACAGCATATTTAAAGTACTTGTATAACAGCCAACCAGCCCCCTGAGTTACAGCCAGCCCCAGTATTATACACCACCCCACGTATCATACAGCCAGCCCCCATGTAGCATACAGCCTCCCCCATGGCATACAGCCAGCCCCAAGTAGCATACAGCCAGCCCCCATGTAGCATATATGCCTGCCCCCCACGTCAAGCATACACCTGCCCCCATGTAGCATACGCCTGCCCCAAATGTAGTATGCAGCCCTGCCCCAGTTACTATACAGCCTGCCCCCAGTACTATAAACAGCCTGCCCCCATTAGTATACGCCTGCCCCCACTAGTATACAGCCCTGCCCCTTGCAGTATACAGCCTGCCCCATCAGTATACAGCCTGCCATGTAGCCATACGCCTGCCCCCCCCATCAGTATACAGCCTGCCCCATGTAGCATACAGATAAAAAAATAAACTTAAATACTCACCCTACCCGGTTCCCCCGTTGTTCCTCCCGGTCCCGGCGGCTTCCGATCACATTGCAGCTCCCGGCGGCTTCTTCCACTCTTCTATTTCTCTGGCCAGGAGATCGCCGCCGCCCATCGACAATGTTATCAGTGTGACTTCATCAGCGGCGAACATGCTGCATTACAGTGTGAGATTGCTGGGATATCGCATGGACGCTACTTGCCGGCTAGAGAAGATACAAGACAGAAGAGGGAGACACGGTTAGTCCGCATGGAGCCGAGACAGGGATCGTGATCCGCGACGACATCGGCGGGACACCAGAGGTTTTGTTTTGTTTTTTTAGCATTGACTCGTGTATAATGCCGAGCAAGGTTTTTCAGCAACATTTTTTTGTGCTTAAAAACTGGCCTTATACACGATTATATATATACGTTATATATCCACAGAAGACCAGCTCTTTTGAGAGGACCCCGCCCTAAAAGACAGTTTATTTTATTAAATGTCCTGATTTTATATTTTTTCGGCCATTATACCTGGAAGCTGCCCCCTATTGGCAGTACACCCCTGTCCTGTGTCAAATGTTGCACTGTTTTATGTACTGGGCTGTTGTGTAAGGATCTGATCCTTAAATTGAAGGGGGAGCCTGCGCTCAGACCTTTATTGTGCATTCAACTCCCACTTTACATGCTGCCACATATAATGATGAACTGGAGAGGTGTGGCATATTCTGATCTTACTTGAAGAGCTGAGACAAGTAGCTTCCTTGTCATTTGTTTATTTTATGCAACTTGTCTTTTTTTTTTTTCTTCAGCGTGCTGCCAAACTTGCTATAAAATACAGCTTGTACAGATATCGTCAGCTTGGTATTAATTTATTTCAATCACCAGGTTCTAAATAAACAGAACCACAAAAAACACCTTACAGCTGACCATTGCATTCCTGGGACTATATTATATGTCATGAAGTGACCCCGCAATCCATGTCTCCACTATGTGACGTACCTACCTCATCCCCGGATTCAGACTCACCTGTCCACGAGCCTGCTTCCCGCTGCGTCCGGCCGTGCGTCCCCGGTCTCTAGGGCATGCGTGTGCCGTCCTCGTTCTTGACTTTAAAAGGCCAACGGCCTCCTAATGGCGCTGGCATTTCTGGCTCGGATATAATATCCGACAGCTCCCCCAGCCCCCCCCCCCATCGCCTGCCGATCCTTCAAGTAATTATTATCTGAATTGAAATCCCTCCGTGTTTCTGAGTGTTCCAGCATTTCCAAAGGATTCCTCTGGTTGGTCTATACTCCAGTATTCCTCCTTGTTCCCTGAGTTTCCTGGTTTCTGGTATTCCCATGGCATTCCTGTATCCCTGTGGGTTCCTGTATCCCGTGGCGTTTCCTGTAGCCAGTGGCTGTCCTGTAGCCCTGGTCATCCTGAGTCCTGCCATCCTGCGAGTCCTGCGAGGTCTCTGGCCCGTCCTGTCCGAGGTCCTGGCTGCCGGTCCACTGCGGTCCTGCCGTTCCAACTGAGGTCCTGCCGTTCGCTGAGGTCCTGCTTTCCACTGAGGTCCTTCTATCCTGCCGAGGTCCCTGCCTCCTGCCGAGTCCGGCTATCCTGAGGATCCTGCCCCCCTGAGGTCTGGTTTCCTGTGTCCACTGCCCCAAAAAAACTGTTGGTCCGTCCGTGTGGTTCCTGTGCCATCCTGTGGTCCTGCTTCCCTACCTTCGCTGCCACTGTGGGCCTAGTTGCACCCGTGGGAATGAACCTGGTGTCACCACCTGAAGCCAGACCATTCTGCTTTGCAGCGGCTCTGGCAAGACCAGGGGCCACTAAGACTCCATCCGGGTTGTGGCTGGTACCATCAATCCCCGCAGTGGTCCAGAGGGTCCACAGACTCTTCCCATAGAGACATTGTTCTAACAAAGGTGACAGAAACGCATTCAAGAGCCCTCCATAGTCACATGGGCAGAGAGGCCATCTTTACTAGGGGTCGCCGCTTAAGTCGGGTCTCCTTAAGTAGGGGCCACTAGTATATTCTACTTGTAACTCAGGGCAAAAGAGAAACGTGGCAGAAGAGGTTCGATATGTGCAAATAAATATGTTCTTTGGCGAAAGGGGCCTGTAACACAGCCAATACTTCTGCTGTATGTAGATCATTCTAATCTAGTTTCACATTTGGATTAGTTTGGGGGTAGGGTGTAGCTCAGAACATTTGCCCTATTGCATGGTACTTATTGAACATCGCTCAGGAAAGTTAGTTCTTTTCTGGACTAAAAATAATTGCTTATACATTGAAGGGATTGGCCACTTTAACTCCATGTTTTTTTAATGTGTGTGTAGTGTGTGGGGGGGGGGCATGATATCAGTTAATTTACCATTATACATCTATTAAAATCTGCACACTTTCTAATATGTAAAGTGAGCTCAGGTTTTTTTTACCTCAAACAGCCAATATTCAGTCTAAGGAGTTTTTTTTTCAGTTTTTTGCAGTTCCAGACATTTTTAATAAGATACAACCACATTCAAGGCTTTAGAAGTAACATTAAACTATCATAGTAATATATTTTTTCACCGAAACATAAAATAATATTACACATAAAGACTCCAGAAGTATATAACAATACATTAAAACAAGAACAATTACTGAGAGCACATCACTCATATTCATTTTAATTCATAAAATATTAATCTACTGAACAATGTTTCATTTTATGGAAATTAGCCTTCCTTTCCTTGGTGGCGCCATCTGGAACTTCATGGCCACGTTACTCTGATTAGTAGACCCCGCTTGCAAAGCTCTGTTTAAAAGGAAGCCACACCCTCAACTTTAAAAAAAATTATCACAAATAGTGGTGCAGTCATCTTATAGTTGTTTCCTTTGTTAGACATTTTCACTAACACAACTGTATGGACACAATGCTTTACAATTTGTATTCCACTTGGATGGGTCTTAAAATGCTCCAATATGAAAGTGAAAAAAAAGAGGAAAATGGCTTGATATTGGTATTAAAATGTGCTATTTTAAGGACAGAATCCAGTGTATTAAATAAAAATCAGATTGGAAATGAGTATTTCAAAAGTCTATGGAACCTGTCATTAGTGTGAAAATTTATGATCCTGATTACAGTTTCCCTTAAGTAAAACAAAAAATTGGTACATGCCACTATATGGTAACTGGTGTTGAATTGGGTACTATAAACAAAAGAAAGACTTGGGTATTCTAGTTATGAGCAAACTTGACTTGGCAGTACTCAATGTCAGTCTGTGGCTGCAAAAACAAATAAATATCATTGTTGTAAAAGAGAGATATAAACCCATGAACACCCATTTAGAAACCACCGGACCATTAGTATGGGATCCGTTTTTTGGGCGCTACATCCAAAAGAAATCTAGGTGGCCTGAAAGGTTCAAAGATGATTGACCAGTTATTAAGTCAGTTGGAAGTTCTACCAATTCTGGAAAAAAGAGTTGATCTGATTTAGGCTGCATTCACACTACCGCAAGGGGGATGTATATACAGCCGACGTATATACGGCTGATATACGTCCCCTATAGACGGCAATGGGCGCGCGGCGCCCTACGTGAGCGGTACGGTGCCGCACGTGTGTATCGCTCCGTACCCCGTGAAATAATAGGACATGTCCTATCTTTTCAGGGCATACGGCGCTGTGCGCCATGTATCCCTATGGAGAGGGGTGGAGGTGAGCAGCGCTCTACCTCTCCTCCTCTCCCCGCGCGCTGCCGTGTGCCCGTTGTGCTACAGTACAGAAGGAACTGGTCGTGTGAATCCAGTCCTAGGTGTACACATATATGTGTTTTCAGTAAAAAGATCTACAGTAGGGTAGGGGTATACATCCCGCAGCCCGTGGCTTGTAAGTAACCCGCATAGTGTCGGGTTGCGGCCCACACCTGCTTTCTGGCTTAGACCAATAAGTGCGGCCATCAGTGATGGAACCAATCATTGGTGCATGGGGCCGAATAGCGGTGAGCACATAACAAGTGCTCATGGCTCCAGACTTCTTCAGCTGCTCTAAATCAGCAGGCAGAGGGAGGGCAAAGTGCACTATTGATGATAGATTTCCTTTACAAAATATAATTTGTCCTGTAAAAAGAAACCTTCTGCTGTTATTTTCATTATTCCCTAATATTAGGCTAGTAGGAAAACAAAAAAGACATTGGGCAGACACTATCAGGTTAAAATTATCATCTACATGCATTGGTTGTTGATAGGAGGTTATTCTTAGAAGGATGGTTGTGTATAACATGTTGCTTCAACATAACCTATGTTTTATATCTTTAATCATTTTAATAATCTTTTTCACACTTTTTTTCACATACTCAGGATTGGGGATCTCAACTTACCATCTTCTATCTGTTATACTTATATCTGTTATACTTGTATGGCTAGCCAACAACTGAGCAGTTTTCTGTTATAGAAGAGGCCACAGAAAGTTACAAAAACAGGTTCCAGGATATGTAGTCCATATTCTTACGTGAAAAGCTGTTTATTTGTTTTAAATCTCTATTCATTGGTTTTTTAACTTGTGTACAGCGAATATAAAAATACATAAGAGGTTGTTTTAAATCAACTGAAAGTCCTCAGTACAGGTTACATACCCAAGCCCCGTAGGACTTCATTTGCGCAAAAAGGAACAGAAAGCTGTTTAAATCCTGGATTCCTAAAGAAAAGACTGCACGCACTTGGAATCCACACATGTCCAATGCTTCTTCCCCCTGGCATCAGGGAACTGATGGGATGACTTTATATACATTACACCACTGGATGATCCCACTTTAGCCGACTTTAATGTAATGTCTCTGGCAGATGATCATATCGAAAGCTCAGCACTGCTGAGTCAGCAGCCATAATCATCTCAGACTGGTTTCTTGAACATGACAATGAGTTCACTGTACTCAAATGGCCTCCACAGTCACCAGATCTCAATCCAATAGATCATCTTTGGGATGTGGTGGAACGGGAGATTCGCATCATGGATGTGCAGCCGACAAATCTGCGGTAACTGTGTGATGCCATCATGTCAATATGGACCAAAATCTCTGAGGAATGCTTCCAGCACATTGTTGAATCTATGCCACGAAGAATTGAGGCAGTTCTGAAGGCAAAAGGGGGTCCAATCCGTTACTAGCATGGTGTACCTAATAAAGTGGTCGGTGAGTGTACATTTGTATTAATGTGCACTGACTAATGGCAATTTTTGTATTGTGCATATTTATGCTATAAGTGAAAGCAATAAAAATTTCTGATTTAAAAAAAAAAAATTTGGATGAAATCTTTTGCGTTTAGTTATGAAAAAAAACCTAAATTTGGCAAAAATTTGGAAAAATTCTTTATTTTCAACGTTCTAAATTCTCTACTTTTGATGCAGATAGTCATAGCACTTAAATTCATAACTTACATTTCCCAAATGTCTGCTTTATGTTGTCATGGTTTTTTAAGATTCCACATATTTTACTAGAATGTTATAAGGCTCAGAATTTAGGTATCATTTTTCCCAGCTGTGATAGACAGCTGACAGCCGCTGCTTCTGGTGCCGGCTCCGTTCGTGAGCCGGTGCCAGAAGCAGGAAGTTATACTACGTCCCAGTGCGCTCGGCATGTAGCCCTGGGGACGTAGTATAACGTCGTGGTGCGCCTAGGGGTTAAAGGATTTATTAAGAGCTAGGATTTTCTATTTTTTTATTTTGTGATTGTAGGCTTAGGCATAACATAACTTTTACAATATAATTCAGTGCATGGGTTCTGTGTATTTTATGTCTTTTTGAAGCTTCTCCTAACCATTTGGTAGGAGTGTCTCCAAAGACGTTGTTTGGAGCAGATCTAATTAGGATCTGTGGGATGCCCTCAGGGATCTGTGGGTTGCATTTACCAACTGCTTGTATGTCTAAGCGGCAGGATAAATAGGTGACCATTGATGGACCTGACAAGTGTAACATTTCAGTCCTGGCCATGTGAGAATTTTATCAGGCTGTGATTGTTTGGTCGTGTGCTTTTGACAAAGAAGTTCTTTGCAGCGCCACAGCCCCAGAAGCTGCTTTCATTAGAACAAAAGGTGATCTGTAGCGTACAGTACTCTCGCTTCATTGCCCTTAATATTTGCCATTCAGTGCTAGTGACTGGGATATAATCTGGTTAAAGCATATTAAGCACTTTGTTACGTGGGAATCCTCTGCTGTGGTGTTCTAGTCTTTATCTCAACCTGTTCCTTGCATACTGAGTAACATTGGTACTTTTTAAGGAAGACCTCACCATGTGTCTACATAGTTTTGTATCAATTTACTTGTATGGTCTCTTTATTTCTGTAGATATTTCGGATATTTATGTGTAAAATATTTTTTTTTTGAGGTGGCGAAGCTTGTAAAAAAAAAAATATCCCAATGATTTGGTTCTATAGCTTTACAGTAAACATGCTTACTCTTCAGTTTTGTCTCCTCCATCCGGCTGGTGTATGGAATGTATGTTAGAAGTTATTGTTAATACAATATTAAAAAAAATAAATAAATAAAAAAACCATGGTTGGTAAATGATTTTTTTTTCCCCATAGCAACCTGTGACGGCATAGATTTTATATCCTATTGTGGTTTTTCTCCCCTTCCTCAAGATGCTGCATAGATTAACCAGGCTTTTGAATAATTAGGCGGAACTTCCAACTCGGAACTCTGACTTTAACTACACGGTCCGGTTTTCCTGATCCTTCTAGCAGTGCTGAGTTAAATGTGGCCATTCCTTCCCAGTGGATTATTCCTCTAATGTGTAGCAGAGGAGCTTCACTACCTAGCATGTAAAGCGTAGCACTCATTCATCTCAACCTAAGGCCTAGATCCGGGGTGCAGGTAACATACTGCCTGTAAAGCTTTGAGTTGTGGCCAGCACCCTGCTGACAGTCCATACCTGTTGGTGCATGTGGCTGGGCATAAGTGAATGCAGCCTAGAAGTTCTTGCTGCTTGCAGTCCTCTGCATTCTGTGTCCTGGCTCCTGATGCTGCTTGAATGCACTGGTGTCAGGATGCAGAGTATGCATCGGGAGTCGAAGAGGTACCAGGAGTGCTAAGGGTTTTACTGTAACTGGGTCCTGATGCTAACGCATACAGCAAGCATCAGGAGTCAGGACAGAAAATAAAAGGATTATTTATTTTATGTATGGTCTTGGGGTTCTCTCCAGTATTATCTGCTCTGAATGCAGTATTTGGTTTCTGGGGTGGTGTTTATTGCTGTACCGTGGTATTTATAATTTCTGGGGTGGGATTTTGTGCTGTACTGTGGTGCTCTTGCTTGGTTCAGCTTGGGTGCTGGTTATTGCTTCGGCCACATGAAGTTGAGCAGTATAAAAAAAAAAAACGGGCCTTGGACTAATTAATTAATGTTGCTCACATCTGGCCTAAATCGTTGAATTGGGTATAGAACAGACATTTAAAAGGAAATATATAATATATGTTTGTGGATGTTAGTCGGTCCATTTTATTGCGATTCCAGCTACCCCAAAATTGCCATCCACGCCATGACTCTGACACCACAGTCCTGAAATTAATATTATGTTATCTGTATACACTTTACTAGCAATTGTGATCCAATGTACTATATTACCATTAGAATACTGAATGTGTCCTCTGTTTACCTGTGGCAAAATGTAAATAAGATTTATCATCAAGTTTCTGAGGCAACCAATCAGAGCTCAGCTTAAATTTTATAAACAGCTGTGGGAAAATGAAAGCTGAGCTCTGGTTGCTATGGGCAACAAGAACAGTTCTGTTCTAAGAGACTTATGATACATCTCCCCATTTGTGTACAGGCAGACCCTGACTTGCGACGTTCCGAGATACGCACAACCCATAGATACGAACGGGACTCTCGGCGCCTTGCGCATTGCACCTCTGTACTGAAGCGCGGACACGGAGATGCCGGGGGTCTGGTAACTAACGATGTGATCTCACGCTTCCTAAGTTACAAGTCAGTGGGCGGAGGGCTTCTAGGCAGTCCACAGGAAGCAGAAAGATCTGAGAGCCGGAGCTTGCTGGAGATGCCACGGATTAGGTAACTAAGGATACGATCTCACGCTTCCTTAGTTACAAGTCAGTGGGCGGAGGGCTTCTAGGCAGTCCACAGCCGGAGCTTGCAGGTAACTACTTCCCGTACTTGCTGCATAGATCAGCAACCCGTATGCGATCCCCGGCATCGGCGTGTGTTGTTTTAAATACTGTACGGCATTTAATTTTGCCTCCTCCTTGGGCAGAGAGCGAAAAGAGGGAGCAGGTCATGGAGATGCCGGGGATAGCATACAGATGCAGTAAGTACATGCCGGCAGTATCAGAGGTTTCAGGTAACTAAGAATGCATTAGCTTCCTTAGTTACCAGTCAGTGAGTGGAGGGCTTGCACAGGAAGAACTGCAAGCCAGTGGTTGCGGGTAACTAAGAAGGGTGAGATACAGCGATTTGCAAATATACCAGTTCCGACTTGCATACAAATTTAACTTAAGTACAAGCCTCCGGTCCCTATCTTGTACGTAACCTGGGGACTGCCTGTATATGTATATAAACACGCCGCTATCCAATTTCACTGCGCTTTTATCATATCTATTATGTTATGTTTGTGTTAAGAAGAACCTTCTCTAAACTTGGGCTCATCAATCAGTCTGGTTTACAGCATCCCTGTCTATGCATTCAGTTCCTGGACTTGTATGATTGTCCAAGTACAGAGGATTCTTAAGAGGAGCCATAATTATTCACATGCTCAATTACTGCTGATGTAAAATGCTAACATATCTATCTTATGAGAGGTGCAGAGTAAACGATGGGAATGTTGTGCTCCCTCCCAATGTTGGGTAGAAAATAGGAGTGATTGAATTCCTGTGTATGATCCCAGCCTATAAAGGAGTATATGTGTGGTCACTGATAGGTTGGACTACACACCTAGTTTAACAGTTGGTAAACATTTTGCACTTTTAACACTGATTAAGGCCCCATGCACACAAATGTATATGGCAGCCACATGTTAGCCATATGAACGGCAGCTAGCATACAGCCCCCATGGAAGTGAATTGTGCATGGTATGATGAGCACAACACATATCGCCGTAAAAAAAGGTAGAGCATGTGCTATCTTTTGCCGGAAATAAGGTGTGGCTGCACGTCTCTTCACCTCTCTCATTCTCCAGCCAACATAGCATACGTTTGTGTGCATTAAAAAGAATCTGTCATTGAAATTTACCCATCCCAAATGAATAATTCATTAAAACCTATGATTAAAAACATTGCCTTTGTCCCTTAATGGTATCTTCCCATGGCTACAATGTTAAAAAAAATCAATTTGAAAATTTGGGTGAGTCCAATGAGGTCCTGCACATCATTGGGCACTTAGTCATGTGGTCAGGGTGATGTCATCTAAGGTCCTGTTATATCTACAACTTCTACCCCATGTTTGTATCTTATCACAAGAAATCACAGCATGCCTCCATGGACATCTACACTACTTCCCCATGCCTCCATGGATTAAATGTGATAAGATACATATAAGGGGTAGATGTTGCAGATGTAACAGGTTCGTAGATGACATCACCCCGGTCACATGAAATGAAGTGCTAAATACATAGAGGCATTGTTTTTTTTTACTTGAGTTATTTATTGAGTTATAATTGCACCTAAAATTCCAAAAAAGGACCCCTAGGGTGTTTGCTCTTACTATATACTGCTTGCTTTTTATACCATTTAGAACCTCATGTTATGGCAACTGATCATTGTCCCCATAAACTCTAAAATTGCATCGCGGTCTCACCAATCTGATATTGAGGACCTATGCATTGGAAATATTATCAATGTTTTTTTTTTTTAAATAAAATGAAATGCTTTCCCGCTTGTAAGAAGATGTCCCTTGTGTTGGTTTCTGTGAAAAGAGTTAAAAGAACCAGGAGTTCTTATATTAATAGAAAACATTTTTCCCCTCTTTTTAATTGATGTAAAAATGAGAAATCTCACCAGCTTCGTAACATGGTTTGCTTGGCACAAATCAAGGCTGGATTCCCAAGTAGCACTTGTTTTGAATGGAAACAGATTGCTTAATTCTAACTTGAGTGTTTACTAGCATGTAAACTAACGAAAACAAGGAAATGGTTTTAAATAGCTATCTAATTGGCAGTCTGTGGGTACACTCCTCTGTACCCATCCCGTCTGGATGAGTCATTAATTAACATGGCATGTTTTGGCACATAGGGTTTTTCAGTCTTGAGAAGCCATTTAGCTGCTGTCACACAGTCTTGATATTGTGAGTATTTAAGAAAACTTAACTTAAAGCTCCAACAGTGAAGCATACATTAAAAAGGAAAGTCTAGCTTCTTCACCTCCCCCATGTCTTTCCTAAAGTTCATCAAAAATAATGGCAAACTTATTAAGAAACCCCTTAACGCCCCCTTAATTCTTAAAAAAAAAATTTCCATTTTTCACTCCCCACTTTCAAAAATCTAACTTTTTTATTTTTTCATGTAAAAAAACAATGTGAAGGCTTATTTTCTGTGTAACAAATTGCATTATAAAGTGACAGTATTAAATATTCCATGCCATGTACTGGGAAGCGGGGGGAAAAAAAATTCCAGATGCAGTGAAATCAGTGAAAAAATGCATTTGCACCATTTTCTTGTGGGCTTGGATTTTACGGCTTTCACTGTGTGCCCCAAATAACATGTCTACTTTATTCTTTGGGTCGGTACGATCACAGGGTTACCAAAGTTATATAGGTTTAATAATGTTTTCATACATTTACAAAAATTAAAACTTCCTTTATGAAAAAAGTAGTTTTGCCGTGTTCTGGTTCTAATAACGTTCATACTTCAGTGTACAGAGTTGTGTGTGCTGTCATTTTTTTTCAAGATGAAATTACCTTTTCGATGCTACTATTTTGAGATTTTTTTCTGACCTTTTTGATCGTGTTTTTTTTTTTTTTTTTAATAAAAATATTTTTAAGTTGCAAAATGGTGAAAAAGTGGCATTTTCGACTTCGGGTGGAATTATCCATTAGGGGGTTAAACGACGGGAATAACAGTTATTGTATTATCATATGCCACATCATCTATTACGATGTGCAAATCGCCAATATGGCGCTGCCAGCTTTTTAATGGCGCCAGCGATTAAAGTGTTAGTAGTCATCTCTTGTTTACTGCATCTGCAGCAAACCAAGCTGGCTCAGTAATGTTTTATCTGTTTTCGTGTTGCATAGAAAAATGATGTTCACTTTACCAATCCATTGCGATGGCATGTCAGCAATGCATGCTGTGACTACTGGCTTATGTACATCATTCTATAGGTTTTTTTCTTAAGTTGAATTTGTATGCAAGTTGGAACAGGTATATTCTGTAAGTGTATCTCCAGACAAATTGTCAATTTGATTTAGGCTCCATTCACATGGCCCCATCCCGTGGATAGGGCCTAACTTGCCTTCGTGGGAAAACCCCTTTAACAATAAAGCTTTTATAGTGGACTCCTTACAATTGACCATTGTAGCCTGGGGCTAAAGTTCAGTAAAGTACCTGCATCCATAACCAAAGGTCTGTTTGTAAAAGTCAGTTGTTCTTATGTTGGGGATAAACCTTTGATAGGCTGCAGTATTTGTGTCACATTGTATAAAGTTGTTAGGGTATTGCCTTGAAACTTGTAATTTCATTGGTGGTTGGGGATTCGGGCACCTGCAGTGGCTTTAAAAAAAAACAAAACATGCAACTAGGATGTATTGTGTGAAGCCTTGTTCCACCAGGAAATCATGTAACATTGCATTTTTTTTTAATAAAGTGATCCTACTAGATGTTTGCAAAAATAGCACTTGGCTGAGCAATTAAAAAAAAGTCTAAAAATACTTCTACTTTACACATTTCTCTTCTCCCACATAAGTGGAAGGGATTCCTATTTATGGTAAATTGCTGGCACACCTAGAGCTTCACTCCACTTTGGACTGTCAAAGGCGACACCTAAATACCATGTGTTCAGTTATTGCTGCCCTGCCTGGCAACTAATGGGATATTTATCATTCCATGTCATCACAATGATGTAGATGGACCTACCTGATCATTGGAATTGGTTTCCTACAGAATTCACAGTAATGTGTTCTATACATGTGTGCAATACATGTAAAGTAATATGAAGTATTACTGAATAATATCTGGCACAGCAAGAAATATTGATGCTGTTTTTTTCACATAACAGGTTTATATAAGAAATTTTTTTGCAGAAATGAACTCTCCATTTAGCCAACCAAGGCAAAAAGTGCCTCTTTTGACCTCCTTTGGACTGGTATGAATTTGTATCATTTTTGTTGCATTTTCTGCCTCAAATATGACAGGTTACTCATTTCTCAGTGGGAAAAAAAGCCGAAGAAAACCTGCCAATATACATCTGCATTTTGAGGAGGACATAAATATATATATTTTTTCTACTTACAAGAAGCCACCCCCACACTACTCTTTTGTGAATGGCAATTGGTGAGAAATTTCCTTTTTTCTTTGTAAAAAATTAACCGTAGAAACTGTGAGGGGAAAAAACAAACCAGTGTCTAGTGAATTTTAAATTTTTTCTTGTTAGAACTATAATCCGGTTAGTAATCTAGAAACTCCCATAATCTTCTACCAGTATTGTTCCAGTATATCAACTGTACAGGATATTTTCCAGCTCTGTTGGGAATATATTGTTATAGCGTCTTCTACTGTGAAGCGTCTCCCTAATTTAAAGTGATCTATGCAGATTTATAGTCCTGATCTGTCAGGGCTGAGGTAAATACGAGATCCCCAGAGTGCAGGAAATGCCACATTTTCTTCATCATTCGGCTCTTACTATGGAAGGAAAGTGACCTGACTCACTTCATAGACTCTTAATTATGTTGGTTTTCTGTTAATCCATTATTAATTGTATCGGATATCAATTGTCTAGGCTAATGTGGGAAAACCTCAAAGCCATTAGTGGGTGGGGTGTGGCTGCTGTCTTGCGTATCGGTCTCTATCTTGCCATCTGCTTCCAGGGTTATGAAGGGTGCACACTTCACTTTGCGGTTTCTTAGATGACACAGCATTTTACAGGTGCAGAGCTCAGGAGTCAAATTCACAGCACAAGCATTTCTCAGGCCCTGCATCTTCAGCAATGTATGATATAAAAATGGGACAATGTAAATATTATTCACATTCTCAGCAGCAAAATGGCAAGGTGGAAGTGAAGTAAATGGCAAAAATTTTACCTTTTTAACACGAGGGCCGGCAATACGGACATTTTTTTTGGAACATTAACCTTCTCCCACATGTAGATCTACATCCAAATTGTTTCCCATGCAGCCAGGGTGTAAATCTAATCTAATCTTTCTATCACTCTGTACTGCTTAGGGATGTGGCAGGTTAAGGTGGCAAATTATTGGTCAAAGTCTCCTGCAGTCTGAAGAACTTAAAGGGGTTTTCCCACGAAAGAAAATTCTCACATTTCTATCCCGTAGTTATGTTAACCCAATAAAGATCATTTTAACCCTTTACAATTTTACTCATTTTATTGCTGTTTTAGCTCCTCTCTCTCCCTTGGCTGCTCAGGTGTGCCAAGGTGTGGACCTCTCTAAGCAGACACATTATGATCCATCTAGTTTTGTGGGGTGACAGTGTGTTTAGATTATTAGGGTACAAGGTGTATATATACACACTTTTATCTGGCTTCTGACATTGTACTAACACACTGACACATAGGAGCGATGAGACAGATCAGAGATGAGATGAATGATTCCTATTACGGAGGCTGACAGACTTTTACACAGTTGCACTGTGAGCTCTGCTACATCTCAGAGATATGTGCCTGCCTCCCCCTGCCCTCAGATCACTTATCTCCTAGTAGGATGTGTATGAGCTCTGTGCAGGGGGTGTGGCTACAGGCACAGAGCAGAAATCTCATCTTCACGATCTCATTCAGAAAACCAAGATGGCGGCCCGACCCGAAGTCAAAAGTTACAGGGTTGTATCTAGGGGCAACTGAAATTGTGTACACCAGGACTTAAATCTCTGAAATGCTGCATTTTTGTTAATAACAGTATATTGGAGAATGTATTGTTTTGTTATCCTGAGTATATTTAAGAAATTTGTCTTTGTGGGAATACCCCTTTTAAATGATCAGCTTCTTGTCACAGTAGACAAAATACAGCCAGGTAATGTGTCAATACAATTCGATGTAATATTAACCACAAAGATCCACAAGTAGTTTTAAGAAAAGGAAAGTTTTTAAGAAAATATACAAATTCTTTACTATTTTTGCCAAGTTCCCTATCATAAAACTTAAAAAACGTAATATACTAGCTTTGTGTGGATGCCAAATAATAATTTGCAAAAGTATGTAATGAAAAAAACCTTTAATCTTGCCACGTGTCCCACCATAACGTAAAATTTTGCTGTGGTCATTTGGGCATTAGAAGACCTTCGCCCTGAACGGTTAACCGATCTTAACAGCCTATCGATCCTTCCTTAAAATACAAGCAATCGGTATTATCTCAGCTTATCACATTTTTTTATCCAATGATGGCATGACTTGTAATGTCTGTGACTAGATGGTGAATGAATTACCGTACAGTGGTAAACACTGCCGAATAGTAAAGGGATCTGGCTGCATTGTTTTCTTCCATGATCTATGTACATAATGCTCCTTTATGTATAAAAGTTTCCGTCGATTAAAAAAAAATTTCAACATTTTCATGGCAACTTGCTCATCCTTCCAATTTTGAATATGACTTTAAAAAAAAAAGTCTGTGACCTTGTTGCATCTCGCCCGTGTGTTCACAATGGGTTATATCCATAAAAGAGTTCATTTACTCAATTATTTCTGTAGCCTTTTCATGTAGGATCTGATGTCATGCAGTACAAAAAATGCTGTAGAACAACTGTTGTCTTTCACCTTTTACACAGAATAACCTGGGTGTATTCATCAGTCGTGTGTGCATTGTGCAGATCTGCTTCACGTTGATTTACATGCAAAGCACATGGGGGAGATGTAACTTATGCTGGCGCTCTGTGCGTAGGCCCTGCCACTGTGGCGGGATACATCATGATTTACCCGCTGGCGGGCAAAACTAATCCAGGTCTGACTGGCATAGTTTTGCATAAAATCTTGCAAACATTCATCAATGTATAGACCAAAAACGCTGTATAGACAAAAAATTTAGCGTTATACCACGTGTAAAATGGTGATGCAAATATTATAGGGTTTTTATTTTCTCCACATTGCATTTTAATAATTTTGTAAAATAAAACCCCAGTCAAAATATATATATTTGATAAAGCTGTAATCATACTGACCCATAGAATAACAATACCATGTTACTTGGGTTATTCAGGGAACACACAAAAAAATCTGAATTTGTGTTTTTCTACAACCTTCCTTCACAAAAAAGTTACCGTAATACAGTTTCAGCAATAGGGAATAGCCACCTTGAAAAAAATCTCATCCAACAAAAAATAAGTCATCACATGGCAACTTTAACGGAAAAACAAACATTTTGTAGCTCTCAAAAGTACGTCCGTGAACCAACTAAAAATCACAAAATTCTGTAGGGCAAAACTGGCTAATACATGGCCCTCCTTCCTCTGTGCACCTCGCTGTGCACCCATACATGTAACGTCCATATGTCGGGTGTCTTCAAACTTGGCAGGGGGATGGTTTAACAAATCTTAAGATGGGTTTTTGTGAACGTGTAAATTTTACGGTTAATTGAGGTATTGCTGACAAAATCGAACCAAATTTATTTTTAAAAAAGGATGTATCAGCCAACATTTACCACTAACGTGAAGTACGTGTGACGATCTCAAAATCACTTTTAGTTAGTGTTCAGAAGTTTTATAACCCTTTAATGCGCAAGTCAGATTACAAAGGCGTTTCTCTAGTCGATGCTAGTTGGGCACTATCCATAGGATAGGCCCTAACTTACTGATCGTGGGGGCCTCAGTGATGGGACCCCCACAGATCATGACACAACCAGAGCTGACCGGAGTAGCCAGTTGCATATGCATGCGCTGCCCTATTCATTTCTATATAGCTCTCTGAGTTTAGCTATCTGTCAGTATGCATGACCTTCTCCTGTATTCTCGTGGTGGGACAGGGGTACATCAGACCCCCATAGCTGCATCCTAAAGGGGTTAAAGGGTTATCGCCATTGTTTGAAGATGTGGGTTATTGTTAGGATATGCTATTGCTTTCTGGTCATTTAGGGTCCAATTATGGCCTTGTTTCTGTGAAATGAGTTTTTCCTGCATGGTGGTGCCATCACATTCTAGGGTTCCTATACATATATGTATGTTCAGAATTAGCCAGCACCTGGTTATCATTCTTGGTTGTATTGGTAAAGAGAAGCTTTATGCCAAGCCTAAAAAAATGTAAATTTAATTGTTTGGGTGACGGCTTCTGATCTGGGCTTGGATGACTGGCTTCCTTCACAAGGTTGGTTAAACTGAATAAATATAATTTTCTGTGTACTGAAGCTTCTTGTGTACATGAACCATTTAATAGCTCCAATTTAAACATGTGAACATCACTATTAGCAATTAATGTCAGCCGAGTAGTTGTTGAGACCTCCTGCATAAATAAATATTATAGCTGGCAGCTCCCCAGAGTAGCCCTGCATGAGAACCCTCCTAATTGGCAGTCAGTGAAAGTGACCCGCTGGCTTATTAATAAGCTCTTCACGGCTTCCCCTGGCTTAGCATCAGACATGTTTTTAACTTTACATCCAGATACATGCTCACACCATCATTTGACTCCAAAATGGGAAAATATTGTGGGTTTCAAGGATATGTGGGTTTGTAGAGTTCCCTGGAAGGCTTATAAGATTAAGTGCATTCACTATTCAAAATAAATGGCGGTCAATATTTTCCTCTCTACGCCTACCATTAAAAACAACTTGATCACCTACTTCTTTCCAATGCATACATTAGATTGTTGGGGGTAGAAGTTGTTACTTTTCTTATTCAATTCTATGTGTTGGCGTTTCAGACACATTCATGCCAGCGTGATTTCATTTTTATTAATTTCTAAGGGGAACTGTCCCTATCGACCCCCTCACCCGCCACCCCTTCCCTATACACAGTACCTTTTTTAGATGTCTTTATACATGTTCCACTGATTCTCTTATCCATTGGATTAGAGGTATTGTTTGTCTAATAAAAAATATTGATGTCCTCTGTTCCAGTCATGGATGCAGGAAGCTGCAGCATACAGTCAACCTACCCAGCCCCCTCACTGATGCTGACACTGAGTGGGGTGAGGAAGAAGGTTGATTTCTCTTCACAAAGCCAGCATCTCTCTCAACACCAACCTCCCCGAGGGAAGTAGTTAATGATGTAGCAGAACAAAGTCCCACACATCCACAGTCTATCTTCCCTGCCACACCCCATCCATAGGAATTTTCTTCACCCTCGCAGAGCTCTCTTTCTCTCTAGCTTCCAGCAAGGCACTGTGTAGCATTTTAAACCCTTGAACCCTGCAGAGGAAAGAAAATAAAACTGTATATGTCTGTAGTAAGTATATTGGCACACGGTCCTTAATCGCAGTTACACACTGTCTTTTTAATCATTGTGGGTTTAAAAAAAAAAAAAAATTTATGAAGTATTTATTTTGGGTGGGTTATTTGGATGACCGGTTCTTTTTTAAGCGATTATTCCAGGAGTGCAGAGACTGCTCTGAACTAATTCTTAAACATAAGTCCACCAATACACCTTTTCACTGACTACCAAAGTTCTTCATAGCATCCCTCTGATCCAATTTTCTCCACAAATCGGTAGGTCTTGGGATGTAGGATAACTTTGCTATCCTCCTCCATTTATCCTGTGACAGCAGAAGCCTCATCTCCGCAGTGATTATTTTTGTGAAACCATTGATTGTGTACACAAGAAACGCTACAGACAGAGGTCGCACTAACATTTTTTCAAAAGGGTAAAAATACTCCTCTCACCATTTTTGAGGAGTATTTTTACCCGAGGAGGAGTATGAATATTTTGGTAATACACCGCACACACTCACAATACAGCACACACTGCGGACTGAAAACACTGCACACACTGCGGACTGACAACACTGCACACACTCGCCACACACAACACACACAACGTTGCACTCACACAACACTGCACACACTCACCCAGCACTGATCTTAGGTCCCGTCGATCACATAAATGCAGGCAGCTGCGGGCAGGTAGAGCAGGACGGAGAGCATCATCTTCGCAGCCCACAAGTCTCCCCTGGGGCCGGTGCACTCACTTCGGGTCTCTCCGGCGCGCCCCTGACACTGTGTCACGTGTCCTGCTGAGCGGCCCAGCCCGCGCTGCGATCACGCTTCTGACATGTACCTCATTTGCAGCGCGCGCTGGGCCGCTCAGCCTGCGCGCTAGAGGGAATAATTGCCATGCGTTCTTTTACGCATGGCAATTATTTTGGGGGGTAATGGCGCCTCACCACGCGTCTATGACGCGTGGTAAGGCGTTAATGCGACCTCTGGCTACAGAGAAGTCTCTTTTCTAGGGCAAGTAACTGTATCCAAATTTTTAACAAGTTTCCATATTTTTCATAAATAAATGCACAACTCCTCAACCAGGATTTAATACACACCTAAAGTAAGAGGTGTCACAAAATAAAACATCTAAATACCTTGGTTCAGTTTAAAGAGGACCTGTCACCCTGAAAAACTGCAGTAGGAGCTGCTTACTAAAGTCACCGGCAGCCTGTGGAGTGAGCGGTCCTGGGAAGAGGCAGCGCTTTGGACCAGAGAGCGGTCTGGCATTTGTAATGTACAGCGCAGCAGTGTTCAGAGGTTTCCGATAACACTATCATTGTAACACTGCCGCGTTTGTTTTAGCACTAGCAGCTACTTACTTTAGTAAGCAGCTCCTAGTGCCGTTTTTCAGGGTGATAGGTCCTATTTAAATGCTATAAAGTTATTAACACGTATAGACGCTTGTCAGATTTGAAAATTCTTCATAGTGAGCCGCATATTTTAGGGTCACTTCACATTACTCCATGATCATGGCCGTGACGAGTGCTGTGCCACGGACTGATCCCTATGGTGGGGGTTGAAGTCTCTTGATATATGATGTATGGAGTTCTTATTTCCCGGATATGTAGCAGCCAACAGTTGATGGTCTCCTTGTTCTGCCCCGTCTGTCAGTGCCATGCCTCTGTTTCAATAATATTTGATTCAATAACTTACAGCATTAGATTCAATTCGACTATATCTGGTGCACCGCAGTGGTTGGGTGAGTGTGCTGTGTGTCTGTACACAAATGGGCACTGCGCTGTCAGGAGACAGCGCAGGACAAAGTGAGCCTTGGCAAAGGTTGTACAAGTTCATTTTTGTTTTCTAAGGCCCTCCTGACCATTTTATAGATTTCTTATAGTTATAGGAATGAGACAGAATTTAGCCTTTCGTGTAATTGCTTTGGATTAGCCACAGATTTCAGCCTATCCATTGCACAGGGTTAATTTCACAGTGAAATTGTTCTCAAAATTTGCTAGTTATGTTATATGGTACAGATTTTCTGCATGCTTATGCTCAACAGGTATGTTTCTGTTTCTGTATCCTAGGGGTGTCCATTGTATCACTGAAGTCAAGAAGTTAAAAAAAATGATGAAAAGGACCTAGGCAGTGTAACTGTAGGGGCCATTTTCACCTGTACATTTTGGCTTTGTACTTTGCCTCCATTGCCAGGAGATATCATAACAGTAATTAATGATGGCTATCATTGCACCCACCTGTCAACACTCCTTTGGCTGTTACTACCATGCTCAAACAGATTAAGAGCTTGTAATAGCTTGTTTTCCACCAGGGCTCTTGTTTCTTAGAGTACATCTGAAATGTCCAACCAGTAACAAAAGCTCTCACTATCATTTTTTCATGAGATGAACTTATAAGGGTATGTTCACATGCCAGAATTGGACAGCCTTCCAAAGGTGTATTTTACCTGCATGCCTTATAGTGGATTATATAAAAGCCAAGAAATCTCCCTACAAACAAAAAATGGTTATCTATTGATATCGTTGAGAAGTATATTTTGCCAAATCCACCTTGTGATCTAATATTAAAAATACACAACCCGCGGTAACACTGTGTCACCAGATGGACCACCCTGAGTAACAATGCCTGCTGATAAAGGGTTACAAAAGTCCTCCCCATATCACCTAAAATTAGCTGCCTGCGGGGCACTCCATAATTAGACATTTTTCTGATTATGATAATTAGCTTTGGTTACTTGTCTGGTCTGTGTGACTCCAGTCTCTCCCAGGCTGGCAGTGAACCACGCCCCATTATTTTGACTGACAGTTCTGTCTCTTCAAATCCCTGCTCTGCCTCCTTGTACTTAGGTACCTTCTGCTAATATTCAACTACAGACATATAAAGCGCCGCCATCTTGCCGCAGATCCGTCGCCATGGTAGCCTCGGGTGTTCCGAATACCCAATGCTACTTCGTTTTAACCCATTCATTACAATGTGCTATATGAGTAAAATCCCCATATACTGCCATATGGCAGTTTGGCAGTATATGGTAGGATCGATTAGACAACCTAGGGTTAAAGTTCCCTAGGGAGTCTGAAAAATAGTAAAAGTAAAAATAAAAAAAAAGTTTAAAAAAAAATTATAATAAAAAAGCCTAAAAATTCAAATCACCCCCCTTTCCCTAGAACTGATATAAATATAAATAAACAGTAAAAATCATAAACACATTAGGTATCGTCGCGTCCGATCTATCAAAATATAATAACGGTTTTTCACTGCGTTTAACCCCGTTTTAATTTTTTAAAATGCATGTAGACATATCATTTGGGACGCAGAGTGAAAGCTGTAAAATCCTAGCCCACAAGAAAACGTTGCAAATGTGTTTTTTCACCATTTTCACAGCATTTGGAATTTTTTTCCCGCTTCCCAGTACATGCCATGGAATATCAAATACTGTGACTATGAAGTGCAATTTGTTACGCAGAAAATAAGCCATCACACAGCTCTTTATGTGGAAAAATAAAAAAGTTATAGATTTTTGAAGGTGGTTAGTGAAAAAAGTTCCCCTCCCTCTCCCTTTGCTCTGCCTGTTATATCCAGTTCCTGGATCTTGTCTTATTGTCCAAGTACTGATTATTCTTATACTGATCGCAATACGTTTATTCACAATTCTCATCTATATTCACTACGCGGATGTCAAATGCTAACTATCTATCTTTATTGAGAGGTTCAGAGTAACGTGATGGGAATGATTGTGCTCCCTCCCTCCAATGTGGGTAGTAAATATGGATGATTGAATTCCTGTTGTATTATCCCATCCTATAAAGGATTATATGTGTGTCCACTGATAGGTTGGACTACCACTATTTTTAATCATTAACACGCTGGTGGGAAACCTTTTTAGTTTGCACCTTCTTAAATCACTGAATTTAGGCCCTATGCACAAAAATGTATATGCAGCCACAATGTGTATGCCTAATGAATCGGCACTAGCATACGCCCCCATATAGATTGAATTGTGCATGGTAGTAATGCACAACAAAGGTAGAGCATGTGCTCATCTTTTTGCTCGGAAAAAGGTGTGGCTGCACGTCTCTTTTCACTCGTCTCATCTCCCACCCAACATAGCATACGTTGTGTGGCATTAAAGAAATCTGTCATTGAAATTTAACCCTCCCACAATGATAATTCCATTAAACCTGATGATTAAAAACTGCCTTTGTCCCTTAATGTATCTTCCCATGGCTACATGTTAAAAAAATCAATTTTGAAAATTTGGGTGAGTCTCATGAGGTCCTGCACTCATTGGGCCTTAGTCATGGTGTCAGGAGTGTTATGTCATCTAAGTCCTGTTTATATCTCAAACCTTCTACCCCCATGTTGATCCTTATCACAAGAAATCACAGCCAGCCTCCATTGACATCTACAACTACTTCCCCATTGCCTCCATGATTAATGTGATAAGATACATATAATGGCGTAATGTATGGCAGATGTTACAGTTCGTGAGATGACATCACAGCCCCGGCACATAACGTTGCATGAGACATGTGGTGAGTGACATTATGAAGTTTTTTTTTGTTGTTTTTTTTTTGTTTTTTTTTACTTGTAGTGTATTTTATTGAGATCTAATCTGGCTACCTCATCACAATTACGCCATTTTGACAAAACAACCTCGCATACAAGAAAAATTCAGCTTTCTTTATTATCAACAATAAAATGCTGTCCTCCAATGTGTAGCTTACTTATTTTCAGAATTTGATTTTGGGAGACGTGGATACCATATTTCATTATTGTTGTGTTTATATGTGCTTTCTAGGAAAATGGGGTTGATTTAGAATTTTTATATATTTCAACATTTTTAGGACCCCTAGGGTGTTTGCTCATACTATATACTGCTTGCTTTTTATACCATTTAGAACCTCATGTTATGGCAACTGATCATTGGTCCCCATAAACTCTTCAAATTGGCATCGCGGTCTCACCAATCTGATATTGGAGGACCATGCATTGGAACTATATATCAATTTTTTTTTATTTATAAATGAAATGCTTTCCTTCCCTCTGTAAGAAGATGTCCCTTTGTGTTTTTTTGCTGTGAAAAGAGTTAAAGAACCAGTGATTTATATATATAAAAACAATTTTCCCCTCTTTTTAAATTGATGTAAAAATGAGAAATCTCACCACTTCGTACAATGGTTTTGCTTGGCACAAATCCAAGGCTGGATTCCCAAGTATGCACTTGTTTTGATGGAAACAGAGTTTGCTTAATTCTAATTTACTTGATTTTACTAGCAGGTACAATAACAAACAGGAAATGGTTTTAAATAGTATCTAATTGGCATCTTGGGTACACTCCTCTGTACCCATCCCGTCTGGATATTCATTATTAACATGGGCGATGTTTGGCACATAGGGTTGTTCAGTCTTGAGAAGCCATTTAGCTGCTGTGTCACACAATGTCTGATATTGTGATTATTTAAGAAACTTAACTTAAGCTCCAACAAGTGAAGCTACATAAAAGGTAACGTCTAGCGTTCTTCCCTTCACTCAACCCCCCCCATGTCCTTTCCTAAAGTTCCTTCAAAAATTATGGCAAACAACTATTAAGAACCCCTTTGAACCACGCGCCCGTATAATTCTTAAAAAAAAATTTCCATTTTTTCACTCCCCACTTTCAAAAATCTAACTTTTTTATTTTTTCATGTAAAAACAATGTGGAAGGCTTATTTTCTTGTACACACAATTGCATTATAAAGTGACAGTATTACATATTCCATGCATGTACTGGAACGGGGGGAAAAAATTCCAGAATGCAGTGAATCATTGAAAAAATGCATTGCAATTGCAAACATTTTTCTTGTTGGGCTTGGATTTTACGTTGGCTTTCACTTGTGCCCCAAATACACTGTCTACCTTATATCGTTTGGGTCGGTACGATCACCAGGTTACCAAAGTTATATGGTTTAATAACTGTTTTTCAATACATTTACAAAATTAAACTCTCCCTTTATGGAAAAAGTCGTTTTGGCCGTGTTCTGTCTCTAATAACGTTCTATGACTACTAGTACCAGTAGTGGTATGCGGTCTTTTGTTTAGGAAGGTGAATGGTACTTTGATGGGCTAGCAGGGGTTTGAGGGTGATGCTTTTTCTGAAGTTGAGGTGCGTTGGGTGTGTTTTTTAACGATATTGAAAGTTGCAATGTGAAAGGGATATTTGACTTGGGGGATAGTTATCCAAGGAGGTAAACGACGTGAATAGTCTGGATGGTGAGTGTCAAGGTGGATGGCTAGTTATAGAGGCAAGATGCAAAGGGCTTATACGCTTTTTTTGCGCTTCAGGCATTATGTTTATGTTTCATTTGTTGCACCTGATTTTCCCTCTGTCATGGCAAACCCTAAGTCTGCTACTATTTTGAGATTTTTTTTCTGACCTTTTTGTCGTTTTTTTTTTTTTTTACTAAAATCTTTTTCAGTTGCAATGGTTACAAAGTGCATTTTCGACTTTACGGGTGGAATTATCCATTAGGGGTTAAAAACGAGGAATAACAGTTATTGTATTATTCAGTTGCCACATCATCTATTCGATGTGCAAATCGCCAATATGGGGCGCTGGCCCCACCACCCAGCTTGTTAATGCGGCCACGATTAAAGTGTTAGTAGTACTCTCTTGTTACTTACTGGCATCTGGGCAGCAACCAGCTGGCTCAGTAATGTGTATCTGTTTTGTGCTTGCATGAAAAAGGATTTCCTTTTACCAATCATTGCGATGGCATGTCAGCAATGTGCTGTGATACTGGCTTATGTACATCATTTATAGGTTTTTTCTTAAGTTGAATTTGTATGCAAGTTGGAACTATATCGGTAATGTATCTCCAGACAAATTGTCAATTTGATTTAGGCTCCATTCACATGCCCATCCGTGGATAGGGCCTAACTTGCCTTCGTGGGAAAACCCCTTAACAATAAGCTTTTCTAGTGAACTCTTACATGACCATTGTAGCCTGGGGCTAAGTTTCATAAGTACCTGCATCCAAACCAAAGTCTTTGTAAAAGTAGTTGTTCTCTTATGTTGGGGATAAACCTTTGATAGGCTGCAGTTTTGTGTCACATTGTATAAAGTGTGTTAGGGTAATTGCCTTGAAATTTTTTTTTTTAATAAAGTGATCCTACTATGTTGGCAAAATAGCACTTGGCTGAGCATTAAAAAAAAAAGTCTAAAATCCTTCTACTTTACACATTTCTCTTCTCCACTCGTGGAAGTGTCCTATTTATGGTAAATTGCTGGCACACCTAGAGCTTCACTCCGCTTTGGACTGTCAAAGACGAAACCTAAATACCAGTTATTGTATTGCTGCCCTCCTGGCAACTAATGGGATATTTATCATTCCCTTCATCACAATGAGTAAGATGGACCTACCTGATCATTGGAATTGGTTTCCTACAAATTCACAGTAATGTGTTCTATACATGTGTGGCAAATCACATGTAACGTAATATAAGTATACTGATATTCAATAATTAGACATTTACAAAGATTCTGGCACAGCAAGAAATATTGATGCTGTTTTTTTCACATAACAGGTTTATAAAAGAAATTTCTTTGCAGAAATGAACTCTCCATTATCCAACCAAGGCAAAAAGTGCCTCTTTGACCTCCTTTGGACTGTATGAATTTGTATCTATTTTGTTGCATTTTCTGCCTCAAATATGACAGTTACTCATTTCTCGTAGTGGGAAAAAAGCCGAAGAAAACCTGCCAATATACATCGCAATTTTGAGGAGTGACATAATATATATTTTTTTCTACTTAACAAGAAGCCACCCCCCACACTACTCTTGTGAATGGCAATTGGTGAGAATTTCCTTTTTCTTCTTTGTAAAAAATTAACCGTAGAAACTGTGAGGGGAAAAACAAACCAGTGCTAAGTGAATTTTAAATTTTCTGTTTAGAACTATAATCCGGTTAGTAATCTAAGAAACCTCCCATAATTTCACCAGTATTGTTCCAGTATAATCAACTGTACAGGATATTTTCCAGCTCTTGTTGGGAATATATTGTTATAGCGTCTTCTACTGTGACGTCTCCCTAATTTAAAGTGTCTATATAGATTTATATGTCCTGATCTGTAGGCTGAGGTAAATACAAGATCCCCAGAGTGCAGGAAATGCCAATTTTCTTCATCTTCGGCTCTTACTATGGAAGGAAAGTGACCTGACTCACTTCATAGACTCTTAATATGTTTGGTTTTCTGTTAACCATTATTGAATTGTATCGGATATCAATTGTCTAGGCTAATGTGGGAAAACCTCAAAGCCATTAGTGGTGGGGTGTGGGCTTCTCTTCTTGCGTATCGGTCTCTATCTTGCATCTGCTCAGGGTTATGAGGGGTGCACACTTCACTTTGCGGTTTCTTAGATGACACGCATTATCAGGTTGCAGAGCTCAGAGTCAAATTCACACAGACAGCACATTTCTCAGGCCCTGCATCTTCAGCAATGTATGATATAAAAAGGGACAATGTAAATATTATTCACATTCTCAGTTCTAGCAGAAATGGCAAGTTGGAAGTGAAGTAATGGCAAAAATTTACCTTTTTACACAGAGGGCCGGCAATACGGACATTTTTTTTTGGAACATTAACCTCTCGCACTGCATTGTAGATCTCATCCAAATGGTTCCCATGCAGCCAGTGTAAATCTAATCTAATCTTTCTATCACCTCTGTACTGCTTAGGGATGTGGCAGGTTAGGTGGCAAATTATTGGTCAAAGTCTCCTGCAGTCTGAAGAACTTAAAGGGGTTTTCCCACGAAAGAAAATTCTCACATTTCTATCCCGTAGTATGTTAACCCAATAAAGATCATTTTAACCCTTTACTTACATTTACCTCATTTTATTGCTGTTTTAGCTCCTTCTCTCCCTTGGCTGCTCAGAGGGTGTGTTGGAGTGTGGAGGTAAATTCTAGGTGCCAAGGTGTGGACCTCTCTAAGCAGACAATTATGATCCATCTAGTTTTTGTGGGGTGACAGTGTGTTTATGATTATTAGGGTACAGTGTATATATACACACTTTTATCTGGTTCGACATTGTACTAACACATGACACATAGGAGCGATGAGACAGATCAGAGATGAGAGACTGTTCCTATTACAGGAGGCTGACAGATTTTACACATTTCACTGTGAGCTCTGGCTACAGCTCAAGAATGTGCCTGCCTGCCCCCCCTGCCCTCAGATCACTTATCTCCTGTAGTTTGCAGCCCTCTCTCGGATCTCTTAGTGAATGTATGAGCTCGTGCAGGGGGTGTGGCTACAGGCACAGAGCAGAAATCTCATTTCACGATCTCATTCAGAAACCAAATGGGCGGCCCGCCCCGAAGTCAAAGTACAGGGTTGTATCTAGGCAACGAATTGTACACCGGACTAAATCTCTGAAATGCTGCATTTTTGTTAATACAGTATTGGAGAATGTATTGTTTTGTTATCCTAGTATATTTAAGAAATTGTCTTTGTGGGAATACCCCTTTTAAAATTCAGCTCTTGTCACAAGTAACAAAATACAGCCAGGTAATGTGTCAATACAATTCGATGTAATTAACCACAAAGATCCCAGTATTTTAAGAAAAGGAAGTTTTTAAGAAATATACCATTCTTACTATTTTGCCAAGTTCCCTTCATAAAACCTAAAAAAAAGTACATCTACTTTGTGTGGATGCCAAATTAATTTGCAAAAGTATGTAATTGAAAAAACCTTTAATCTTGCACGTGTCCCACCATAACGTAAAATTTCGCTGTGGTAATTTGGGCATTAGAAGACCTTCGCCCTGAACGGTTAACCGATCTTCAACCTATCGATCCTTCCTTAAAATACAAGCAATCGGTATTATCTCAGCTTATCACATTTTTTTATCCAATGTGGCATGACTTGTATAGTCTGTGACTAGAGGTGAATGAATTACCGTACAGTGGTAACACTGCCAATAGTAAAGGGATCTGCTGCATTGTTTTTCTCCATGATCTATGTACATAATGCTCCTTTATGTATAAAGTTTCCGTCGATTAAAAAAAATTTAACATTTTCCATGGCAACTTGCTCACCTTCCATTTGAATATGACTTTAAAAAAAAAGTCTGTGACCTTGTTGCAATCTCGCCCGTGTAGCCAATGGGTTATACCATAAAAGAGGTCATTATACTCAATTATTTCTGTAGCCTTTTCATGTAGGATCTGATGTCATGCAGTACAAAAAATGCTGTAGACAACTGTTGTCTTTCACCTTTTACACAGAATAACCTGGTGTATTCATCAGTCGTGTGTGCATTGTGCAGATCTGCTTCACATTGATTTACTGCAAAGCCATGGGGAGATGTAACTTATGCTTGGCGCTCTGTCGTAGGCTATGAAGCCTGCCACGTGCGGCGGATACATCATGATTACACCTGGGCGGGACAACTAAACCAGGTCATTGACTGGCATAAAATCTGCAAACATTCATCAATGTATAGACCAAAAAACCCGTATAGACAAAAATTTAGCTTAATACACTTGTAAAATGGTGATGCAAATATTATATTGGGTTTTATTTTCTCTCCACATGCATTTTACTAATTTTGTAAAATAAAACCCCAGTCAAAATATATATATATTTGATAAAGCTGTAATCATACTGACCCATAGAAATACAATACCATGTTACTTGGGTTATTCAGGGGAACACACAAAAAAATCTGAATTTGTGTTTTTCTACAACTTTCCTTCCAAAAAAGTTAATACAGTTTTCAGCAATAGGGAATAGCCACCTGAAAAAATTTATCCAACAAAAATAAGTCATCACATGGCACATAAACGGAAAAACAAACATTTTGTAGCTTCAAAGTGGTCCGTGAACCAACTAAAAATCCCAAATTCTGTAGGGCAAAACTGGTTAATACATGGCCCTCCTCCCTCTATGGCACCTCGCGTGCCCATACAATAACGTCCATATGTCGGGTGTCTCCAAACTTGGCAGGGGGGTTGCGGGATGTTTAAACACAATCTTAAGATGGGTTTTGTGAACGTGTAAATTTTACGTTTATTGAGGTATTGCCTGACAAAATCGAACCAAATTTATTTTAAAAAAGATGTATCAGACCACATTTACCACTAACGTGAAGTACGTCTGACAAAAACGATCTCAAAATCACTTTGTTTAGTTAGTGTTCAGAAGTTTTATAAAACCCTTTAATCGCAAGTCAGATTACAAGGCGTTTCTCATCGAGTGCTAGTTGGGCCACTATCCATAGGATAGGCCCTAACTTACTGATCGTGGGGGCCTCAGTGATGGACCCCCACAGATCATGACACAACCGAAGCTGACCGGAGTAGCCAGTTGCAATGCATGCGCTCCCTATTCATTTCTATATAGCTCTCTGAGTTTAGCTATCTGTCGTATGCATGACCTTCTCCTGTATTCTCGTGGTGGACAGGGGTACATCAGACCCCCTAGCTGCATCCTAAAGGGGTTAAAGGGTTATCGCGCCATTGTTTGAAGATGTGGGTTATTGTTGGGATATGCTATTGCTTTCTGGTCATTAGGGTCCAATTATGGCCTTGTTTCTGTGAAATGAGTTTTTCCCTTGGTGGGTTCCATCACATTCTAGGGTTCCTATACTATATGTATGTTCAAATTAGCCAGCACCTGGTTATCATTCTTGGTTGTTATTGGTAAGAGAAGCTTTATGCCAAGCCTAAAAAAATGTAAATTTAATTGTTTGGGTGACGGCTTCTGATCTGGGCTTGATGACTGGCTTCCTTCACAAGGGTTGTTAACTGAAAAACTATATATTTTCTGTGTACTGAAGCTTCTTGGTGTACATGAACCATTAATAGCCTCCAATTTAAACATTTTGAACATCACTATATCAATTAACGTCAGCCGAGTAGTTGTTGAGACCTCCTGCATAAATAAGTATTATAGCTGGCAGCTCCCCAGAGTAGCCCTGCATGAGAACCCTCCTAATTGGCAGTCCGTGAAAGTGACCCGCTGGCTTATTAATAAGCCTCTTCACGGCTTCCCCTGGCTTAACATCAGACATGTTTTTAACTTTACACATCCAGATACATGCTCACACCATCATTTGACTCCAAAATGGGAAAATATTGTGGGTTTCAGGATATGTGGGTTTGTAGAGTTCCCTGGAAGGCTTATAAATTAAGTGCATTCACTATTCAAAATAAATGGTGGTCAATATTTTCCTCTCTATAACCGCCTACCATTAAAAAACTTGATCACCTACTTCTTTCCAATGCATCATTAGATTGTTGGGGGTAAGAAGTTGTATACTTTTCTTATTCAATTCTATGTGTGGCGTTTCAGACACTAATTCATGCCAGCGTGATTTCATTTTTATTATTTTCTAAGGGAACTGTCCCATCGACCCCCTCACCACACCCGCCACCCCTTCCCTGTACACAGTACCTTCTTTAGATGTCTTTATACATGTTCCACTGACCGTTCTCTTATCCATTGGATTAGAGCCTTGTTTGTTTGTCTAAAAAAAAATATTGATGTCCTCTGTTCCAGTCATGGATGCAAGAAGTGCAGCATACAGTCAACCTACCCAGGCCCCCTCACTGATGCTGACACTGAGTGGGGGTGAGGAAGAAGGTTGATTTCTCTTCACAAAGCCAGCATCTCTCTCAACACAACCTCCACCTGAGGGAAGTAGTTAATGATGTAGCAGAACAAATCCCACAATCCACAGTCTATCTCCCTGCCTCACCCCATCCATAGGAATTTTCTTCACCCTCTCTTTTCTCTAGCTTTCCAGCAAGGCACTGTGGTAGCATTTAAAAAACCCTTGAACCCTGCAGAGGAAAGAAATAAAACTGTATATGTCTGTAGTAAGTATATTGGCACCGGTCCTTAATCGCAGTTACACACTGTCTTTTAATCATTGTGGTTTAAAAAAAAAAAAATTTATGAAGTATTTATTTTGGGTGGGTTATTTGGATGACCGGTTCTTTTTTAAGCGTTATTCAGGAGTGCAGAGAACTGCTCTGAACAATTCTTAAACATAAGTCCACCAATACAAACCTTTTCACTGACTACCAAAGTTTCTTTCATAGCATCCCGCTGATCCAATTTTCTCCACAAATCGGTAGGTCTTGGATGTAGGATAACTTTGCTATCCTCCTCCATTTATCCTGCAGCAGAAGAAGCCTCATCTCCTCAGTGATTATTTTGTGAAACCATTGATTGTGTACACAAGAAACGCTACAGACAGAGGTCGCACTAACATTTTTTCAAAAGGGTAAAAATACTCCTCTCAACCATTTTTGAGGAGTATTTTTACCCGGGAGGAAGTATGAATATTTTGGTAATACACCGCACACACCTCACCATACAGCACACACTGCGGACTGAAACAACTGCCACACACTGGGACTGACAACACTGCACACACTCGCCACACCACAACACACACAACAACGTGCACTCACACAACACTGCCACACTCACCAGCACTGATCTTAGGTCCCTTCATCACATAAATGCAGGCAGCCTGCGGGCAGGTAGAGCAGGACGGAGAGCATCATCTCTTTGCAGCCCACAAGTCCCCTGGGGCCGGTGCACTCACTTCGGGTGGCTTCGTCCTCTCCGCGCGCCCCTGACAGCTGTGATCACGTTCTGTCCTCTCTGCTAGCGGCCCAGCCCGCGCTGTGATCACGCTTCTGCCTGTACCCAGTCTATTTGCCGCCGCCTGGGCCGCTCAGCCTCCGCTATATTGCCATGCGTTCTTTTACGCATGGCAATTATTTTGGGGGGGATGGCGCCTCACCCACGCGTCTATGACGCGTGGTGTAAGCGTTAATGCGACCTCTGGCTACGAGAAGTCCTCTTTCTAGGGCAAGTAACTGTATCCCAAATTTTAACAAGTTTCCATATTTTTCATAATAAATGTACAACTCCTCAACCAGGATTTAATACACACCTAAAGTAAGAGGTGTCAACAAATAAAACATCTAAATACCTTGGTTCAGTTTAAAGAGGACCTGTCACTCTGAAAAACTGCAAGTAGGAGCTGCTTACTAAAGTCACCGGCAGCCTATGGAGTGAGCGGGGCGGTCCTGGGGAAGAGCAGCGCTTTGGACCAGAGAGCGGTCCGGCATTGTAATGTACAGCGCAGCAGTGTTTCTGAGGTTCCGATAACACTATCATTCTAACACTGTTGCGTTTGTTTTCGCACTAGCACTTACTTTACTTTATAACAGCCTCCTAGTGCCATTTTTCAGGGTGATAGATCCTATTTATGCTATAAAGTTATTAACACGTATAGGACCTTGTCAGATTTGAAAATTCTTCATAGGAGCCGCATATTTTAGGGTCACTTCACATTACTCCATGATCATGGCCGTGACGAGTGCTGTGCCACGGACTGATCCCTATGGTGGGGTTGAAGTCTCTTGATTATGATGTATGGAGTTCTTATTTCCCCCGGATTTGTAGCATCCATCAGTTGGTCTCCTTGTTCTGCCCGTCTCATGTCAGTGCCATGCCTCTGTTTACAGAGCAGGCGCTTTTATTCAATAACTTACAGCATTAATTCAATTCGACTATATCTGGTGCACCGCAGTGTTGGGTGAGGGTGGCTGTGTGTCGTACAACAGGGCACTGCGCGTCAGGAGACAGCGCAGGACAAAGTGAGCCTTGGCAAAGTTTGTACAAGTTCATTTTTGTTTTCTAAGGCCCTCCTGACCATTTATATAGATTTCTTATAGTTATAGGAATGAGACAGAATTTAGCCTTTCGTGTAATTGCTTTGGATTAGCCACAGATTTCAGCCTATCCATTGCACAGGGTTAATTTCACAGTGAATATTGTTCTCAAAATTTGCTTAGTTATGTTATATGGTACAGATTTTCTGCATGCTATGCTCAACAGTGTATGTTTCTGTTTCTGGTATCCTACGCGGGGTGTCCATTGTATCACTGAAGTCAAGAAGTTTAAAAATGATGGCAGTGTACTGTAGGGGCCATTTTTTCACCTGTACATTTTGGCTTTGTACTTTGCCTCCATTGCCAGGAGATATCATAACAGTAATAATGATGGCTATCATTGCACCCACCTGTCAACACTCCTTGTGCTGTTACTCCATGCTCAAACAGATTAAGAGCTTGTAATAGCTTGTTTTCCCACCAGGGCTCTTGTTTCTGAGTACATCTGAAATGTCCACAACCAGTACACAAGCTCTCACTATCATTTTTATGAGATTGAACTTATAAGGTATGTTCACATGCCAGAATTGGACAGGCCTTCCAAAGGTGTATTTACCTGCATGCCTTATAGTGGATTATATAAAAGCCAAGAAATCTCCTACAAACAAAAAATGGTTATCTATTGATATCGTTGAGAGATATTTTGCCAAATCCACCTTGTGAACTAATATTAAAAATACACAACCCGCGTAACACTGTGTCACCAGATGGACCACCCTGATAACAATGCCCTCCGATAAAGGTTTCCAAAGGTCCTCCCTCCCCATATCACCAAAAATTAGCTGCCTGCGGGCACTCCTCATAATTAGACATTTTTCTGATTATGATAATTAGCTTGTTACTTGTCTGGTCTTTGTGACTCCAGTCTCTCCCAGGCTGGCAGTGAACCACGCCCTTATTTTGACTGCAGTTCTGTCTCTTCAAATCCCTGCTCTTGCCTCCTTGTACTTAGGTACCTTTCTGCTAATATTCAACTACAGACATATAAAGCGCCGCCATCTTGCCGCAGATCCGTCGTCCATGGTAGCCTCCCCTCGGGTGTTCCGAATACCCAATGCTACTTCGTTTTAAAACCCATTCATTACAATGTGCTCTTGAGTAAAATCCCCATATACTGCCATATGGCAGTTTGGCAGTATATGGTAGGATCGATTAGACAACCTAGGGTTAAAGTCCTAGGGAGTCTGAAAAATAGTAAAAGTAAAAAAAAAAAAGTTTAAAAAAAATTATAATAAAAAAGCCTAAAATTCAAATCACCCCCCTTTCCTAGAACGATATAAATATAAATAAACAGTAAAAATCATAAACACATTAGGTATCGTCGCGTCCGATCTATCAAAATATAATAACGGTTTTTCACTGCGTTTAACCCCGTTTTAATTTTTTAAAATGCATGTAGACATATCATTTGGGACGCAGAGTGAAAGCTGTAAAATCCTAGCCCACAAGAAAACGTTGCAAATGTGTTTTTTCACCATTTTCACAGCATTTGGAATTTTTTTCCCGCTTCCCAGTACATGCCATGGAATATCAAATACTGTGACTATGAAGTGCAATTTGTTACGCAGAAAATAAGCCATCACACAGCTCTTTATGTGGAAAAATAAAAAAGTTATAGATTTTTGAAGGTGGTGAGTGAAAAATGGAAGTGAAAAAAATATAAAAAAGGTCAAGTTGTTAGGGGGTTAATACAGATCTAATACCGTTCAAGCTGTCATGTAAAGCCCTAGAGAACCGGTGTGTAAGACTTTCTTATTAATATTGACTAATGCTGACTGATGTACAGCAGCAGTTGTGTAACAATAGATTCTCTCACCATTCTGTCTGTACTTAAGAGTGTAGCCACTGATTTAGAAGCATCATAGAATTTTTTACTACATTTACATCTGATGATAACTAAGCTCCTAAAGCTGCTGCTTCGTGTCAGGTTGTACAGAGGATGGTATTACCGTCTGTCAACAGAACAGCTAAACCGATTGAACTCTGAGATCAGTGGGTCATAAGTTACCTGTCTAGATCTTGCCAGTGGTTACCGGGAAAGAAGTTAAAGCAGCACTATAGTATAAAAGCTGGGTATTCTACAGGGAAGTCTGTTAATCATTACTGCACTCTTTCTATCCTATTCAGCGGCCATAACCATGCATCCATCCGTGCCTCCAGGTGTTTGTTTTATTACAAGTCCTAAAAGAGTGTTCCAAGTTTAGAAAATAATATGCTAGGCTAATGATAGGTGCAATAAAATATTTTTTAAAAATACTCCCCTAATAAAACCCTCTCCCTTTCATCTAATGGTCTTGGGTAGTAGGGATTTTACCTTGTCCCCGTGGCTGCTTTTGTGCCTTTGTTTGTATGGATTGCCATGGGAATCCATATCTGGATGGTAGAGAGGAGTTGGGGGTGGGTGGATCTTTTTGGGAGAGGTGTGCACTTCCGATCAGTAGTCTACTAGGTGCAGGAGAATATCATTCCTGACTATTGCCAGCAGCATGAAAAACCTATTCCGGGCCTTAAGTGGTGATTCTGAGGACATACTGCAGGTCATCTGGATGATGCTACAGGATGGGAGAAGGTCTCTGCATACTGCCAAATGGTATGAAGCAGAGCTGTTTGTTTGAAACCCCTTGTAGCAGATTTCTTTGCACACAAAGGTCTCCTGACAGAGGTCAGCTGCCGTGGAGTATAATGGCAAAAAAATAAATAAATAAAAATGGTGGTTTTAATTAAGAAAACATGGTACTGTTGATGTTACCATGTGTTTATCTTTTTATTCCTATGTAGTTTTTTTATGCTGCAGGTGGACATGTTTTGTGCTACGGTAGATTACTGTATCATTTCTTACTATGATGCAGAGCTCATGTGCTCTGTGCTGTCAGCTGTTTTCCCTTGTTATGCACTATATCTCTATACATGCAGTAGTGGTAATTCTGTGTTCTGATTGGCTGGGCTGCTTGTGCACGTTCATGTGAGTGCCCTCTGGCCTCAGTGCCCCAACCAGGAAGTCCTGCCCACTTCAGGAGAAACTGAGATATTGATAAATATTATGGGGTGTGTTGTTAATCTTTCTTTGCCGTTGACTTTAAGGTACAGCTTGGACAAGTGGAGATAAAATGCCCAATAACCGAGTGCAATAAACACCTGGACGAATCCACCATTTTGTTTAACCTGCCACATGATGACATCATCAAGTACAAATACTTCCTGGAACTTAGCCGTATAGACTCCAGCACCAAGCCCTGTCCACAGTGCAAGCACTTTACAACCTTCAAGAGGAAGATCCACATTCCAACTCTAAGCAAATCCGAAAACAAGTTCAAAGTAAGCCAACTACTTGCACTTTTGTGATCTTGCATTAGATCCATAGGGTGGGGTATAATTTGCTAATCGGTGAGGATCTGACAGCTGCAACCCACACTATAAACTATGTGTAGCCAAATAGACATGGACAGGTTTATCAGCATACTTTCAAAGGTGTTTCCTATGATATCAGATTGTATTTGAAGCAAATCTACCTTGGTGATGCGTAGGCTCCTTAAGTTTAAGGCTATATTTACATTTTGATATAAATCAGTCAGAAGCTTTTTATTTATTTTGGGGGAGGGGGGGTTACCAGAGCTCAGGGATGAGCACCTTCCACCTTCTGACTCCTCTGGTACTGCCGCAACTAATATATAACCTCACCCTGTCTTCTTGTGTCTCCTTTACTAGTCTGCTACTCAATTTTTTTTTTCTGTTCTATATTGTGATTTTGATACTTCCCTGTTACACCTTGCTTTGTGCCTTCTTAGAGACTTTTGTATGCCTTGGCAACCAAATCTCCCCCTCTCAATTATGGCATCTAACAGGTTAAGAGACTATAATCCAGGCCATTAATTTTAAGTTTTGGACAACCCTATTAATGACCCATCAACACTGAAACAGTAGGGCATTTAGCAATTTTCTCATTTTGGTGACATTGTGTAGATGCGGCATCTCGCATGCATTAGACAAGGAAACGTTGTTACAGTCAAGACAACCTGCATTGAAAATAAAGGTGATAATATGAATAGCCCAGCACGTTCTTCTGGAGGGTAAACCAAGCTTGTTTTGAATGTGCTCCTATATTAAACATAAGTGACTGAATTCCCTTTGGGATTACCAGCGGATCACATTCCTTTTTAGCATACCAATCTATTGACTAAACTGTTGCTTACCAAAAGGTTTTAATATGTAGAGCAGTTACATAAGACACAAATTGCCACAATTCATTAGGAAGCAATATTCCAAACTGCTTTATCCCTGACCTGTTTTACTTTACAATGATATTCAAGATATATTATGTAAGCAGATAATGCTTATAAGCAGTGTAATTGGTTTCAGTATGTGCTCAAACTACATTGTGATCTGCTGAGAATATTCTACACAACAGATTGTAGTGGGGTTAGATCCTATTGTCTACAAAATATTTAGGTATGTTTTATAGGATATCACTTTCCTTTAAATGATGCATTAAGTGAGAACCTGCAAAAGAAAACCATACAGGCTTTATGCACTAACCTATGCAGGAATTCTGCCCTACACTTGAGTTTTTGCTTTGAGAGAGCTGTACTTTTTATATTCACTGTACTTTTCACAGGCAAATGACAAAATTAAATATATTTGCATTTAACTCTAGTGCGCTAAACAGATATGATGCAGTTCTGTTCAGCAGGTGTGAACCTTCTGTATTTGCCTGACAAAAAGGCCAACTTACTAACATTAAAGACCTGTCAATAGGATTAGCCATCAATATCACTTTGTTGTGGGGGGGGGGTCCACTTGAGACTCCTACAGCTGATCTAGTTTCTGAATTGGCAGCTATAATAAAAATGCTATGCTGGCTAAGCTGTCTGCATTGATTGCTGCACCCAATGCAGTCACAGTTGGCTGCTCACTCGGGGTCCACGGTGTGAAACCCACTGCAAACAACATAGTGATGGACACAATGACTCCTTGGAAATAAAGTTGTATTTTTCTGCTTTCAGATTCAGTGTCCGTCTTGCCAATTTGTATGGTGTTTTAAGTGCCATTCTCCCTGGCATGAAGGAGTTAACTGCAGGGAGTACAAGAAGGGGGACAAGCTTTTGCGCCACTGGGCCAATGAGATTGAGTATGGGCAAAGGAATGCCCAGAAGTGTCCCAGATGCAAGGTGAGTTTTTGAATGGGAGATGTTGATTTGTTTCACAATGTGGTGGTAGAAAGCTTCACATTTTTCCAGCATGGCTTTCAGGCCTATATCCCTACAAATGTTGCCTGGCCATTAGTAATTGACGCTCCATTGCAGCAGAAGCAAGCTTAGCAACCAGACTTCATATAACCAGGACAATCTTTCACAAAGAAATGCCAAAGAAACGCAGCCATCTCCCATTACAATAATTGCCCATGACTGGAGAACACTTCCCACCTGTGAGATGTTACCAGTCTATTGTACGGCTTGCTGTGTGCCCTCCATATGTGGTCCGCTACATTTTGAAGGACAAGGTTGACAATAGCCAGGCCATATGAGGTTGAAGCTTTTGTTTCAGCAACACCTCTGAGCTGACACAAGTCAAGTAAGTTTAGTGTTTCACATTCCCTGAGGCCAGACTGCTCAATGGCCATCTGATGGCACCCCCATTCACTAATCCTGTGCAACCTGAACACACTTGGGTAGAAACACAACGTTATCAGTTCCTGACAATGTTTGGAGTGGGTTGGGAAGGAGTTTTGTTTTTAGAAGCAACAGAAGGCAACTGTCACTTGGTTTCTGCAGTTTTATTAAGACAGGTTGTGTTATAACCAGTCCAAAACAAACTCCCCAGACTTGCCCATTACCTACATTCTGGTCGCTGCTTATACCTGAAGATGATGGCCCTTGGGGTTAAGTGTTATGTAAACTAAAAAGCAGTATTAGTGTAGGTATAAATACATTTAAGAAAAAAAAAAAAAAAAGCCTGGAGTACAGATGGTCCCCTACTTAAGGACACCTACACCCGACTTATAGACAGCCCCTAGTTACAGACGGACCCCTCTGCCCACTGTGACCTCTGGTGAAGCTCTCAGGATACTTCACTTTAGTCCCAGGCTGCAATGATCTGCTATAAGGTGTCGGAGGCTACAATTATAAAATATACAGTTCCGAATTATACAAAATCACGTACAATCACGTACAAGCCCAAGGAACCTATCTTGTATGTAACTTGGGGACTCCATGTACATGTGATGCTATGCCATCCTTGGATAAGCAACCCAGAACCATTTTTAACACTTGGAAACTTTATATACTGATGGGATAAAAGGATGGGTTTTTTTTCTCATGAGATATACTTTTCAAATAATGCAGCGTTGGGTGCAGTGGGACCAGCTAACGGTAACTTGGCATAATATAGGAGTTCTCCACTCTAGAGGAAACATAGGGTTGAATTTTTTATTTCTCTCTCCATCACTTTGTTTTTTTCTGATGGGGCTTGCAAAATGCTGCAGAATTTCCTTTGAGATAATCCTCATCCTATCCGCTTCGTGTGGCATTGGTGTTACACTTTCTGCTTATTTGGTACCTGGTTGATATTGTGCTCATCTATAGGTAACCTTATTTATGGCTTTACCATAGGGTCTTTAATGTATGTGAGGTACATATTTTCTGTTTTCTAGACTAGATCCATGGCTGCACTATATTCTCTGCACCATTTCACAATATGTACATCAGTTTAGACATTATTTCCCTTATTGTACCCTAGGGCCAGGGAAGCTAGAAGTTTATATTCCCATTTTTATTTTTTTGAAACATTTGATACTTTGCCAGTAAATTTTCCCTGTCACCTTCACAAGTGTAATCCGGATTAGTGTAGGGATTACAGCAGTGGGTGGGATAAGCAGTGGGATAATGGAATACCCTGTATAGTGGAACAGTTGGAGATTGCGATCAGATCAAGTATTTGTGACGGGTGATTAAACATCCTGTCTATATTACCAAGCTCTTTAGCTGACTGCTCCAGTGGGGTATGAAAGTGCTGAATGTCTGCAATACTCTACATTGTATTTAACAGAATACTTTTAGAATGTGTTTGTCATTTCACAAGTAATATTGATTGCTATATCTGAGATGACTGTTCATGTATATTTTGAAATTGAAGATGTAAATGATCATGTAAAAAATCACTTGGCCTGGTATTATTAAATGACCCAACATCTGTAAATCTCTCATAATCTTTGATCGGCTGCTCATTACACTAGGTCATTGGTTACTGTGGACTATTGTAATATTAACAATTGATCTTTCCCGTTTGCACGTGACATGGCCACCTAATATAGCCTTTTTGCATAAGAAAAACGTGTAAAGGCTCTCTAGAACTAGTAACATAATTACATGCTGCTATCCCGCCCCTACATTACTGTTGCTTTGGAACCTCCTTCCTGGCTGCCTTTCCATGACACAGGAATTACTTAAAGGAAACCTACCATTGCAGATTTACCTAATAAGTTGGGTCCAGTGGTAGGTTGCTGCTCTAATCCTCACCCCATACTTATATTAAATTCTGTATAAGCAATGGAAATGGTTATCTTTGATTTTAAATTTGCACTGTAAGCTAATGTGGCGTGTTGTAACCATGCCGTGCAGCCGGGAGTAAAGGCTACTCTACGCCCCAGTAGCCTGTGATGATCCTGCATACTAGCTTTGTGTTCAGCGCGCTTCCTCCTGCAGCTGCGCACACTCCTCTGCAAAGCCACCAGCCACCCTCATCTTTGCATGCGTGGCTCTGCATAGATTGCCTTGTGGCCGGAGTTAGTGCGCATGCACAGATGTCAGTCTTCACAAACAAGTGCGCAGCAGCAGGAGGAAGCACACTGAAGACAAACTTGTAGGCAGGATTGTCATGGGCCACTGGGGCGCCAAGTAGCCTTAACTTATCCATGGCGCAGCTCCTCCATAACTTAGTAGCCTCCATTGCTAATTTGCATTAATCAAAGATGCCAATTTTCATTAATTATACAGAATTTGATGGTTAAACAAAATAACTATGGGGGTGACAATTGGAGCAGCAACCTACCATCGCGTCTACCTTATTAAGTTCTCTTTAAATTAAACCTTATGTCTGGGAAATTTGGCACCCTAATGTTACCGACTACAGGTCCGTAAGAAGCTTTTGGTTTAAGGTTCCAAATCGACATTCATGACATAACTTTTTTTTTTTTTATATATACCTGCCTAGATGCGAGCATGACTTGCATCTGAAGATCCCAAGACCTCCTTTCGAATTGCTTAAATGAAACCCAAGGTGTACTATGCTTGCTTCACTTGGCACAACACGTAGGCGTGGGGGATTTCTGGAACAAAGGGGGGGGGGGTGTATAAATCTTTGTGTTTTTGAGACACTAAAGCACTGTTCCAGAAGGACTTGTGGCTGGTTTAGTATCCCAAATTTTCCTGACTGGCTCCACTTCAACTAGTAGCCTTTGCTAGGAGATTCCCAGAAAATGAAGTACTGTGAGCATTAGTAGTAGAGAAGTGAGAAGCTGAAAATGGTGGCTTATTATATATAGCACCTTTACCTAAATAAATGTTTGTAATAAATATGTTGATTTGATACTCTGGTGTGATTTGGATAACAGGAAGATCTTGTATCAGCTTCAGATACATTCTAGCTCTTCTGCTGAGGCTACAAGTTGTGTAAACATGGGCATGAATTATTTTCCATTACACAACCTTATGACTGAGGTTTCAGAATTCTCAATTTTTCTATTAAATATAAAATATCTATCTTTGCACTTTTTTTGTTCTGTATGTGTAAATACACACACATACAGGTTGCATATTGCTAGACATAAATGGGACATAAGCCCCCTCTGCTGGCCTCCAGGTGTATTTCAGCATTGTTTTTCTGTACTTTATCTGTAATATTCTTTTACCAAATAACCTGCAAGGGATTTCTGCCATTGGCTTGCATGTTTTTAGAACAGAAGTGGTACCTTACTCTTGCATGTAATTGATGGGATCACCATTGCTGTGATATGTTACAGCAGAAGGACATCAGAACAGAAGATGTACGAGCTAACACAATTGTACCCTGATAACTCAATGGAATTCCATTTTATATGACCTAAGCCTTCAACTTTGACTGTTTCCCATTTTTTCTAGGTCCACATTCAGAGGACAGAAGGTTGTGATCATATGACCTGTTCTCAGTGCAACACTAATTTCTGCTACCGTTGTGGGGAGAGATACCGTCAGCTGCGATTCTTTGGTGATCACACGTCAAACCTCAGTATATTTGGATGCAAATACCGCTACCTCCCCGAGAAACCGCATGTACGGAGATTAGTGCGAGGCTCTGTTTGTGGTGAGTGCATGATTTCCTAGGCATGTAATTTGCATGGCAAGACTATGTACATTTCTTAAAGATGGCCTTAAGGTCTAAGAAGATCCAAATCCTAAAGATCTTGGGATGAGGATTAAGACATCCTGGCCTCTAGGGGGCAACATTGGTTGCAGAAGAGAATATGACACTCGGTACAAAATAGTAATTGTCATAAGTATTGTGGCGTCATTACTCCACTGTACTCCAAACTGCTTTCACCCAACAGCAAGAAATATTTTTCCAAATGAAATGGTCCTTGAGATGTTGTAGTGATATGTCTCATGTTGTATTTATTTTGTGGTATAGGTGCGTGACATGTACTATGTATTCATGCTATGGTTCTTACAGTAGAGCTACCTGTATGTCTTTATTGCACTTTGTGTAACGTTGTAAGAACTTCATTAGGGGATGAGATTTAAGAATCCCTTGTGTGAAATAAGATTTCCTACTACTGCATACATATATGAAATCTTAAAATCCCATAATAATGTAATCCTAATAAATTGAAGATCTATAATATTTGTCACATGCTCATCTCCCTTCTTTTTCAGCTGGTAAGCTGCTTGTGGCACCCTTGCTCCTAGTCATTGGCCTGGCTTTGGGAGCTATTGCAGTTGTAATAGGTAAGAATCTATTGAGGGCACACAACATAAAGTGTGAATTATTGATTTACACTTCATTAGATGTAGAAATGTTAAGTTATCATCATACATTCTCTTTGGGTTTTGTGTAAACTAAAATCTAGGTTATGAACTGTAGATGAATATTTTAATGGCCAGTTCGTGTGTTGTGTTTCTATAAAAATCAATAGGAGCATTGCATTCACCCAATTTGCACACGGTGCTCAATACTTTCCAGTTTGGAGGAGTTAATAAGTGTTTCAGTTTTATATCTGAAGATGGCATGCAGCTACAAGTGTTTTGCTGTACAAGATTCCTTTAGCATAAGTGACTCTCTTTCACCGCAAAAACTCTGATGAAAAATTGTATATTACGGGAAGTTTTTCGTGATCAAACACCATCACAAATAATGTTCTAAAAAGTGATCAAAAAAGTTACGTTCCCTAATATGATAATACTGAAAAGAACAACTCTTTACGCAAAAAATAAGCCCTCAACCAGATAAAAATACAGAAGTTATGGCCCTGAAAATTTGTCAATAGTAAAAACAATGCGATTTTCTCCAATATTGGTTTTGCTCAGTAAAATTTGAGCAAAGATAAGAAAACCTATATAAATGATGTATCACCGCAATCTTAGTTAACCAGAGAATAAAGATAAAATAACTTTTTAACATAACAATAATTTGCTAAAATGGGAATACCCCTTTAAGTTTCCAATACATGCCAAGCAGAGCAGGTTCTATGAATGTATAGAAGTATAACCGGACTGCACAAACCCACACAAATCAAGGTTGGACGTTTATTGAATTTAGGGAATTTTTGAAATTCTCTTTTGATCTCTGGTAATATAAGTTTCTAGCATCATAACCAAATGCCATTCCCAACAGTTATGTTCACACAATACTAGAGACGCCTGATTCAACAGCAGCATACAATTCTCCCTTAATATTCTAAAACAAACTGAATCTTAAATATTGCATTTTCCTTTATGTGGATTATCCCCTAGAATAATTACAATATTTTCTCCCACAACAGACATGCTGCTATTTTCAGCTTTACCCGCTGGCAGCTGAACACATGTAGCAGTCTGGTCTCTTCGGACATAATCTGGGACACCTGCTGTGCATCCTGCTGCAGACTGTATACAACCCCATACAGATGGAGGATAGATATAAATCCTGCTTTTTATGTATTTAATGTTTAAAATCCAGGATATACCTCATGTGACATCCAAAACCCCTTTGTTCGTTGAAGAGCTAAACAAATATATCCCCTTAAATATCCAGGGCTAATGATTTACTGCTTATTTCTATTCAATTACTCTTATAGCCCATTACAGCATACAATGTATATGGGAGGGTAGATGGAGACATGTAGAGAGGGAGGAGTGCAGTGAGGTTATTATGCCTTGTAAATTCCAAACAGATTTCTTTTCAGGCTGCTTTTAGAAGGAGGGAACAGTCTGACACATTTTGGAGAGGGATCACCAGTGGAAAGGAGAAGCGGTGATTGCAGGAGAGAGATTGTGGTGGTTTCTCACACTTATGAAGCGTGTAACACAGCAGAGGTCATGACTTGAGTAGGCAGAAGAGATGGCCTAGTCACATCTAAAGGTTGTATGCGTTTTCAAGCAGCACATTCTTCCTAAGCATTCCCACTAAGGATCTACTTGTACAAACTATGGGAGGGCACTTCTACCTACACGAAAGTGCCTGACTGTATACCCAAGGTTGTCTGCCAAAAATAGGAGACTACTGGGAGATTATGGGCCTCTACAAACAGCATGTGATTACTACACCAGCATTACTCTATTTAGACATGTATAGGAAGAAAATACCACAGCATACAGGATTCATAGCAAGGACAGAAAGGGCCTTCCATGATCCTCAATCAGTCAGAGACTAAACAAAGGGAAATCAAATCTTTTCCATTGGGGCGATTTGTTGGCCTTACACCTTACGTCCAAAAAAGATGCCTGTAAAGCATAGAACATACAAGACCATAACTGAAAACTATTAAAATTATGGCAATAAAAAAGATAAATAAAAAGATGACTATGTATAACTTCAGATGTGAGGATTGCCTTCTCCAGACTGCATGTTTCAATGACTTCCACAAGAGAATTGCATCAGGGCTCTTAGAAGTCACTTCAGAATTGTCCAGTGCTAGCCATCCTTGCATGTTTTTAGCTGGGGGCTTGGACATTATCTCAGTCTTGGAAAAAAAAGCTTTTGATTATGTTCAACTGCACGTAGTAAAGAGAACAGCAAATTGTGTAAAGATGGTCTTTACACTACACTTTTTGTTTATCATTTTCGTTGTAATCTTCTGAGAAAACTCTCTCCTGAACTTTCTTTTTTCCAGGTTCAGTATGATACACTCCTTGATGCTGCACATGGCTCCCTGACCAAGGGTCATTGGACACATTGATATTAGCTCCTTCTTATGAATCACTTTAAAACAAAATTATGCCATATATAAAACTTGACAATCAGCCTTTAAGTGTTTTCAAAAATGTAAACCTGTCTGATCACTTAGAGGCTGTCCTGAAATATTATGTTATAATTTATATGTGGACTTTTTAAGAGCAAGGCATTACCCCATCTAGGATACAGAGTAGAACTGCTCTCTCCAGGACTAACTTACTTTTATCATGATATTGGGCAGGTACTATAAGAGAGCTGTTTGACTAATGCTAATGTTTCCCCCCTTTTTTTTTTGTTAATGTGTTTCTGTTTTTATTCTTTTCCCTAGGGTTATTTGGACTGCCTATCTATTGCCTTTGTAAAAAGAAACGGAAAAGAACACGAACTGGTATGCCGTGGTGAGAGTGGAGGACTTCCTGAAGCTTGAAAAAGTCCTGCGGGGGCCAAACAATACTGTGTACCTAAGAACATCATCACCTTTATGTCTCCTGATTGTGGAACTCAGAAAGTAGACCATCTTTAATATTCTGCTTTCTAAACAGCCCCCACAGGCAGACCCTGATGCCACCTGCTAACGGTGCACTCCTAGCTGGATATGCCCAGAATTGCTGCTTTTTTATTTGTGATATTTGTATTTTTATTTTTGAACATTTATTTGAATTGCCATTCCCTTCATAGACGTGTAGACTAGATGAATTATTTTTTTTTTTTTTTGTTAGACAATCAAAGTAATTGTTCGGATCAGAACTTGAAGGCTTGAGCCGTCTTCTCTTGAATTCTGTTTGGAAAGTCCTACCTAGCCCAGCACAGTGTGAAGACGTATTGAAGGCTGCAGACAAGAACTCTTATACTCTATGTATTACACATGCAATGTGTATAAGGAAGACGTGGTGATTAAGAATTCTGAAATGTTGGGATTACAAGCTTGCTGGGAGACCCACTTACGATTTTTTCTTTTTTCATGCTTTAACCACATTTCCCTCCCCCCTCCTTCCTTCAGTGTTTATCCACAAATAGTTAAGCTTCATAGCTCCTGTTAAGGCAATTTATTTTTTTTTGTCCTTTGACACCTCCAGAGGGAATACATTGCAGTGCTTGTGTATTCACTGAGTCTATTCTATTCCTTCCTACTTTTCTTATGGTGAGGACTCAGAGCCCATGAATTTTTTGCTATAACACGAATGTAGAGTATTGTTAGCTGCTCACATTCATCTATACATGCAATTTTCTGGCACAAAGTGGCATGTCTTCTAGCTGCCTTTAGAGTTTTGATTTCAATCTCTTTGGTAGTATGCAAATAACACTGCATTGAGAAGAAATGTCAAGTACAGTTCCTCTTCAGCAACAAATATCTCTAATAAGTCAGCCACTGCTAAGGTAGTGAAAAATGTACATTGTGTTGTCAGCTTTGGCAAGTTTACGTGAGGGTTACTGTCAGGACCAATCCTTTGTAGGTAGAAACAATGTTATATTGGGCAGCTTGCTATGTAAGGTGCTTGGGCTGAAACTTTGGCTGAAGTCTATACTGATCTCTAGATGTATTTGCCTTAGGGCAGCAAATAACTGGCTCAACCATTACTGCACAGGTCAAGCTTAGAGCTCCCCATCATGATATATTTGGTTTAATGAATCTGTGAGTCTGTAGCGTTCCCTTCCTAGGCTTTCTCTAAATGTTTACAAACCCTTTAAATGTTTAATTAAAAAAATTATAAAGCAGGTCTACACAGGATAGAATTTGGATTTTACTATCAAAATTGCATAGTGAAATCCATAGAAAAATGCATAATCTGACAGGTTGATGAGATTTTAGTACATCTCTCCCCAGCCATTACAGAATTTTTTACCATGGTCCTCCAGCTCACCAATTACAGTGTAGTAAACCATCTACTGGGGTAGCCGTGGCAAGGAAATGCTTAGATGGTCACATAGTGATTTTGTCTTTCTTTCTTTAAAGAGTAAATCTACGTATGTAAGTCTTGGTTGAATTTGCAGCAGTCTCGTACAGAAGGGGAGCAGCAGTTGGGAAAGCATAAACTTGTCCACCCATGTGCATTGTAATAGCCGTACCTAATACATATCTAATACAACTGCAACTGTCTAAGGAGGCATTTAACAATAAGTACTTCTTAGACTTTTGTGCCACAACAAAGTGGAAGGGAAATTTGAAGACCATTTCTGTTAGTAGGATCAATAAAGTCAATGTTTTACAGGAGACCCTCCTAGCTTGCCAAGAACAAAATGCCAAAATAAACGACAGTGTTTTTCTTTTGCCAATGACCGCCTTTTATTTTAAACCCCAAAATATTAACTTTTTACACAAGACCATGTGTTTTACTTTCAGTTATTTCGGGCAAATTTTCTCTGAAATGTTCTGACTTCAGTACTAGATGACTGCTTTTTGTGTCTTTGGCCAATCCTATATTTGTTTTCTGTTTTTCCCAGAATAGATAAAAGCCATATTACACAGTCCTGTGATGCTTCTCTTCCCAGATGGTTTCTGTGCAGGTCTCTACTTCATGGCCCCATCTAAATCTACTAGCCAATGGACTCCTAAGCCCAAAAGAGATTTTGATCAAAAGTTATATTCTGCAGGTTCATTGGATAGCAATTTTATTGTGACTGGTCTATGTTTTTAACGGATAAACGTGTATCTTCATAGTGTGGCCATTTGACGTCACTTTTAGAAAGTAACCCCATGTGCACATCTGCTTTATGGTCCCATGTAGAGAATATTTTCTTACTTGGGATGTTGGAAGATTTTTCTAATGATGTGTCAAGAAATTTTCAAATGATTTCCATGAGATCCAATGTCAAGTCTTGTGCTCCCTGAACAGCTAGTACATATATACATAAATATGTACAGCTAGTTTCAACAGCTAGTACATGTCCCAAAGTCTTTCTATGGCTTCACAAACATGGTTGTAATTTCCACAGCCCGCTGTGTGAGCCGAACTGCCTGAGGTCATAAATTACGGAACAGGTCCTATTCCTGCCAATTTGCGCCTCTAGAAGTCATTTTCTATTGTCACTGTGAATGGACTTCACTTGCTGCAATCGATGGACCATAAGCCCATTGTTTTTGGCCTGTAAAAAGCGAATATTTTTATGTGCGGCTGCTCACCTTTGAGTTATGAAAACATCGTAGAACATCTATTGTTATAAACTATAGATTGAGGATCTGTGAAAAAACGAGACTGATGTAAATTGGCTTTACACACGCACTGTGGTTGGAAATGCATTTTGGCAGTGTAACTGGGGTTCATAGACCGTATTTGTTGCTGTAAGAGGACTTGTGCAGTTTCCTTAAACTATCTTCAAAATTAGTAATGAAAAATTCTCTCAATTCCTGTATCAGATTTCACTTTCAGGAAAAGAATTTGTGCAAAACGTCAATGAGGTCGCACATTTGTGAAGACTACTATGTTGTCAATGCCATTTGAAAGTCATTTTGCCAAATGTATGTGGTAAATGTGATTTTGCTTTACTCATTTTTGCCTTTAAGGATGTTCAGGCTGTCTTAGCGCCCTGTCCAGCGCCTCGGTCCTAGTCAGAAGCCATAAATGCTGTTGTGTATGAATTGTACTGAAATAAGAGCCTTGGAAAAATGGGGCCAGACTGTACTGAAGTATCTAGGAGGATCATTTGTCATTGCCTTATTGTTTCCTGACATGTTTTCCCAGCTCCTCAGTGAGATTGTGCTCTAGTGAAGGTGTATGTGTCTTCTGGTAAGCCATGCACTCACTGCCGTGAAATGTGTTGCACTGATACATTTCATATCTATGTAATTTTCCTTTTCCTATGTGTTTCCAGTGTGTATTCTAAAAAATAACATTTTGTGCGTTTGTTGTACTGAATCATCAAACATTCACTTCAGCCATCATGCGTACCATTAATGTGCACTGCTGGTTCGGAAGTATCCAGGCTAATGTACCAGGAAATTGCATTACCTTAATACACTTTCATTAGCTACAATGTTACAACTGCAAACAAGAGATTGGAGCAGGGATCATGGCGGTAGTAGTAACATCTTATTTCTGGCAGCCTACACCAGGACAGCTGCAGGGAATGTAGTTTCACCACAGCGGGTTCCAGACTGACCTCAGTGATTTTGATGTAGAGTTAAAAGGGATGTCCAAAAGTCATTATAGTATAATAATATTATAGTAGCATTAAAGTGATGTAGAAAAAAAATGTACACAATGCATGTTTTTTTTTCCTCACAGAAATGAAATAATGCGGAAAATAAATTAACAATCAAACCATTTTTCTACATTAAAGTCTATGGGCTTATGAAAATCTGCAAGCAAACTTGTTTTGCATACAAAACGTGCATAAAAAGCTGATTGCATGACAATCTGCAGTGTGTGCAGTTATTTTGCCAGGAAGGGGGTAAAACTTCTTTAAGAAATGACCTTTTGCAGGCATATGGCATTTTACTGCCATGAAAGCTATGCTGAGAATTCTGGATAAGGAATATGAATAGAAAATAGAAATAGAAAAATATGCCGCTTGTTCTACCTTAAAGAATGCAGATCCCTATAAATCAATGATCGACTTTCAGGAACCAAATCGATCAGTATATCCCAGACTTTGCTGGCTAGATGAGAGGCCACAAACGTGACCTCATTTTAGGTATGTAAGCTACCAACCAGCATTGTTGATCTTGGGCTACGTTCTCATCTTTGTTGGGCCGCTTTCATCATTCCCTTCCGTTACTAAGGAGGCAAAAAATAGCACAGCAGCCACACTGCTCATGATGGAATGAAAATTGAAGATGTTCTGTTTTGTTGCATTCTATAACGGAAGAGCATTACAATAAGCCCCAATGAAAAGGTCCTTACTTTTTAATGTGCTTGGACAGCCCTTTTAATACTTTAACATTTTTAGCCCCTATATGGAATATAATTTGTAGCTTACATCTCTTGTCTACAGAGTAAAGTAATATGAAATGTTATATATTGGACCAGTGGCACCCAGAAGTGTGACCTTACCCTAGTATTCACAACCAGAGGCTTTAGTGCACCGCTATAGAGCACTGTGCGAGTTTTCCATTGTTTCCTAGAAAGTAATGTTAGTTTTCTAGTAAACACTGAAAAGGTTTTGGAAATTTACTAGGCTCCAATTTAAGTGACAACAATTAGACATGTTTATCACCTTTTGAGCTAAATTCACACAGCAGAACTATAGCCACACATATTAAAAACTAAAAAAAATATCCATAGATTATATTGGACTGGCGGAGAGCTCCACTCTGTGTAGTGATCACTACAGGTTACTAGAGATCATCTCCCATTCTTTTAAGGGTAGTAAAGCTGCAGTGCCTTTGGTTCAGGTCATTCATATTTTTAACCCTATATCAGGAACAAACTGATTGTGGGTTCTACAGTTACATTAGTTCAGTAGATCTGCTGGTGATTAACTTATAATTTGTGGTTGTATTACAGAAAAACGGCCATACTGTACCAAATGAAGATTTTGGAGTGGTAGTCATTCGGTATTTCTTTTTTCTTGTTTGTTTTGTGGTGGACATCTGAAAGTGCAGCCATAAATTTGAGAAGTTTTCTCTGAATAAGGATGACCAACTATTTTAGTTTGCTACTCTGCAAGGGTAGGGAAATTTGCCTCGGGTATGGATGATGCGTAACGTAACAAAGTGTGTTTATTATAGCGGAGTACAGATCACTTCCTTTGTTTTCATGTCTCCTTTGCTTGCCTATAAGTAATTTTTTTTTTTTTTTTTTTTTTTGGTTTAGTCTTTATTTTATTCTCAATGAAATGTCAATGGTTTCACTCTTATCGACAGTAGTTTATTTTGCAAAATACTGAGGATATTATAGCCTTTTTCTTTTTATCTTGTAACATTTCCATGTAATGTTCATTCTGAGACTGTAAAGTAGGATTTGTGCATAGAAAGTGATTTGGTTCTGTCGGTTCCTATCTAACCTGTTACTATACTTTAGCATTATGGGGTAAATGGGTGACTGTGTCTCTTGTACTGTAATTTAATATTTATGTTTGGCATTATACACACCATCATTTTAATGTAACTTATTTAATGAAAATGTACAAGCTGCACTTTAAGAAATAAGTTGTAATTGCACATAACTTAAACATGGCTTCTAGGTGAAGATAAACATTGGTTCCATAGGCTTCCATTTGGTGCTGTGTCAGAGTATGGAGGTGTATATACTCCTAGTATGTGCATATACACAATGGTTGCATACTTGTTTAATATACTTTAGTGCCTTATTTCCTGAATCAATTGTTTTCCTGTTAGTTATGGCAGTGCCCAGAACGTTCTAGTTTTCTGTCTGGTATAGAAGTTTGATTACATATGATACAAGTTTGCTGTAGGTAAAAAAATAACACACCATCTAAACTTAAAGCTATGTGACTTGTCATTGGAAAAAACAGATGGACCGGGTAATGTTTGAGAAATAAAGAATTTTTATACTCTGTGTGCCTTGTGTGTTATTATGTTAGAACTGAATCATTGGATTCAATTGGGTCGGACTGGGGTACATCAGAGCCCCCATTCTTGTGATCTGTGGGGGTTGTGTGACTGAGACACACTAAAATCACCAAGTAAGGCCCTATCGTGTGGATACCATCAAAATCCATCATGATAAACCAGGAACACTTACTCATAGATTGCCACTGTTGTGGTGCCCAATCTTATATTTATCTATGAGCCCCCATTCCTTCTAAAATAAACTTTTACAATGATGCTAATAAGTCTTGTTTTTTTTTTTTGTTTTTTTTTTTCAGTGCCCCTTAGTGATGTCTTTTCACTTGTTACAATGAACAGAACATGACTCGCTCTCTCCCTTCTCCCAGGGGGAGACCTGCTCTGCTCATTGTAACAGCCTGTGAAAAGACTTTACTGAGGAGCTCTGGAAACCAACCACCAACACATTCGCAATGGATTATATAAAACAAAAAACGCAAAGTTTGATAAATAATTTCACCCAAGTATGCTAATACTTATGTGGTGGTGAACTGTTAAATGAGCGCAGGGCATAGAAAGGAAGTAACATCCATAGCAGATTTGCATTGTCAATTTGTACAGGCTACATTTTTTTAATTATTTTCTTCTTTTGTTAATGTGGACATATGTGGTTTATATTTTTGGGGATCAGAAACATTTTACAAAAATAATTCTTGGTTACGATTTTTAGCTTTTCTTAAACTGGGGGGGGGGGTGATGTGTATATATCTTATTTTCCCTGAAAATAAGACCTAGTACAATTTTCAAGCTTGGAAATATTAGTTCTCTCCTGAAAATAAGACCTAGCGGCAGTCATTGCTACAGCTCTCCCCCACGCTATACAGTAGTATTAGAAGATCATTTAGATACAAGAATACATTTAGAATTCATAGGATACAATCACTGACTGTTGCATTTCAAATGGGCTACGAGGAGCTACCCAGACAAAAGGGCTAATTGAAGGAAAGCGCTTACTCTTTAAATAAAAAAATCTTGCCTTTTGTTCATAAATGCTGGGATTGCTAAATGTACATTGATAGATTATAGTACATGAAAATATAGACACAAGACTAGATGGAATTCAGATGTTTATGCTGAAGACATGACTACAGTATATTACCGTACATACTCGAGTATAAGCCATGACCCCTAATTTTAACACAAAAAACTGGAAAAACCTATTGACTTGAGTATAAGCTGATGGAAAATGCATTGGTCAACGCCTCCCAGCATAAAGCCTGCCAGCCCCGTCTGTCCCCAATATGATGCCTGGAGTTAAAAAAAAAAAAAAAACTAAAAGTCCCATGCGTTTAGTGTGCAGCTGAAGTCACAATGCCTGCAACAAACCGCACCGACATGGAACCGATGACGGGGCTGCGATGTACAGTTGGGAACTGTATGTAACTTAATTGGTAGACTCTGTATATACACTCACCGGCCACTTTATTAGGTACACCATGCTAGTAATGGGTTGGACCCCCTTTTGCCTTCAGAACTGCCTCAATTCTTCGTGGCATAGATTCAACAAGGTGCTGGAAGCATTCCTCAGAGATTTTGGTCCATATTGACATGATGGCATCACACAGTTGCCGCAGATTTGTCGGCTGCACATCCATGATGCGAATCCCCGTTCCACCACATCCCAAAGATGCTCTATTGGATTGAGATCTGGTGACTGTGGAGGCCATTTGAGTACAGTGAACTCATTGTCATGTTCAAGAAACCAGTCTGAGATGATTCCAGCTTTATGACATGGCGCATTATCCTGCTGAAAGTAGCCATCAGATGTTGGGTACATTGTGGTCATAAAGGGATGGACATGGTCAGCAACAATACTCAGGTAGGCTGTGGCTTTGCAACGATGCTCAATTGGTACCAAGGGGCCCAAAGAGTGCCAAGAAAATATTCCCCACACCATGACACCACCACCACCAGCCTGAACCGTTGATACAAGGCAGGATGGATCCATGCTTTCATGTTGTTGACGCCAAATTCTGACCCTACCATCCGAATGTCGCAGCAGAAATCGAGACTCATCAGACCAGGCAACGTTTTTCCAATCTTCTACTGTCCAATTTCGATGAGCTTGTGCAAATTGTAGCCTCAGTTTCCTGTTCTTATCTGAAAGGAGTGGCACCCAATAGATCAGCAGTTTCTGAAATACTCAGACCAGCCCTTCTGGCACCAACAACCATGCCACGTTCAAAGGCACTCAAATCACCTTTCTTCCCCATACTGTTGCTCGGTTTGAACTGCAGGAGATTGTCTTGACCATGTCTACATGCCTAAATGCACTGAGTTGATTAGAAATTAAGTGTTAACGAGCAGTTGGACAGGTGTACCTAATAAAGTGGCCGGTGAGTGTAGATTAGTACATTTCAGTGGGGCTGTATATACATTCATTAGGGGTATATTCATTTTGTCAAGGTAGAACTAAAAAAAAATAAAGAGCTGCATATAAATTTGTACATTAGATTTAGGGTGTGTATATATTAAGATTAGAGTGGCACTGTATATAAAATATAAGGGGTTCTTTTAATGAATAACAGGGGGTATATTATAGGACCCATGATGCATTTGCTATTTTGACACACATGCATTTTGTAAGTAGCAACATTTTTTGCTTTATTAATATTTAGTAATGTTAAAAGGTAAAACGCATGTTATTTCTAACATTAAAAATTATGCATTTGGTGATGTGCTTTGTAAAATATATCTGTTCTAGGCTTTAATTGCCTTTTGTGAACACAGCCATAGGGGGGGGCTCTATATTAGGTGGTACTGGGGGATATATATAATACGTGTGTATGTAATAAGTAGGGGTGCTGTATGTTATCAGTTTAAGGAGGTCCAGTATATATAATAACTGAGGGTGTTGTAAATAAAATAATTTATTCCTGGTGGAATACAGGCAGTCCTCGGGTTACGTACAAGATAGGGTCTGTAGGTATGTTCTTAAGTTGAGTTTGTATGTAAGTCAGAACTGTATATTTTATTATTGTAACCCCGGTCAAAATTTTTTTGACAATAAATCTTAATTACAGACACATTGGATAACTGTTATAGCTATTTATTGTAGCATAGGACTAAAGTACAGCAAATTCCTAAAATCCAGAGATCCGTTTGTAACTAGGGGTCGTATGTAAGTCAGGTGTTCTTAAGTAGGGGACTGCCTGTACATGCAGGATAATAAATTTATGAAGCCCTGTACAATATTATTATTTATTCATCGGGGAATCGAGTAATATAATGCATTAGGACCCAACATTAGATGTCCTATATGTGGGGGACATATATTATTTAAGACCACAGGGTTGACTGGTGTAGTATGGAGATGTGTTTTGCGTGGAGCTGAAGACATCTGCTGGCGAAATTGAACAGTGATAAATTACAGCTGTGAGAAGAAATGGTGAAGTCCACGTCATCTATAAGGTCCTAGATGCTCCTTCTGCCTGTTTCACAGATAATTTTATTATTAGTCTTTTTTTTTTTTAGTAATGCTGTCAGTATTTTGTAATCAGGTTGTAGATGCTATTAAGCAGGCTGAAAATAGCAGGGGATCAGGGGTACTTTTTTTTTGGGGGGGGGGGGGCATTTCAGTTTTTGACTTGGGCAACAAAAAGGTTAGAATTGGTCCTGTGTGCGGGTCCAATGATGCTTCCGATTTATTCTACAGACTGTTATGGAGGGGGACATTAATATGAGGGGGTGCTGAAGGGCAGTAAGGGGGAAATTATACTACTGTACTGCATATGTTATCCTTCTTCCTCTGCTAGGAAGTATGTTCTGGCACCCATTATGTAACATAGCAATGTTTCACCCCCTCCATGAGAGCATTATCAAGCTTTAGAAAGATCATGTAAAACTGACTAATATCTTGGAGATCACTTCACAGATGCTGCACCTACTTCTTCCTGGCTCTCTCCTCCCTCCATTACACAGGAAGTGAGTGCATCCCGGCAACCAGCACAGCGTCCTCCCTCACCCAGGAAACTCAGTGACCAGGGCTGCACCGAGAGGAGAGGCCACTGTGTGCTGGTAGTGTATGGCGTGTGATAATGGAGGGGGTTCCCGCCGATGCTTCTTTATACTAATATGCTAGAATAATGGGTATTACCTCAGGTAAAAGGTGTGCCAGTACACGGATCTGTCACTAGAGGGCAGGCGTGCTACACCAAATCCCCTGCATGTAGTAGATATATGAATTGTACTGAATGGTCTTATTCAAATTGTTTGTATGTTTTAGGAAGGAAATATGGACACTGCTAAATTCAAAGTGGAAGGAGAATATATCAAGAACCTGCAGCAGCAGATATACTTCCTGGAACTTGAGGCTAACTTTCTATATCCTTCAAGTAATGCGGGCAGTGTAACCTGTTATAGTACACATTTTTGCATATGTTTTAGTGGTAATGGCTCATATATTGTGTTATATGCCCTTTAGACACATGTATGGTGTCATAAGTCCCATTCATGCAAAACAAAGCACATAAAACACGAGAGATATAAGTGTAGCTGGGAAATAAAACCCCCGTTAACAAAACATCGCAACAGTAAATAGTCTGAATAAAGGGCGGGACAACTGCTTGAATGTTGTTTGAAGACTGGCACAGATCCTACGCTGACAGCCATTTATATAGGTGAGTGCCCAGGTTCTTTGACCAATCAAAAAGATGCCTACAATACTTAACCTGGAAACGCTATTATGATTTGGCCAGCTCTTGACCAATCACAGCTAACGTGCCTATCACCAGGCAAATAAAATTAAGCGGGAAGTACAAACATAGGCCATATGAATTCTCCAGTCCCGAATTTACAGGCCGTATTAGCCTGTGTTTACATAACGTTTTTCATCCGTATGTAACCCGTATTTTATACATCCCCATAGACTTCTAGGGCATACGAAACTGAAATACGGGAGAAAATAGGACATGCTCTATATTTTTATACGGCTAGTATATGGTACGGTACACTACGGTGTCAAAAACGGCAATATAAATTTTTGGACGTACTGTATTGTCCATTGAAATGAATGTGGCCGTATGTAACCCGTAAAAAAAACGGTACGGATAAGGACGTCTTCATACGACCATGTGAATGTAGCCTAAGAAATCACCTCAGAAATGCAAATTACTTCACCTGATCCTAAGCCAAGTGCATAATGCAATACCAACAGGCCCATACATCTCCATAATAAATGAATCTATAGGGACTATGACACCATGTGTCCCCTTACACAGTTAGTTCCAGGGGGCCCCTACATGAGGTGGTATTCCTATCACATTACTCTCATATATACGTTTTTTCGAAGAAATATATATATTTACTCAGTACAAATGTTATAAAATAATAAAAGGTTCTACTTCTGGATTCCTGTCCCCGGCGCAGCTTCAGTCTGTAATATCTGGCCACCATGCGGACTCATGAGATTCATAGACCAAGCACATTCCTGTGTTTTTAGTCTTGTTCTGGTGCTCTTTGCTGCGTCTTATGTTCAGGTTTGGCAGAAGGTGATAGTTGTGGGTGAAACCAGTAGTAGTAGTTGAAATGTTGCAGTTCCACAACGAAAATCACATTTCAAAGCAAATTTTACTAAATGCATGCAATAGTAATCATATCTGTTATGATCGATTTTTTTTTTTTTAACATCCGATACATGGTAGACAGATTAAACTGATATGAAATGCAGTTAGGTCAGACGATTGATCAGATGCATCGAGTCTTAGGCCAGGAAACAGGAGTTAGGTCCACAAAAGACAGTTTGAATAATCTTCTCTAGACTGGAGTCACCACTGTATAAATAAAATATCAAATATGACACAATTCATGTTTATTCATATCAATTCAGTAGATCCTTAATTCCAGATTCTCACTCGTGAGCGTAATAAAAAGGCTACAGAACTCCAGCCCAAGCTTGCATTGGAAGCAGATAATTTATACAGAAAACTTCTGGTAAGAGACGTGCTCTCTCCTGGACATGTTATTAAGACCAAAGTTATCAAAATATAAATTGGTTTTATATATTAGTTTGGACACCTTCTCATTCAAAGAGTTTTCTGTATTTTCATGACTATAAAAATTGTGGATTAACACTAAAGGCATCATAACTATGAATTAACACATGTGGAATTATATACTTAACAAAAAGTGTGAAATAACTGAAAATATGCCACCTTTTGCTTTAATTACTGCTCTGCACACTCTTGCCATTCTCTTGATGAGCTTCAAGGGGTAGTCACCTGAAAAGGTCTTCACATCACACATGCCCTGTCAGGTTGAATAAGTGGGATTTCTTGCCTTGTAAATGGGGTTTGGACCACCAGTTGTGTTGTGCAGATGTCAAGTGGATACACAGCTGATAGTTCTGAATAGACCCCCAGTGCAGTTGCAAAAACCAAGTTCTACAAAGAAACTGGCTCACATGAGGACGACCCCAGGAAAGGAAAACCAATAGTCACCTCTGCTTCGGAGGATAAGTTCATCCGAGTCATCCGCCTCAGAAATCGTAGGCTAACAGCAGCTCAGATTAGAGACCAAGTCAATGCTACACAGAGTTCTAGCAGCAGACACATCTCGACAACAACTGTTAAGTGGAGACTGTGTGCAGCAGCTTACATGGTAAAATAGCTGCTAGGAAACCTAAGCTAAGGACAGACACCAAGCAGAAGAGACTTGTTTGGGTTAAAGAACACAAGGAATGGACATCAGACCAGTGGAAATCTGCGCTTTGGTCTGATGAGTCCACTTTGTGCAACACAGGAAAGGTGAACAAATGGACTCTACATGCTTGGTTCCCACCGTGAAGCATGGGGAGGAGGTGTGATGGTGCGGGGGTGCTTTGCTGGGGATTTAATGAAAATTGAGGTTATACTGAACCAGCATGGTAACCATAGCGGCATGCTATTCCATTTTTGAGTTGGGACCATCATTTATTTTTCAACAGGACAATGACCCCAAACACACCTCCAGGCTGTGTAAGAGCTATTTCAGGTGACTACCTCTTGAAGATCATCAAGAGAATGCCAAGAATGTGCAAAGCAGTAATAAAAGAAAAAGGTGTCTACTTGTTTCACACTTTTTTGTTAAGTATATAATTCCACATGTGTTAATTCATAGTTTTGATGCCTTCAGTGTGAATCTACAATTTTTATAGTCTTGAAAATAAAGAAAAGTCTTTGAGCGAGAAGGTGTCCAAACTTTTGGTCAGTACTTATATATATATCATATCATGTATCATATCATGTACCATCAGTGGTTTAAAACCATAGGTACTACATGATTTTGTGGGAACCACAGGGAATGACAATGGTGGCAAACAAATGGCACAGATGCCAGAGGTGACACTTAGAACCCTCTTAGTGAGCACTTGGGCCATCACTCAAGCACTGAGTTAGCCAGACAGATAGACAACTGCTCTCTCCTGGACATGGTATTAAGGCCAAAGTTAACAAAATATAAATTGGTTATATACACTCACCGGCCACTTTATTAGGTACACCATGCTAGTAACGGGTTGGACCCCCTAGACCACGTTCAGGAGCCCAAGTCCGCCTCATTCTTCGTGGAGATTCAACAAGGTTGCTGGAAGCATTCCTCAGAGATTTTGTTCAATATGACATGATGGCATCACACAGTTGCGCAGATTTGTCGGCTACATCCATATGCGATCTCCCGTTCCACCACATCCCAAAGATGCTCTATGGATTGAGATCTGGTGACTGTGGAGGCCATTTGAGTACAGTGAACTCATTTCATGTTCAAGAAACCAGTCTGAGATGATTCCAGCTTTTATGACATGGCGCATATCACTGCTGAAAGTAGCCATCAGATGTTGGGTTACATTGTGGACATAAAGGGATGGACATGGTCAGACAACAAATCAGGTAGGCTGTGGCGTTGCAACCATGCTCAATTGGTACCAAGGGGCCCAAAGAGTGCCAAGAAAATATTCCCACACCATGACACCACACCCAGCCTGAACGTTGATACAAGGCAGGATGGATCCATGCTTTCATGTTGTTGACGCAAATTCTGACCTACCATCCAAGTTGCAGCAGAAATCGAGACTCATCAGACCAGGCAACGTTTTCCAATCTTTACTGTCCAATTTCGAGCTTGTGCAAATTGTGCCTCAGTTTCCTGTCTTAGTGAAAGGAGTGGCACCCGGTGTGGTCTTCTCGCTGTAGCCATCTGCCTCAAAGTTCAACGTATTGCGTTCAGAGATGCTCTTTCTGCCCACCTTGGTTGTAACGGTGGGATTTGAGTCACTGTTGCCTTCTATCAGCTCGCCAGTCCCAACACGTCCAACATCTCCTCTGACTCTGGCATCATACAAGGCATCCGCCACAAGAACTGCCCGATCACTGGATGTTTTTTCTTTTTGGGACCATTCTCTGTAAAACCCTAGAGATGTTCTGCGTGAGAAAAAATCCCAGTAGATCAGGCAGTTTCTGAAATACCAGACCAGTCCTTTGGCACCAACAACCATGCCACGTTAAAGGCACTCACATCACCTTTCCCCGCTCTGATGCCGGTTTGAACTTGCAGGAGATTGTCTGGACCAGTGTCTTCAGCCTAAAGCACTGAGTTGCGCCACTGTGATGGATGATTAGAAATTAAGTGTTAACGAGCAGTTGGACAGGTGTACCTAATAAAGTGGCCGGTGAGTGTATAATGGAATATAGACGGGAATCAAGGCTTCCTCCTGCAGACCCAGAAAGGTCAAGATGTGCTGTGCTGAGCGCTATATAAAGCAACACATTCTGGGCTGCCTGGGTCTACAGGAAGAGCGAAGAGGTATGAACAGGCCAATCATTAAAGCTATTGGAACTCCTGCTCTGACTCCCTCGATTCTTCCTATTTGGAGGGGGCCCTGGAGGGAAGCTGTGAATCTAATCTGCATGCAGAGCAGGAAGTAACAATTTATTAATAAGCTATTGTTTAAATTGCCTTTACCTATAAATAAGTGCTATTTGAGTTGTATTTTTGCCACTTGGTCTCTGAAAGGTTTGCCATCACTGTTCTGTGGGATTCTCTTCTGAAAGAAGCTGCGGCACAGTGTATGATCATGGCGAGGGGGTTAATTTATTTCAATAATGGGATCACAGCTAAAGATGTGACTATTGATTACAGAAGTGCTGCCGGCTATGTGCAATTGTATCCCAGCACATACAAGAGACCGGAACACCGTGGTCCCAGCCACATATTACTGTGTACCATGTAAACACTAGGCACAACACAGCACCTCCAAAGCTAAAGTTAAAGGTTCCCTTTGGGTCCAAACATCACAGAAGCCTCAGCCCATCCAGGAACCCTAAATTCATGGCACCCTGAAATTTGCTAACTTTGGGGGCCCTTTTATAAAATTGGGGGGTCTGCTTCTACTGTCTGCTAAATTTATCCAGTGGTACTGAATACATTATTAATTTAATCTAAAATGAAGAGATCACGTAAAGTATACACAAATATTACAAACCATGATGATAGGAACCAGGTTTTACATAAGGATACTGACCACTATGTGTTTTATGCTCCTCAGGATCTTCGTTCAGAATGGGAGGGTCTGCTACTGGAAGTGAAGCGCAAAGATGCCCATATACTCATGTTACAGCGAGATCAAGAGTCTCTCAGAGGACAGATCAAACAGGCTGAAGGTTTTATTATAGTTCTCTAAACTGTATTTTTTAATTTTAAGTGCAATATGCAAATTTTTTAAGCCCAACTTTTGGCTGGAGACAACTACAATGGGTGTATTTGTTGGTGCTTTCTTAAAAGGTTGGATTGTCAGATGTCACTTGCAAATGAAGATTGCAAGCAAAGAACAAACATACATGTTCCAATTGCAAAAAAAATCATCAAAATTCATTTAGTTTTATCTTTAACCTATTATTATGAAACAGGCCAAAATGTTGCACTTTTACAAACACATTGCAAGTGCATCTGGAGAAAGTATTCTCTGAACACATGTGCATTTTGGGTGCGGTCTAACATTCCAGTTAGAACTGCATCGCAATCAGTTTTGAGTTAGTTTTAGGTGCAGTTTTTACCAGGTAAAATACATGAACTGAAAGAGTGATTTGATTTTAAAGCGGAAACCTGTTCAACAAATGTCATTCACCAGTCTTCCCTATCACAATTTTCTTTCTCTGTGATGTATCAGGTGCCAGTCTACTGCACAACAAAGGCTGGAGGTAAAGCAGCCCACTGCTGTCATTAATACAACAGGCTCCAATATTTTATTTTATGTGTTTGTTTGCAGGATGAGTGGCTGCTAATCAAAGTAGGAGGATTGTATGTAGTCTAGATGTCTCAAGTGCCTTAACATTATGTTCAGCTTTACTTAAAGTGTATCCTTCATTGAGAAATTCTGCATAGTTTGTAAAGAAACAGGCTGCTAAGTGCCCGTTAGTTACAATGTTACTTCTAGGTTTGCTATGGCAAATCTATCTACAGGATTGAAGACAGCTCTGTTTCTCCTCTTTTCTCTTGTTGTTTAAACAGCTGATTTTAAAGGAAATCTAACCTTAAAATCCATCATGATAAACCAGGGACACTTACTCATAGATCCAGGCACCGTGACTGTGGTAAACTTCTTATATTTGATATCCATGGCCTCTTTCCTTCTAAACACAACTTTCAAAATTATGCTAATGAGCCTAAAGGGATTTTGGGCATTACAGTAGCCCTTTCTCCACTATCTTCTCCTCACCCTGCACAGTGTAACAGCCTGTGAAGCTGCAGCTCAGCTGAGCTATTGTATTGCCCTCCAGAGCCCTTCTGGTTCATCAGTATAATTTTAAAAGTTGGGTTTAGAAGGAAGGAGGCCATGGATAACAAATATAAGAAGATTACCACAGTCACAGTGCCTGGCTGTATGAGTAAGTGTCCCTGGCGTATCATGCTTGATTTTGATGGTAGATTTCCTTTAACATCAAAGGGCTGATTGTAAAATCCCAAGTCTTGATAAATTTCCTCCAATGTTTTTCTTGTTTCAAACTGAAAGTCCTATAAATGTCATTATCTTTCTGATATTTACTGTAGATTCCTATTCTAAAGAAAAGCAGCAATTTATTGAGGATATAGTTAAACTAAAGAAAGGGAAGGAGCTCTCGGATCGACATTTGTCTCAGAAGGAGATGGAGATACTACTTAACAAGCAGGAGTTAGAACGTGAGATGGTCCATATAACCAACAATGACCAGAAAATACTTACATTACAGACACAGGTATGTCATACCAAGTATCATCTGCACTTCCAGAGCACATGCACACCCTACATATTTATGGGAGCTCAACACAGAAAATGATTATTGAGGCATATTCAGTTATGAAGGGCTTTCGACATGTCTTTCCTTTATTTATAGTTTACTTTTTTCGTCTATTAGTAACAGAGGGATGACAAAAGATGCCCTTCTGTAAGTGTAAAGGTCTATGGGGAATGAAATGCCTTATGCTCTACTTCAATATTTATCTATAGGTACACTTTTATATAGCACTGATGAGTACTGGCTCCCTATGCATTCCCAATGCCTCCATGCATTCCCCAGCAGTATATAGGTAGCCCCCACACATGCCCTCAGTATATAGGTAGCCCACACACATGCCCCAGCAGTATATATGCAGGAAAGCCAAAATAAATTTTAAATAATTAATTCTCACCAACCTGCACTCCCTACAGCTGGCTCAGGGCTCCCAAAATTTTCTGGCGCAGACGCTGACGTCATTACATAGGCGATGGTGTCTGGGTCATATAGATGAGTCCTCTTTCAGACCCAGGTGCCATCGCATAAGCAACAGTGTTGGTACCTGGATTGGACAAAGGTTGCATGCAGCGCACAGAGAGTGGGAGGCGACAGTAGCACCCTAGGCGATCACCTAACATTCGCCTATCCCTCGTCCCGGACCTGATTTAAACAAAATCTGCCATCAAAATCTAGCATGATAAACCAAGGACACTTACTCATAGATTATAGAGAAGGAAGTGCTCACTGCACAAGTGGTGCGGGAGTATAGAGAAGGTGAGACAGCAACAGTTTAAGCCAGATCACAGAGGGGCTAGGTTAACACCTCAGGCTTATTAGCATAATTTTAAAAGTTGATTTTGGAAGGATGGAGGCCATGGATGGCAAATTTAAGAATACACCGTCATGGTGTCTTGATCTATGAGTAGGTGGCCTTGGTTTATCATGATGGATTTTGATGGCAGATTTCCTTAAAGACATCACAGACTTACAGTCTATGAGATAATAATGGTATAGCTCCTGTAATCTCCCTACAGGAGAGCCATTCTGATAACTAAAGTGAAAATACTCTCTTAGATTAGTATTATATGGTAGTTTTGGAAGGACAGGGTAGTTTTTTAGAGATTCTGAGGGGCAACCTCACAAATGTGATTGTATTTTGGAATCTAAACCCATCAAGAAGTGTATTAAAAGGTATATAGAACTCTTTGATCATTTATGGAATATGTGCATTTTGAAGGAGAACCCATTTACATACTACATGAATTACATGTAACAGAAGGGTTTAACGAAGATATTCCCTTTTTAGACATTTACTGCATATCCTAACATGCCACATTTGACATGACATTTTTTTTATTGCAGATTAGAGTCTTGCCAGTTTCATCGTGTAAATATTTGGTGTACTTTTTGTAAGTTGGTGTAAGTTTGTCTTTTCCCTTATTCTGAGCAGCTGAAGCAAAGAATAGAGCAACAAAAAGAGATGGAAAAACAACTGACACAGAAGAGAATGGAGCTGCTGAAGGTGAATGCAGCTAGGCATGAAATGGAGGAGAAACTGATCAAACACACAGCAGTGACTCAGAATCAGCTCACACTAGACTTAAGGTACACAGAATTATGGATAATCTACAGCAGAGGTGGCTAAAGGCTTGCTGTACATGCCTACTTTTTTACGGTATATCCTTCTAGTCCTTTCTAGCGGGTTTATTTTTGTATTGAGAGATTGTTTATCCCAAATGACCACTCCCATAAAGATCTACACCCGTCCAGATAATGGTGGCTATTAATCTGCACACAAGTTTTCTGTAAATGAAACTGTTATGTTGCATGAAAGTAGAATATGTGTAAAACATCACACTATTTGGTTTTGCAGAAATGAAATAAGTTTCCTACATCAACAAATTCGAGAGAAAGATCTGCTGTCTGAACAGGAGCGAGTCCTGAGACAAAAAATGATAAGCGACAGTGCAGAGCTGACCACTGAAAACAATGGATTGCAAGCTCAACTGCTAGAACTTACCAAACAACTGGAAATAGTAAGAATTATTCTTGTTTTAAATGAAATCAGTGAAGATTGGGTTTCTCACATAACACACAATACTACCCAGTTCTGTTTTCATCTCTTGGGGGACATTTATCAGATGCAGGCTTATGATAAATATTTCATCTAATAATAATTTCCAGAGGAAATAGTTAAGTAAATGTTCAATTTTTGAAGAGAAAAAGAGTTGGCTTTGTATAGTTCTCTTATTTGCATCTCTGATGTAAATTAAGTAATGTGGAAATCCACAATAAATAAGCACTGTCTTTTTTACGTTTTTCACATGAATTTGTGTTATATATAGTGTGTTTGTGATTTGGATTATTATTTGGTGTTTTAGCCTCTTTTTTCCACTCTGATAGCAAATTCTGGAAAAATTGGCATGAAATCAGCAAATTACAAAACCTTTTTGCAAACTTCATGCAGATTTTCACAAGTGTAGATAAACTTAAAATGCACAGGTAAAAAATGCAAGTTTTGGCAGAGAAATAACATGTCCATTCATTTTCTGCATTTTGGCGATTGCTTGAGCAGTAGGTAGTGCTCCACTTGTTGATCTACACCCGACCAATAAAGGTTGTGCACTCCTGATTTAGGAGAATAGCTAGGGAAGTGCATAGGGACTGTCCTCCCTATATAGGACTAATGAGATCCCTTCTATTATTAGGGGCACCTCTCTCTATCTAGTGTATAAAAAGGTACCAAAATATGACATTGCTTAAAGGGGCATGTCCTAATGAACAGGTTTTACAAATCACAATCATTTTAGTGACACTGTAATACAAAGGGAAATTGCAGCATTATGCTACGTGTTCAGTTAGCCTTAAGCACACAAAAGTAGAACTTTGCAGATTGTAAATGTTTTGCTTCTTCCCCTTATGTTCTATGCGTTAGATAATATCAAACCAGATAGAAAGAGAAAAATTCAATTCCCTTCTTTGTCGTTTACAAAAATCACAAGCAGGCAACATGCACAATCGCATAGTGGTGACATAAAGAGGGTATTCTGTGACATGGAAATTTACAGCAATAAAATTTTATCATAGTGATGATATTTTCAATATGGAACTGACAAGGATGATTCCAGCATCAGATTTCATAGTTAGTTAAAGGGTTATTTTTTTTAAAGGCAAACATTTAGGAGGATTTGGAGCTCTAGATCCTTATTCACCAATGGTGCAGTGTTGCATAATTTCATATGGTAAGGCTGCCCAGAATCCTCTAATACTAACCAAAAGATTTCTGATGTTTTCAGCACATGCACATTTCCCCAATTAATTGGGGCTTCTCAATTTCCATGTAAGTTAAACTTTAGTCCAGTCCCAGCTGCCTTATTTGAATAAGTATCAAGTACAGTGTTATAGATAGATAATGGATCTTCCTGGTGATGGTCTTCACCACAACTACAGTTTTTTTCTTTCTTTTTTTTAATAAAGCCAGTGCTCTAAAGTCAGTTGTTGTTATTGGTTTAGAAAATGCAACTATTGCTCCATTCTTGTCACACTCTGAACTCCCCCAATTTACAATGCCCCTATTTACCCTCCTTATTTCACCCTCTAATCATATAATCACCTTTCTCTGATCACCTGCAACAATTCCCTTTCACCTCTGCTCAGAGCTGCATGCGGCAGAGGAGAAAAGAAGAGGGGGCCTCTGCCATATATTATTGATGTACAGCATTATATACAGGCAGTCCCTGGGTTAAGTACAAGATATGTTCTGTAGATATATTCAGGTATTGTGATATAGAGAGTAGCAAAAACTTGGTATCTTTTAAAATTTTCCAAATCACCTCTGCTGCAAGTTTCCTAGAAAATAGCAGTGTAGCATGATACTCTTTCAGGTCAGAAATACAATCCAGATGTATTTCTTCTTGCTCAGGAACATTACATTGGTAAGCTGTCCTTCTTTCACTCATTGCTCGGGCACATCATTATATAGGAGGGGCAGATACACTTAGGTGTTCCTAGCATTCTCTGCTTCTCGACTCCCACTCACATTGACCTCACAAGTTGCCAGGCAACAGATGCAGGTTTAGAATATGAAATATTTGATGAATTTGGCTGACTCATGGTTGTCTGCATATTTTACTGCTCTATGTCAGCTATGGAATTACAAAGTTTTAACATTTTTACTTGAATCAATACCTGTGATTCTTTTTTTAGAATTTGCTTTTAATACATGTGATTCTAAATTCATGAATGTATATATGAGCCAAAGTTATAGATCAGGGGTGCACAACCTCTATCAGTCTGAGGCACCACATTATCATACCACTCAACTTCAAGGAGCATCACTACCATAGTAACAGAACCTTGGATGTTCCCAAAACCACAGTACAGCACAAATACCACCCAAGAAACCAAATACTGCATTTGTACAGTAACTACTACAGACCCCAGAGCAGACTACAAATACAGTACACAAAACAGACAATAATTCTTGAGATCCCCCTTCTCACAGTATAATGTATAATACTGGAGACCCCACTGCGGACCCATACAGGAGAACCCAGAACAGACCTATAATACGTGTGGCCCCTGGAGCAGACCTGTAATACTGAAGACCCTGGAAACAGACGTATAATAGCGGGTAGACTCAGAGCATACGCATAATAGTGAAGACCCCTGGAGCAGACGTATAATAGTAGAGACCCCTGGAGCAGACGTATAATAGTAGAGACCCCTGGAGCAGACTTACAATAGTAGAGACCCCTGGAGCAGACGTATAATACTAGAGACCCCCGGAGCAGACGTATAATACTAGAGACCCCCTGAGTAAACCCTTAAAAGTGAAGACTACCAGAGCAGACCTTTATATGTGCAAACTCCCAGAGCAGACGTATAATACTACAGACCACCTGGGTAAACCCTTAAAAGTGAAGACTACCAGAGCAGACCTTTATATGTGTAAACTCCCAGAGCAGACGTTTTAAAATAGAGAATTCCAGAGCAAACATTACTAATGGAGGCCCCCAGAGCAGATATTTATACTGGAGATCCCAAGAGCAGATAATAGTGGAGACCACAGAGCAAAAGTATAATGATAAAACCCCAGAGCAGATGTATAATAATGAACCGCCCAGAGCAAGTGTATTATACTGGAGACCCCCTGGGCAGACGTATAGTACTGGAGACCCCCAGAGAAAACTTTTAATAGTGCGAGCAACCAAAGAAGACCTTTAATAGTAGAGACCACCAGAGACAAAAAAATAAAAACACTCGCCTCTCCAAGCTCCTATTCATTTTCCGACTTCACTGCTCAGGGTCCTGGCGTTGGTTCTTTGTACCAGTTTTATGACCCAACGCAGTACAGGGCACGAGCGGGGAGTACAAATCAGCTGTCATGTACTCACACCTTGGGTCTCCTTTTGATGTGGGTGTTGCAATGCCTTGGGTCGGCACATACAGCCAGCATCAGAAGCCAGGGCAGAGCAGAAGATACTAGCAGTGGTGAGTTGCCATAATTGATGGCAGCGTTCATTGGCCTCAGCAGGCTGCAGTGTGCTAGCTGCAACCTGAGGCTCTCTGGGCTGCATTTTGGCTACAGGTTATGCAGCCCTGTTATAGATCAAAATACTTTTTACTCATCCAAAGATATAGTAAAATTAATTATTTGCATTCTGCTGTTGTATATAGACAACAAAGGCTACATTCTGCCCTCCATTTTAAGGATGCTCCCCAAATACACTACTTTATGCTCATACATTGGCAGCAGCCAGTGATTTCTGCTGCTGATGTTCCGGGTGTCTCCCATAGTGTACGGAGCTAGTGTACCCATTGTGTACTGAGCATGTATTGTTTTTCCCAGGAGGAAGCGGGATGATACAGTGGGTGTACTTTATCAATACATTTTGCTTGGTGGGTGTGCCATATATAGTTGGCAGAAAGAGGTCAAAAGGATACCTCCATCTGCTAGTACAAGTGTATGTGCACATTTCTTCTACCTGGCTATAGGGATTTTCACAGATGCCTTACTCAACCACCTTTTCACATTTCACTGTTTTTACACTGATCAGATTTTTGTCAGTGAAAAATATAGCACAGATTTCTAAATGTTTTCCATGGAAAAGCGGTAAAAAAACCCCAGACCTGTAAATGAGCCCTTGCTAAGTTGCAATGTGTTAAACTCAAGACCAGGGATAAATCTACACATTGCTCATATGTTAAATTGAGGTGTTTGACCCATTTTCCCAGTGGTAAAGTAATAGGGGTCTCCAATTACATGTCCTTCTATACATTGATCGGTGTGTGTATAGGGACATTATTTCCACCAACAAAACATAAAAGTATGCCTAAGTCAGATGTTCAGACAGTTCCGTAAGCACAGACAGGCATTTTATGTTCATAACAAAACCAGTGACCTACCTCATGGACAGAGCAAAAGGCACCAGAAATCACAACTATCTGCAATTTAGTTTTAATAGGATTGAAATTAAAAGAACTGCATGGATTATTTCAGCAAAAAGCACTGAAGGAAGACAACTATACTCACAGTTCTACTAGTGTCGCTCAACTTCTAAGTGTCAAAGACAATGAGGAACAACTTGCCAAGCAGGTCCAAATACAGAAAGCACTTCTTGAAAAGGAGAAGGAGCATTTCAAGGATTTGATTGGGCAGGTAAGTTTATCTCATGAAAGACATTGCGGGCAGCCGGTCATTTAGATTTGTTCTTAGGTTGAATTTATATATCGGAAGAGATATATTGTGATTTTAATGTTTTTTCTGTGTATGTAATGCTGTAAAATAAAGTTATTTTGCATATAATCATATTAATATATATTACATTACATCAACATGTCTTTATCATAGTACAATGCATGACCATCTATCATTGTCTATCTTTTAGATAACGTATATACTCGAGTATAAGCCGACCCGAGTATAAGCCGAGACCCCTAATTTTACCAACAAAAACAGCCTGCCAGCTGCCATGTAGTATTTAGCAGCCCCTAGTAGTATACAGCAGCCCCTAGTAGTATACAGCAAGCCCCTAGTAGTATACAGCAAGCCCCTAGTAGTATACAGCAAACCCCTAGTAGTATACAGCAGCCTGCCTCCACGGACCTTAAAAAAAATAAACTTAAATACTCACCCTCCGATGTCGGCGCCGCTTACCAATGTCAGCGCGTGCCGTCTTCTTTCTTCTCCGCGGCTCCTATTCATTCTTCCAGCATGGACGCGGCCATCTTTTCTTCTAGCAGGCGCATACTATGACGCGGCCACTGCTGACGTCATAGTATGCGCGGCCATGAAGAAAACATGGCCGCGTCAATGCCTGAAGAAAGAAGAGAGAAGACAGGACGTGCTGACATCGGGGACATCGGTAAGCCGCGCCGACATCGGGGAGCCGCGCTGATGTCGGAGGGTGAGTATTTAAGTTTATTTTTTTTAACTGGGTAATTTTTTTTTTATAATAGACTCGTGTATAACCCGGGGGGACGTTTTTTTAGCACATTTTTTGCGCTGAAAAACTCGGCTTATACACGAGTATATACGGTACATTCATGGAGCTGAAATCCACAGTAATGATTCAAAAAAGCACCAGTTTTGAGTTGGCCTAAAAGTTTTCTGCAGGCAGATGTGGACTAATAGTTTTACTTCAAAACTTCAAATTCAAACAACCATAGATAATATATAGAAGAACAGGATAAAAATGCATGATAAATCAGACACATTAACGTACCTATCAATTAGTCAATAATCTTGAACCAATGTGTACAGTACAGTACTTTCCCAGTTTTAAGTCAAATGTACTTATACATTTGAAGAAAGGTCTAGGTGATAAGGTATGCAGGAAAATCCCACTATACAAGAATACTGGCCGGCATCATAAGGGGAATCGTCGAACTGCAGTCCCGAACCCGGCCACTAGATACACCTATCTACTGGGGCATGTACTGCGGCTACCTATTTACTGGGGGGCATGTACTGTGGCTACCTATCTACTCAGGGGGCATGTGCTGTGGCTACCTATCTACTGAGGGGGGCATGTGCTGTTGCTACCTATCTGCTGAGGGGGCATGTGCTGTGGCTACCTATTAACTGTGGGGGGCATGTGCTGTGGCTACCTATCTACTAAGGGGGCATGTGCTGTGGCTACCTATCTACTGAGGGGCCATGTGCTGTAGCTACCTATCTATTGAGAGGGCATGTGCTGTGGCTCCCTATCTGCTGGGGGGGATGTGCGTTGTCTACCTATCTACTGGGGCATGTGGGGTGGCTACCTATCTACTAAGGGGGCATGTGCTGTGGCTACCTATTTACTGAGGGGCCATGTGCTGTGGCTACATATTTACTGAGGGGCCATGTGCTGTGGCTACATATCTACTGAGGGGGCATGTGCTGTATCTACCTATCTACTCAGAGGGCATGTGCTGTGGCTACCTATCTACTGGGGAGCATGTGCTGTGGCTACCTATCTACTGGGGGGGCATGTTCTGTGGCTACCCATCTACTGGGGGCATGTGCTGTGGCTACCTATCTACTTAATGCATTTTGTGATTTATGTTATATGAAAACATCCTTAATTAATGAATTAAGGGTTGCTGTATGTAATCAGTTCAGGGGGACGCACATCAGCCTGGCCACAGATAAATATGTGATTCCCTTGGTGTTCTCCGGAGCAAGGTGGGCCCTTTGTCCTCCATCTAATGGTTACATGGAACAATAAACTTACTGCACTAGATAGAGGTAGGCAGTGTACTGTTCTTAAAATAAATCTACCACTAACTATAAGCCAAATTAGACAGAAAATACTCACCTATGCAGTACTCTTTTTCATCTTGATCCCAACGCTTGTCTTCTTTAATGTTGACATGCCAGGATCCAAGAGTTATAAAAAATATTGTGAAGTGCGATGTCCGGCGCTAATTATTCATGCCTCAGTTTCATTTGGCTTATAGTTACTGGTTGATTTCTTTTCAGTTGTCTAACCATACAAAATGATAAAAAAAAGATTATATAACAAACTACCCAATTTATGTAACATCAGGGAACCCATTTTCCAATGATCTTGCAGCATTTGCTTCTGTGCAAGTTTGTTCAGCTGGCTCACAAATATGGGTCTCTTGTCCATGGCAAGAGCCTGTCAGCAGGCTACTGTTCATACCATGTAAGAAAAGTTTTTAACATTTGTAAATGTTGATCAAGTAACATTTGCATGTTCATGTTCAGTGTGCACCCTATTGACTCTTGGCCCTAGGCAGCCTTGTCTGACACTGCATACCCATTTCCTCTACACAGAATGCATTACAGGCTGCTAAATCTTGCTATTACCATTTGGTGTTTTATTAGATGGACCTGCTGCTTAGTCGGAATGATCTTCAGGATTTAAGAACTACTACCATAAGCAGTCAGATTGCTGAGATGCAAGCCATGTTAGCCAAAGAAGAGAACATTAACACAGAATTAAGGAGAGACAAGACATTGCTAGTTGACCATATATCTTCCTTGCAAACGCAGGTAATTAACTCAGAAAGAAGTAATTTTGTTGTTTTATGTCCCTGTATTGGGACATTGCAAGGTACTGTTCCAAGGGTGTTCTATACACAGATGTAAGGTTGGCATGTGGAGTGTGATTAAAAAGATCTGTGAAATTATAATCTATGTCATTTTTAGGGACTGCTCTTGGACAAATTTACAAGCAGATGAAAGAGTTCCAAATATTGAGTATCTACAACAGCTATACAGACCTATTATTTCTTGCTTAGAGGGGTATTCCAGGAATAAGCATAATTCATAAACAAATTGGTACTTAAAATATAAACTAATATGTAATTAGTTGTTATGTAAAATTTTGATAATTTTGCTTAGCAGAAAAATGCTACTCACATACACTGTAATGAAGAATTAAACTGCTACTGGCCCTTTAATCAGTCCGTAGATTTTCTCTGCGCGGAGCAGACACAGGACAGAAGATGGCCGCTGGTCACATGTCCACATCACCTACCTGGACAGGTCATGTAATCATCACTAAGTTTGGATGTAGTATGGCCAGTGTTGGGGTGAGACGTCATCTCAGTGAGTTAATGTGCAGTGATATCAGTTACATATCATTACTATGGTAACAGTAAAGGACCATCTGTTACATCATTATTGGGGGCTGGCATAAGTGGGAGGAGGAGTTGCTGTGAACTAAAGGATCAATGTATTTCCCATGGCAGCCATCTTAATGATAACTCCGCCTACTTTAGAAAGCCCGGGTCTGCCAAGATTCACTAAGGTCGTGCGCCCGATATCCAGCAGTTGTTGCTCCTGCGCCGAGGTCCACCGGGAATCACCTTCTTCTTCCCGGTGGATGTGAGTGCTTGATCTTGTGACACAATTCTTTTTTCACTTCTGCGGTTTTTCCAAATCCGTCGGGTTGTGTGACGGCCACGCCCTCCAATTTCTGTTGCGTGAAAGCCGGCGCGGATGCGCCAGAATCCCGGGGCAATTCGCCGCAAAATGGAAATATTCGGGAAACCCAACGAAAGTGCGGCATTCGGACACTTAGTAAATGTGCCCCATTGAGTTTTGTTGTATTTATTTATTTATTTATACCATTATGGGTTTTTTATCAGACTTTCATATTCCCAGAATACCCCTAGACTAGTGAATGTATTTTAGCAAGAAATGGGGCACTGATAAGAGTATGGCTGCAAAATTGTACCATGTATCATGGAGACAACATAACTATAACAGCTATTAAAACTCGTTTGTTGGAAATCCAAAGCATTTTAGGAGAATTGTCAGTGTAGCAAAAGTGTAAATGAAATTGTAAAAAATGTGTAAATAAAATTAAAATGCATATATAACTTATGTACACAAGATAATTGCAATTAATACTTAAACATAGGTAGGGCTGTATTGACATTCTAAAGGAACCGAACCCTACAACTCCCCTTATACTTGTCAATTATCATTATAATTATCTCATATCTCTTATTGCTGGGCTGCAATTTGACTTGCAACCTGGAACGAGTCTTGCAACTTAAAACCTGGAACAATGGCAATTGGAGTCATGTTTTCATTTTGGAAATACAGAGCAAAATAAAGGTACTTAATAAAACCACCATACTGAAACTGAATAATATTAGCATAACACGGCTCAATAACACCATCCATTCTGTTGCCGATTAATGATGTTGTTTGTATAATTGAGTTACACAATTCTGGACTTTCTGTATCAATTCCTCTGCTTGCATTGTTTTCTCTCTGTGGATAAAATGAGGGAGATTTATGAAAAGTCGGTGAATGGACCATTGCAGATTCAGACTCCACAGTCATATTCTGCGACAGGTAAATCCTGCTGGATGATGTATCTGGAGTACATCAGAACTGTGGAGTCTTACTGTAGACTAGCTATTAGTTGATCTATTTACGTAAGACTGAATTTTCTCGCCACCCTGCGTTAAGCCGTGTCACTTTTCCCGGAGGCTACACTCTTATTAAATGTGGCACACAGCATTTCATTGGGGGATTTCTCAAGACTTTCTCCGGTGTTGACAGGTTGGTGAATCTCCCCCAATCTGTCCATGATTATGTGATGTCACACAGGTGCACTTGTTCACATTACTCTCTGCTATACTAACGAGCCTGTATCACATGACCAGGAATACATCTTTGGATGCTTTGAAATGAAAATGATCACATTGTAGGAACTATATACTTAAAGGGGTATTCCAGGAATAAGCATAATTCATATGCAAATGGGTACTAAAAATATAAGCTAATGTATAATTAGTTGTTATTTAAATTTTAGCTCGCCTTAGCAGAAAATGCTGGTGACATACACTGTAATGAAGAATTAAAATGCTACCGGCCCTTTAATCAGTCCGTTAATTTCCTCCACGCGGTCCGTCGCAGAACAGAAGATGGCCGCTGGTCACATGCCCACATCACATGTCCTGCACCTCCCTGGGCAGGTCATGTGATCACCACTACGTTTGGCTGTAGTCGGTTGGTTGCAGTGCATCCAGTATGGCCAGTGTTTTGGTGATGGCAGTTACACATCATTACTATGGTAACAGAGCAAGAAAACCTGTTAGATCATCACTGGGAGTAGAACATAAGAGGGAGGAGGAGTTACTGAGAACTAAAGGATCAAAGGATTTTCCAGTGGCGGCCATCTTGGTGATAACTCCACCTACTTTAGAGAGGCCATAAACTTTGTAAATCATAAAATCAAACTATTCTATCTCCGTTTTGCGACTAATGACATTGAGTATTGTTATATTCATTTATTTATATCATCATGGGTTTTTGTGTCAGACATTCATATTCCCAGAATACCCCTTTAATATAAATACTTATTTGTTTCTCAAATGTACTAGTTGGCATAGGCCATATATAGGCCATATGAAGATTTGTTTCTTCCTATGGTTTCATACTGCAATTTATAGTTGGGCTTCATGGTCTTTATTGGTATTTTTCTTGAACTAGAAACTTTTCAGCTTTGCTGTTTTGACATGATGTTAATTAATTTAAAAATTGAGATTTTTAAATCATTTTAACTAAATGGATGGTGCTAGATCACCAATGACAGATAAATTACATTGTGTTCTAGCAAATTTAACTTTATATATACTATAGGGTGTTGCCATAGGTGGGTGTGCATCCTTGACAAGGGCATAACATAAGTTAGATCAAATTTCTTTTACATTCTATATTGTATTTTAAGCCAGCTGCTAGATGTTGTAAATATGCACCAGATTTATTATTAGCATCATCATCCACTGTCATAAATCTGGTGCATCATAAACAGAAGGTATTTAACCATACCTGTGTGTGTTGTTGGCAGCCTCAGGACTATGATAAGTGGATTCATAGATCAGAATTGTAGCTGGATGTGGGTTACTGGAGGTAGGAGAAGACAACTTGTGCTACTGCACAGGGGCCAAGCAGGTGAGGGGTACACGGTCCTCGTAAAGCACATTTCCACTGTCTTTCTTGATGGCTAACAAATACTAGCAGGTTGTTAGATAGATATAAGTATAATGTATACAAAAAACATAGTAGCAGCTCACCACACCATGACCTTCCTCGATGATGCACAAAGGTTTAGCTGGGAAAGTGGATCTGAGAGCCAAGAGTCTGGGTGGGCATATTGCTTCCCAGCTTCCCACCTATAAGTGCCTTATTATTTCTTACTGTTTGGACTGTGACTGACCTCCACCCAACCAGAATGCTCACTGCTTTTTTATCTGGTTCAGTGAAGTCAGAAGGTGGCCTTCAGTGCCCAAAATAGTTTTCTAAGAAGAAAATGTGCAAATGAGTTTTCCAGGATTAAATAAGGAAAACTTTACCTCTTAGGTACCTTGTAACCCCGTAAAATCAAGCATGACTTTTTCAGAAAGCCCAATGACATAATGTTCGACAATACCCGAACCGGTATCACTATTATATATATATTCCTTATGGAAAGGAGAAGATACAACATAAATACAGTGCACATCCAAAATAAGTGAATATAATACAGAATCATGAAATAACAACATAACTTTATTACATTTGTCAAAATAAAAGACAAACAAAGTGTAAAAGACAGGCCTCTCAAAAGGGAAAAGAGGAAAAAACACTTAAAGTCATGTAATAAACAGAGGGAAGAATGGAGTAGCAGTCATCAACCATGACATGACCTGGCTGAAAAATTGCTGTATGGATAAAAGTTATAAATTGATAAAGAGGGAAGAAAACGGGGGAGAAAGCAAATTCCCTATGGGCAGTGCACATATGTAATTTACTATCAATGCCTGAAACAAAACAAAATAAGAAGCCATACATCACTTGTGGCAAGGAAGTTATAAATGATAAAAGGGTCACAGTTTAGCTAGATTCGTCAGGGGCCATGGTACGCCAGGTCGCCCTTTGTCAGAGCAATCATTGGGGAGATGGTCTTCCAAGTGCATTTTGGAGGACGGCCTGGCTTGCAAGCTGTAACCAGCTATCCACAAAGGAAGCTACAAACATGAAGTGCACATGATGCGCCAATTCTTCCTGCAGCCAGTTGGCCGTAACTTTATTGGCACAGCACATAGAGAAGTCCCCTCTTCCTGTGCGTGTGCCCACAGTCACCCCCATGCAACTGCTATTGCTACTCCCCTGAATTAGTGCACATGTGGGAGACACAGGAACTCTATTCTTATGATGGGCGCAGCCATCCTCCCTTTACTCATCTTGTAGTCACTATTTTGCCATAAAATTTCCTTCCACTAGATGGCAAAAAAGACTATTTGATATGAGAAAAATAAACTACATTTTATGTGGCAATTTGTAGCTTGTTACTAAATAATTAAAGGATCCTCATCTCTTTGTAATTTTATGTATCTATGTGTAGCACGTTGTCAACATTTCAGAAAGCTGATTAAAAAAGCAGCACTTCTTCATTATTTTTCATGAAGGAGAAATTTTTCAATTCTGCAGTCGGTTTTGCTGTGACGTCAATTAACTGAAGTCTGTAATTTTCAAATCTTTTAAAGTGCGCGGATGCTGCAATTCTCCAATGACTGATGAATCATTGTAAATACAAACTACACAAATTAAAGAAGAAAGTGAACAGACAACGAGTTCATAGAGTTTTAGAAATCTTTCACAATTTTATTGGAAACTAAAAGTGTAAGTTTAATCTCTAAAAAACATACTAGATTTAATAACCGCATCATACACCCATCAAATAATTAGGTAAAGAGTCTATCTGCAGTTTTTACCAGTGTTAGGTGGTAGTTTGGAGATCAATTTAAATCATTTTTATTAGTTTTCAAATATCTACATGACAAAAAGAAAACAAAAATTAACCCCAAGCCCTCCCCCCACCAGGTCCATAGAAACAAAGATATACAGCAATCATGGCATTAATGTCCGCCACCCAGGGTGGGGAAGTTAATCAGATACATTGGGGGTCATTTACTAAAGCCCGATTCGCGTTTTCCCGACGTGTTACCCGAATATTTCCGATTTGCGCCGATTTTCCCTGTATTGCCCCGGGATTTTGGCGCACGCGATCGGATTTTGGCGCATCAGGGGGGCGTGGCCCCCCGAAATGGGGGGGCGTGGCCGAACGAAAACCCGACGTATTTGGAAAAACCGCCGCATTTAAAACAAAAAATCTGTCGCGAAGCTTGCACTTACCTTCAATCAGCCCGAGCCAGTGAACTCCAGCGCGTTCCAATGCGGTAAATCCCAGCCGGACCCGAATCCAGCGCAGCTGGATCGCGAATGGACCAGGTAAGTAAATCTGCCCCATTGAATTAGAGACATATGCACAGATTCCCAATCAGGTATATACATCAGCCCATCAAGTAGTAAATATTTTAATCTCTTAAAAGTACTGCAGATTGGGGTGCCCCATCATTGTACCTCAAAGGCACGTTTCAATTTGGGGATCCACAAGGGAGAGTTATACAGGGTATAAAGTAGCTGCGGCATCACCACCATTTTAATTCGATTCACTGATGGGGTGATACTATCACTATCTCTGTCTTAATCTTGTGAAGTAAACACGAAAGGTTAAGCTCCTTAAAATCTCCCAAACAAGTGGATACCTGAATACCCAAGTATCAAAAGGAAGACCACACGGAGATGGTAGAGACTCATCGCCAAAGCCCTATACAATGGGTCCACAGGAAGAAAAGCTGATTTATGCCACACTGACGTATGGAGGACGTATATACGGCCGACGTATATACGGCCGATATACGTCCTCCATAGACGTCAATGGGCGCACGGCGCCCTACGGGAGCGGTACGGTGCAGCACACGTGCGGCACCGTACAGCTTCGTACCCCGAAAAAGATAGGACCTGTCCTATCTTTCTCTGTAGTACGGCGCCGTGCGCCATTACTTACTATGGAGAGGGGCGGGGGTGAGCTGCGCTCACCTCCTCCTCCTCTCCCCGTGCACTGCCGTTTACCGCTACGGTACGGTATGGGCGGGCAACGGCAGTGTGAATATAGCCTTACATAGTAAGTTCCCCACAACATAACTAAGACGTGGTGGCTCACAAGCTGGACATAAGCCATTTTGGCCAAGTCCAGAACCAACTGACAGCTGGGCTCCTACCGTGCTCTGTGTTAACTCCAGTTGCAGCAGTTTAACACCTTGGATGCTTCAGTCTATAAAACATATTGTGAAGATATTGGGATTAAATAATTGTAGCTGGAGTTGGAGCACTGGGAGGAGAGTAAACTTCACACCTAAGGGCAGTAACATTTGAGAATGGTTTTAGTGAACAATATCTAGGAGTACACCTTAATGGGTCACGCTGAGGACCCAACACCAATTGAGGATATAATCGGATATGTCTTGCTGCGTCTCCTGGGGACCATCTCCAATAATGTGAGTATACTGCACATATAAATATATACCAGCAATGACTCTACCAAACACATGAACACTAGCAATAAATTTAACAAATATAAATAAATATATATAAATAAATAAATATATATAAATATTTACTGATAATGAATATAGTGCACATATCCACACAACCTCCACACTACTTACCGTATAATGTTCCCTGTATATCAACTATATTCCATACTCCATATTCCAAATTAAATTTAGCCCTCACACTGAAACCTACCACTACCCCTGTATATATAGCATATATATATATATATATATATATATATATATATATATATATATTACTATTGACTGAGAGAAAAAAAATAGATTTTTTGTAAATGCATCAAAATTTTATTAGTAAAAAAAAATTCAAAAATATACAGGGATGTAATGATTGTGGTCACAGGATGTGTGAATGGGCCCAGCCCTTGGCGGGTCCAAGACAAGGGATAACCAATCCATTCTATGTGGAGTGTAAATATTATGTATGTATATTCTGAAATATTACTTGAGGGATGGGGCCGGAAGCAAGGGTTTAGGTATATGGTGGCCCCGATTCTAAGTTTGCATTGGAGCCTACTGGGGTCTTGTTACACCATTGCAGATTTGCTTCTTTATTAAGTATGTATATTAAGTATGTATAGAAAGAGTTAATCAGTAGGATATGTGAAACTCTAAATTGTGCTACATTATCAAAAACTACAATTTGCCTGGCAAAAAACAATAGCCAATATATCTACAGTGGAAAAATAAAAAACGCACTAACAAAAGACAGCTTGGTCATTAAGGGTTTGGCCATAAATCAGTGACATGCAGCTCCTGTGGACTACAGAGAAACTAGACTTACTAGGATAGGTATGATGTAGATGACCCTATTAGGCTGTATGCACACTTTGCAGCAAACAATATGTAGGTCCCCACAATCAAAAATCTATAACTTTTTTTTTACACGTAAAGAGCTCAGTGATGGCTTCTTTTTTGCGTAACAAATGGCACTTCATAGTGATGGTATTTATTATTCCATGTTGTGTACTGGGAAGCAGGAAAAAAATTCCAAATGCAGTTTTCTTGTGGGCTTGGAATTGACGGCTTTCACTGTGCGCCACAAATGACATGTCTTCTTTATTCTTTGGGTCGGTGCGATCATGGGGATAACAAATTTGTATAGGTTTTTTTAATGCTTTTACATTACAATACATTTACAAAAACTAAAAACTTGTGTACATTTTTTTTTATTTTGCCAACTTCTGGCACTAATAACTTTTTTATACTTTGGTGTACAGAGCTGTGTGTTCTACCATTCTTTAGGACTGTACGACCTTTTGATCACTTTTTATTGATTTTATTTATATTTTTCAAAATGGCAAAAACGTGCACTTTTTTACTTTGGGCGCTATTTTCCGTTACGGGGTTAAACACAGTGAAAAAACACTATTATATTTTGATAGATCGGCATTTTTGGATGCGACGATACCTAATATGTTTGTGATTTTTACTGTTTATTTATATTTACATCAGTTATAGGGAAAGGGGGTTGATTTGAATCTTTAGGTTTTTTTAATTACAAATTTTTTTTTAAACTTTTTTTAATATTTACTTTTACTATTTTTCAGGCTCCCTAGGGTACTTTAACCCTAGGTTGTCTGATTGATCCTACTATATACTGCCATACTACTGTATGGCAGTATATGAGGATTTTCCTCCTCATTCATTACAATGTGCAAATCGCACATTCTAATCATTGGTTTGAAATGAGACAGCCTCGGGTCTTCGGAAGACCCGAGGCTGACATGGCAACAGATCACCACTCTCCGATGATGTCAACTTTTTTAAGCCACGGGCAAAAAGATGCTAGCGCCAATTGCGGGTGTTAGTAAGTCAATAAGTCATTGCTGCATGTAGCACCAAAGACTTACTGACTATGGAGAGGGCTCAGCCCGTGAGCCCTCTCCATGCACCCGAAGCCGACCCATGACATGCTATTATGTCACGGGTCGTTAAGGGGATAAATGGAACCTGTCACCAAATCTGCACATATACAGCCAGTGACAGGTTCCTATAGAGCCCTAGTAACTGTCACTCTTCTATTAGCTGGCATCAGAGGGGGTCTGTCCTGCTCATCCGGCCCCTCCTATCTAATACTCCCCATGCCTTATGCCTCCTTACTGGTCACAGTTTATGTCATATGACCAGAGTGACATCATCTCAGGTAAATATTTTCCCAAGGCTTGAAGTGTGCCAGTTTTTCAACTTTTTGACCCTATTAGGGTTTTATACTTACCCTAGTAAAGTTTTTCATTAGTTGACAACCCCTTTAAAAGAGGTGCATTAGTAAGAGGTTAAAAAATAAATGTAATTCTTTGTATAAAGCAATGTAATACAAATTTTCACTACTATTTCCAGGTTTTTGGTGTAAACTTGTAGCAAATATTATTGGATTGGGGATGTTGTGACTTTTTTAACAATGTACCTCACTTAGACTTATACCCTTCCGAGGTTAAAGTTATGATGTACTACTTTTTTAAATTTAGCTTCAAACCCACTCAAGTACCCTGCAGTGAAATTTTCCCATAAAAAGTCACAAGCTAACTGCAACACTTTATAAGCTGGCTAAGCCACTATGATACATCTGAAGTGCAGCAGACCCCTAAGACTAAGGTCTCATTCAAATGGTCGCATTGGGGGTCCCCATAGATTTCAGTGGCTCCCGGTTACGGCGCAGTGAGCATGCGCTGCATCACCACAACGTGATCGTGTTGGGTGCTCTTCTGCCTATGAAGGCAGGAGGGGTGACCTCCTCCTCCCGACTTTCGGCAAGCAAATGGCCGTGTGAAGGAGCCCTCAGTCTATAAACTGTCGCAGGATGCCTGCTTATGGATAAATGTCCCCCAATAACACTCATTTGCTGGAAATTTAGAAACCCTTAATCTGTTATGACCTCTTAGGTTGTGTTGACATGTTGTTGACATGGTGAGTTTTTCTAGGATTACAGACTTAATAGCATGCCACAGCTCACTGCAACATCCCCCACCAGGGCCTAGCCTTTTCTTGTGAGCCTGGAGGCAGCCGGGGCCCAGAATACCGGAGTGGCTGGCTATTGCAGACTTTTGTCATGGTGCCCGTGGTAGAAAGCAGCCGTATCCAGGGATCTGACAGAGGCAACATTGTGCTAATCAACTTACAGTTTTTTATTGAACCTCAAACAGCAGGCAATGGCCAAAAACTATTAACATCGGATTCTGGTTACTGGAGTGGTCATGGAGAGTGGTCCACAGGAATGGTGCACCAGCCTAATAGTAGTTGCAAGCTGGGATATTTGAGGTGGAGCTGTGTCCAAATTGTGCAAGCTGTAGCTCTGGGGTTAGAGTCTCCCGACTCAGTTTCTGGGATCAGTATCTCTGGCAGCACTGAAGGTGTGGTGCACCTTCTTTCTGCACTCTGACTAAGACCAGCTCAAACAGACCAAAGACCTAAGACCATGTGCTCCCACTGCACATGAGTTTTATACCTCTCCAATCACACTCCAGTTAACACCAATTTAACAGTTGCCTTTCTAAGCAGAATCTACAGCTGCAATTTAAACTAAGTTCCCCTAGCATTATCTTCTGGGTGAGTTGTGCAGGCTCACCAAACAGATCCTGACATGGAGAGGGCACTATTTGCAACTACCACCTTGTCTATGCATTGGCAGGGGTGTTGCATACCCCCTTGGTAATTGAAAGAGCTGCCCACAGCTTGGCTATGGACCGGATGGGAGTGTAGGCCAAAGCTGGCCAGCAGCATACAGCTTCCAGATGGTCCATGCACACTACAGCATGTAGAGATGCATGTAATAAAGTGCACTTTAGGGTAAGTGCTCGCTATGTGCAGTGTAGGGTAGACAAACTGCCCACGGTCCTGGCTACAGGCACCGGGGTGGGTGTCGGACTAAGTACAGAAATGAGGACTGTACAGATGGTAGCTAACGACCTTAAACCAACTGTTTTCTAAGGAAAAGTGTGGTTTCATGTCCTGTAATCCACTCCTTGCACCAAAGCCTGAAATTCATCTGAAGACACGTCACCTAGGTGGCATAACAATTAACATATATGGTACGTATAGTACACATGGTATACCGGCCGTCTGACGGTCTTACCCTAGTATGCAACATCTAGGTGTTACTACTTAGACACCCCTGGTCCCCTAAAGACCCACTGTTTACAGAGGCCACACAAGTACTGAGCTCAGGTTTTAGGCGCAAGCCTGCGGTCAGAATTTGACTAAATGATGGTCCACCACAATTTTGTCTTTGAAGCTGCAAAGCCTAACAAAAGGTTAAATGCAAACTGACATACAGCAATTTGGTTACTATAGTTGTGCAAACATATTCCCATTGGCTTAAACAGCCCAATGGGCACAATGCTTGGAACATTACATAACGTTACTGTAAACAGAATGTCCATTTTCTGTAAAAGAAAGGCATTCAATAGGCACTACACAATGTCTCTTTCCTGTAATGGAAGGCATCAAGTGCAATAAATTGACTTTTTCCTTGAAGTAACCGACTATAAGCTCTTGTAAACAGAGTTCATCCTCTGGGCACAGTCCTTGGTGAAGGAAAAAGTGGGAGAAATTGTACAAAGGGTCTCCTATTGAGATGAGGGACATAGTCCTTCGAAGAGTAGGGAGCTCTGCGCCAGCAGAGAGGGGTGCTTTCATAGCACAACTGGGGAATAGATCAAGCATATTCTCTTAACTTGTAAACAAATAAAGAGTCTCAGGCTAGTCTCTGGCTCCGCAGGGATAATGGGCGCAGCTCAACTAGGAGAAAAATCAAAAAGAGTCATTTGTACATCCTGATATGTACATCCCTCAGGGAGTTACTCACATTCAGAGTCAGAAGAAATCGGTTCCAGATCCTTGATGGGGCTGCAGCCGGCTGGGGACACCCTGTGGTGGTTTCAGGAACTGCAAATCCCCATACCAAGAACCGTGACAACAGTGTGCCCCCGGTGGGAGATGTTGCATCACCTTCATAATAACCATGTAGATACAGTGTAATGTGTATTATAAAGGTGAGAATGACTGTGCTGTAAGTGTGTAATTTACACCAGGCAGTCACCAGATTTATCAGTGTCACATGCTGTGTGTTTGATAGATACTTCCGATCATTTCTTTTTGTACCTTACTTTATGATTTGGACACAAGCTTTTTCTTCACTAGTCTGTGATGTCAGCTATTAAAGGAAACCTACCATTTGATTTGATGCATTATGAAGCAAACATACCTTGAGAATGCTGTAGCTACACTGATGCAGGATCAAATCTTGGTAAATCCCTGAGCTGAGTGGTTTTAATGAAAAAACTATTAACATTCAGGAACTTGGGAAAGCTGGGTTAGGCTGGCTGCCTAAAAATATTACATGGAGCTTGTAATTACAAATTGAGGTTAGTCAAGACATGACTAATCAACCTGAGCTGGATCACTCATACACGGCAGCTGGGGGATGGTGCAGCAATTGATCATTCTGCCTTCAGGCACAACCCAGCAATTACATCATCCTGTGAACCAGTGAATAACTAATGTGCTAAGAGATGCACTGAATCAGCCATAGAAGCGACATATCATGATGTTATATCTGTTTTATCAACAAAACCACTCAGCACAGGGATTAAACTAGATATGATCCTGCATCAGTGTAGCTATAGCATTCTCAAGGTATGTTTGCTTTATAATGCATCAAATCAAACGGTAGATTTACTTTAAATTCAAGTCCAGGGAAAATGTGCATTCTAATGGTAGGACTGTAGTGAAGCTCCATCATGCAGGGCCAACACTAGATAGAGACAGGTGCTTAAAGGGAACCTATCACCAGGGACCTCGTTTTCAGTAAAGACAGGTTACAGTAGCCCATTACACATGCAGTGCAAATATGCCTTTCTTCCTTCAGAGAAAAAGTGTTGCCACTGTAATTTTTTATAAAAAAATTCAAGAGTATAAAATAAACTGAATGTACAGTAAAAAGCAGAAATACATTTTTATACTGTTTAGGCTCCTTTCCACGTTCTAAAATTACCTCATTGGATAACATTCAATCTCCACCCAAGAATTGATGTTACTTAATATAGGTGCAGATTAAGTCCCCCCAAATTCAGATGTGTGTGATATACAGAATCTATGCTACTGCTTGCACTCAAATAGTTTTCATTTGAAATTTTTTACTCCTTAGATTGCAGTTAAAAAATAAAAGAAACTATTTCAAAAGATAAACATACCCAGTGTTGGTCTACAGTATTTCTAAAGACTGCTTCACAAAGTAATGGGTTAGGGAAGAAACTATTCTCCTTATGGACAGTTTGCCATTAACGGCCACCTCTGTAAGTGTACAGAGGTTTAAAAGCCATGCATGTGCAACATCCCCCATAATTGATATGGTTTGTATAAGGAAAAGTTATATCATTTTCCAATATACTTTCTGTAACAATTCAATGTGGTTTTTTAGATCTCTGCTTGCTGCCCCGCAACCAATCAGCAACCTGATGATGTTATGGGGGATGCAGTAATACTGCTGTGCCAACATGAAGCTGCTGTTTATGTGAAATGATCAGCTTAGACCGTGACAACTAACAAGTTAACTGTCAATTACTGTTCACAGCATCGACTGAAGCAGTTTGATGCAGGTGTCTGCTGTATAATCATGAGTCATGTTATGAGTAAGGGCACAGGAGAGGTCTGAGACGCTTTGACTTGTGGTTTGACCATGTGGATGTGTTATACCACTAATAAAAAGTTACAAATGTTCTTAGAAATCATCAAAAAAAATTTTCAGTTATTGAGTTCTTCCAGTGAGGAGATCCGTGCTAATGTCTTGGGTTCTGCGGAGGTGTGAGTTGGACATATATTTGCCATGTGACATAATACAGCAGATACCTGGCCTGTATGGGGCGGGAACAGCCTATGAGCCTTCTCCATATAGCCACTCTTTATGACATGGGCAGTCCTTAAGCAGTTAAAGGATGTCCATTTAGGGAGACTGCACTCAGTGGGAGGGATTTAATTACCATGTTGTCTGTTTTCTTGTACTACTTTTTGATACTTTGTCTCACTCAAGACTAAATTGACAAAAAAATAGTAGTAAAAGAAAGCAGACAACATGGTGATGAATCCCCTTCCCCCAGGATGATCAGTCTGGGATTACAGTCTTGTGTAACGGGCTGAAAACACAGCAGGAACGGGATTCCTTCCATCATATGAATCAATGATGGTAGGAGTCTCTGCTTTCTAAACAGCAGTGCTGATACCGTAATTGATCACAGTGTTAGTGATTCTGTGTAGAGGGGGAAGCAGAGAGTCCATGCATCATATATCAATATGATGCAAGGAATCCTGTCCCTGCAATGTAGTCCTGGTGCATGGCCTGTGATCACGGACAATGATTGCTGAATTAGAAATAATGCCTAATTGTAACTTTCTTTGACAGTATTATATGTTCACAAAGAGGGGAAATATATCATTGGAGTAATATCAGTTTTCTGGCATACAATTCTCTCACTACTGCTTATTTGCACAGAAATGTGCAATCTTTTTGCAACATATGACAACCTACTCCAGTTTTCACTTTAGCTTACTTACTCCAGATTTATCTAGTGAGTCTAGATGTGGTAGACAGACTTAAGAACTTTTCAAAAACTTGCAAATTTACTCCAGTGCCCTCCTAGGGTAGGAAATACTTAAGAATTAGTTCAGCAAAAATGTGTGTCTTTTTTTTGTGACTTTTCACCAAAAACTGTTAAATCCATTTCAGACATTAACACCTTAAATGCCACATTTAACAACAAGTCAATGTCATTATGATAGATTTGGCTTACAAAAGCTCCTAAGACAACGTAAGGAAAGAGTTTCAAGATGAGGAAACGGAATGCAGCACCATCTCCAAAGTTCCATCCATTGGTGCTAGCCAATGGCTGCACAATGTAATGTGTAAAACCTGACTTCAACCCGCAACCTCATTTAGCCAATGGCCACTTGGGGTTAGCAAGGATTTTAAGGTGCTAGTGAATCCAGAACTGGACTGTAAGGTGTGTCTTTACCCTCTAAATATTGTAATATCTTAAAGTGTTAATGTTACAAGAGATGGATACATTTCCACATATGTGTACTGATGAGCTTTGCTATGGGTAGGTCATCCATATGAGATTAAGAGTCCAACACTTAAGTCCCCCAACGATCACCTGATTCCACTGCTGAAGCTGCATTACTTGATTGGTAGTTTAGGATTTTGGTTGTAATTTTTTACATTTTTATGAAAACCGAAAAAACATATATTTTGCTTAGTCCTAAATAATAGAGGCCTAAATAATAGTAACACCCATCATAGAAACTACACACTTCAACTTATGAAAACAACTTTTACAACTGTAATTTTTTTAGACAGAAATTAAACATTTACAATGGATTAAATGACAAAAAGCTCCACAAAGTTTCATACCCAATTTCTCCCAAGTATGCCAATACCCAATATGTGTTGGTAAACTGCAGGTATATAGCAGGCAAAAGAATGAAAGAAGCGCCATTCAGAAAATATTTGCATTGTCACATTGCACAGGCTATAAAATTGTAACTTTTTTTGTCATGTGGACATATAGGGGTTTGTTTGTTTTTTGCGAGATGAGATCCACCCACTTTTCAGTACATCATTTTGGGGCATTTGTAGATAATGGATACGATTTTATTAACTCTTTCTTGGTGGAAGATAAGATAATTATCAATGCTTGTTTAGGTTTTTTATTAGTTTGCTGTTTATAGCATCATAAAAATAATATATTATGTTTATTCTATGGGTCACTACGATTATGGTGATGCCCCATTTGTTAGATTTATTTTACTAAACACTGTACTCATATAGTGAGAAATTGATAGATCTTTTCTTGATAGATCTGTTTTGGCTTGGTTTTTGCAGGGCGATTTGTACTTTTTATTGGTATTATGTCTGGGTACATGTTACTTTTTGATCACTTTTAATCATGCTTTTATGAAGATGGATATGAAAATCTCATAATTTTTGTGTGTTTTTACATTTTTGGCGTTCAGCAACAATTTTATTGTACAGGATGTTACAGACGTGGCTTTACTAAATATGTAGTGTATTTATTGAGATTTTCACTGTTTATACATTAGGGGGCATTAGGAGACTTATTCTTTTTGTAATTTTTATTTTTGTAATGATTTGTACTTTTTTTTTTCTTTACTTTTTCTACTGTTTTATTTTGCTCCAATGTGGGATTGGAAGTGATGGTTTGATTAATTGTTCATTGTAATATACTCCTATGTTGATGTATTACAATATATTACATAAGTTGGCATTCTGCATGACTAGGTGCAGTTACTACCCATACAGAAGTATGTTTACAGAAGGGTTTAATCTACTGGAAGTTAACAATAAAGCTCCCTACTGAATGACAGCAAGTAGAGATATAGAAAACAGTGATGAATTCATACGTAAAGTATATTGGAAAATCGTATTACTTTTCAACATACTAACAAAAACATTTACTTGATAAGCTTGAACAACCACTTGAAGATTATCTGTCACGTTTTACATATTTTTACTAACTTATTTTTAACATTCCATTAATTACTGTATTTTTTAGATCTCTAAAAAGGATACTGAACTGCTACATGTTTCTTTAAAAATTGACAATTTGGACAAGCTTCTAGCAACTGTTCAATCTGAGCATTCTATGCAGCGCTCTCTGCAGTCGGTAAAGTGGAAGGAAATCTCTGACCTGGCGAAGTCCATGAAGAAACTCTCACAATCATTGCCTGGACCACAGCTTGACACTAATTGAGTAAATAGTCAATCAATGAATGATTTTTCTTGTAATAATAACAAGCCTCAGGTTATTATCAATAGCAGCTCCAAGTTTGAATATTCCTCTACTTCACAAGTGCACTTCGTATTCTTTTTCCCTATACCCCGTTATCGGTTTTGAATATTTCTAATAGAACAGACATAAATAAATAATCTGTAATTATATGCTCAATGTTATGGTTATGTGTTAACTGTTCCAGTATGGTTGCTACATTCTTACATTTAGTAGCCACCTGGACAATGTCTCTGACTACACTCTTTTCACTTTACAAAATATTGAGAATCTAAAGCAAATTGTATGATTATTATATAAAAAAATGTCCCCACATCCTAGAGCACGTGCGTGCCGGCTCTGTAAAATTTAAAGGGCCAGTGCGATGCTAATTGGCGTCAGCTGCTTCCCTGTTAAATAGCCAGCCTCTTCCTATGACCCCTGCCAGATCTTCGTGCCTTGTGCCTTAGAAAAAGCTTCTTCCCTATTTCCTGTGCGTTTATAGTGATTTCCTGTTGTGAACTCTATTCTGTTCCTGACTTCGCACCTGTGCTGCCTGTCCCGACCTTCCGCTATGTCCCCGACTCTATCTCTGCCTCATGACTCTGTACCTCGCCTTGCCCTCCACCGCGGATAAAGTCACACCTGTGGAGCAACTTGGTGGTACCACGCCACAGCAAGTCCAACATGCTTTGTGGCGGGCTCTGGTGAAAACTGGGTGCCACTTAAACTCCACACCCAGGTTTCAGCTTACGTCATCGTCCGTGATGTTACAGTGGGTCCACTACCCCTGGAGCCTGACAAAGAACAGAAAATATTAGCAAAAAAATTAATAAGGAAAATATATATTACAATGCATATAGCATGCCACAAATTCCCAGCCTGTTCATTTTTACTCTACATCAGGGGTGCACAAACTTTTTTTGGCCTCAGGACCACAACAGTTGAACTTCGAAGGGTTTTCTAGCGTACCTTTACTAAAGAATAACCAACTACCACAATACAGCAAAAAAATTCAGAAAATGAATAATAATACATATCTAGACAAGATAATAAATAATAATACATAAATAATAAAGACCCTAGAATAGACAAAGAACAATAATACAGATTAATGTAGCCCACAGATCAGACAATTAATATAGACCAAACAATGAATACACATTTAGACCCTAAAACAAACAATTAATAATAACAATGAAGACCCCAGTTCAGATAATAATAGACCCCAAACCAGGCAATAAAAATGAACACCACAATAATGATGGAGAAACCAGGGCAAATCAATATAGCAATGGAGACCTCACATTAATCAAAGATGATAATAATGAACCCAAGACCAAATGAAAATAATAATAGTGACCCCAGATCAGACAAAAAGAAAGGGATAAAACAGATTACCCAGTGCAAACATAAAAATACTAAGACAAAAATTAATATCACAGACCCTCAATGCAGACAAAAAAAAAAACAATGGAGACTCCAATATAGAAGATGCATAATAATTAAGACCTGCAGTGCTACCAAAAAAGTACCCATCGGCCTAACTTCTCCATGGTTTTCTCCTGCTGAGAGCGTTCACACCTATTAGCTCTTCTACTATTGTGTGGAAAGAGGTTGCGGACCATAGGTTGTGGTCCCCTATACTACATGAGGGTCATTGGTTAAAAAGAAAAGTTGTTAATTAAAAATACATTGACCAAAACAGACAACAATTTCTGCTTTTTGAAATTGAATAATGGATAATATGCCTGCTCTTTTCTAAAACTGGACAAGAAGCTTGACTCATCGAGGGTCATTTATCATAGGCAGGACTCTGTGTACACAGCATATAATAATGACCTTACTCACCTGCCGCAGCAGATACATCAGCAAGCCAGACTTAGCATAGTTTTGCATTAAAACCTGCAAAATTCAGCAGTGATTGTTTGCAGGCTTAGTGAGTGTGCAAAAACACCCTGTATCATCCCACAATGCCAGTGACCATGGCCCCTCCATGCCCCTCCCACACTCACGAGGCGTGAAGGTGGCGTAGTCACAAGAATAATCACAATTTCTTGAAGTGTGCAACAAACTGTGATTATATTGATGCTTCTATACCACAAAACTGAAGACACCATAGACACTTACGGTTAAAAAAACGTCATGTAAGGGGGCCTTGAGCTGCTTTGACATGAACATATGTTTTTTTCAGTCAAGGATTCCAGTACCATATTTTGCCATCGCATCTGTCCGTATCGTTTGGACTGGCAAATGATTTTACTAGCTTGCTCATCCCAACGTGTGCTGCAATGTACTGCTCCCGTACAGCGCCGTGAGGCGATTGAAGTGTATTGGGGATGTACACTCACCGGCCACTTTATTAGGTCCACCTGTTCAACTGCTCGTTAACACTTAATTTCTAATCAGCCAATCACATGGCGGCAACTCAGTGCATTTAGGCATGTAGACATGTCAAGACAATCTCCTGCAGTTTCAAACCGAGCATCATTATGGAGAAGAAGTGATTTGAGTGCCTTTGAACGGCATGGTTTGTTGTGCCAGAAGGGTGGTCTGAGTCTTTCAGAAACTGCTGATCTACTGGGATTTTCCCGCACAACCATCTCTAGGGTTTACAGAGAATGGTCCGAAAAAGAAAAAACATCCAGTGAGTGGCAGTTCTGTGGGCGGAAATGCCTTGTTGGTGCCAGAGGTCAGAGGAGAATGGGCAGACTGGTTCGAGCTGATAGAAAGGCAACAGTGACTCAAATTGCCACCCGTTACAACCAAGGTAGGCAGAAGAGCATCTCTGAACGCACAGTACGTCGAACTTTGAGGCAGATGGGCTACAGCAGCAGAAGACCACACCAGGTGCCACTCCTTTCAGCTAAGAAAGGAACTGAGGCTACAATTTGCACAAGCTCATCCAAATTGGACAGTAGAAGATTGGAAAAAACGGTTGCCTGGTCTGATGAGTCTCGATTTCGCTGCAACATTCGGTTGGTAGGTCAGAATTTGGCGTCAACAACATAAAAGCATGGATCCATGCTGCCTTGTATCAAAGTTAGGCTGGTGGTGGTGGTGTCATGGTGTGTGGGAATATTTTCTTGGCACTCTTTGGGCCCATGGTACCAATTGAGCATCGTTGCAACGCCACAGCCTACCTGAGTATTGTTGCGACCATGTCCATCCCTTTATGACCACAATGTAACCAATATCTGATGGCTTCTTTCAGCAGGATAATGCGCCATGTCCTAAAGCTGGAATCATCTCAGACTGGTTCTTGAACATGACAATGAGTTCACTGTACTCAAATGGCCTCCACAGTCACCAGATCTCAATCCAATAGAGCATCTTTGGGATGTGGTGGAACGGGAGATTCGCATCATGGATGTGCAGCCGACAAATCTGCGGCAACTGTGTGATGCCATCATGTCAATATGGACCAAAACCTTGTTGAATCTATGCCACAAAGAATTGAGGCAGTTCTGAAGGCAAAAGGGGGTCCAACCCGTTACTAGCATGGTGTACATTATAAAGTGGCCGGTGAGTGTATATGCCGTATATACGTCCCCTATACCTTTGTGTGAATGTAGCCTTAGATTGTTGAGTGTTCTTAGATTCTCTTAGCATCATGAAGCCCATGCTCACCAGCATGAAACACATACATACTGTACAAATTTTATTGGACTCTGGGCATTTAAGGTGCTTGCCTTTCATTTACAAACACCCAATTACATATGCATTTCCATAGAAACGTATGCAATCAGTAACCAGCACCCGGTGTCTTGCATTGTTTTCCATGAAGCTACACTGTAAAGTGTATAAGGACACATAGATGTGCCACATTCACTAAGCTGCTTGTATCAAAATCATTGCCTTTCTATAAACTGCTCCTCATGCAGCATTGCATAGCTATGCAGAAGTCACAGTGCGTCACTTGTGTCCTTGAACCCTTCTCTAGCCGAAAAGGATATTATTTATTAATGCATATTAATGATATTAGTATATGTGTGTAGGCAGATAGAGTAGCAAATGACTAGAACGAGGAGGACAGGTTGCCATAGTTACCAGAATGCCTGGAAGTACAGCAATCATAATCCTCTGTACCTGTTTGTCAGACTGCATGATTTTCATCGAGCCTGCATGAGATACAAACAGCAATATTCAGAATATAAAAACTGCATTGTACAATCCTGATAGAATGTACATGAGAGTGTACAGGGCGATTTGTAAATATCTGGCAACATACGAAACACATCCCTGGTAGTTTCATCAATTAACTAAAAATAGATCTTTGTTACATGAACACCATCTTGTTTTTTTACGAAAGATTTTATCTTTGCTTTCTGTAGCAAATCTTTGCTTTGATTCATGTTACCTGGCCATCACTTACTCGCTGATACTTACAATGTATGTGTACCATATCTGGGCAGTGTTGGCGGCTCAACATGTACAGTAAAATGAATATATTCATAAAACATATTGTTGTTAGAAACAAGAAGGCATGTGTCCAATCCAGAAGCTATGTGTGTGTTGTAAAAAGGGAATATAATAGGGAGATGCTTTTATGATTAAATATTATTATGATTATACAGTATGCAGGATTATTGTTAGGATTAACCTTATGAATGTATTGCGTTGACTTTTAAGAGACAATGGGGCTGACGATTTCAGATTTGCGCCGCATTTAAAAGGGTATTGTGTCGCATGAGATTGAATTTTGGTGCCGGCTTTCATGCGGCACAAATCAGGGGGGCAGGCCGTCGGACGATTCGATGGATTCGGACAAATTGCGGGATTTAACTTAAAAAGTGTGTCGCAAGCCAAGCACCGGGAGGAAGATGGTGAACTCTGTTGGACCTCAGCGGGGAAGTGACACAATCAGCAAGTCGGGCGCACGATATAAGTGAATCGCGGCACAGTGCATTGTCGGATCTCCTCCGGACCGGGTAAGTAAATGTGCCCCAATGATTTTAGTTCAGTGTTCCTTCGAATATTAAAATGAGAAAGTAAAATATCTGAAAATGCTATTCTGACTGTGAAAACACAAAAGTAACCATATGAATCCAGAACGTTATCCTTAACATGAAATAATGCACAGTATAGTTCCACCAGATAAAATGGGGGGGAATTTATCATACGCCGACGCACAATGATAAAGGCCATGCCCCCCCCCCCCCATCCTGGTGGATAGATCAAAAGGCTTAGGTCCCTTGTTGTAACCATCTCACAGCCACACTGACGTAAGTAAACCACAATGTAACTTCCTGATAATTTACATAAGGACCAACTGAAGTTTGATCCCATCCTTTAGTGATTGACTTATATCAATGTATTTGCTTTCCCATGACCCTTTGCTTCCTTCTATACGTCTTCATATTTTCTCTGCCGTCTCCCTTTCCTTTTTCTTGCACAATACCTTTAACATGATGGCCAGATATATACTTTACATGTATTCATGTCAATGTTGATTATTTTTAGGGTTTACAGTAGTGCTCAGGTTTTACATTTAGTTTTCCTTTTTTAGTTGGTTTTTGCCTAGTTACTGTTTGAAAGCCCATTGGATATTTATACCCAATTATGAAAATAATCTACTGTACTACATCGATTTTACCTACTAGTTCCACTTCTTATAAGCCTTCTGCTACTATATACTACTTCTGTGCCTTCTAGTTGCTCTCTGCGAAGTCGTGATAAGCTCTATATTTAGCTGCCTTTTGTGTTGGCACTGCATTTACTTTCTTTGTATTTAAATTAAACTGCATTGTTCCTCAACACAAATTTAGGTATTTGTTATTTTCAGCTTCTCAAGTGCTGAACCAATGTCCTCAAGCATATTTTCTGTAAAGACCACCATATTGAGCAAACCGCACAATACATTATAGGCGGTCATCTCATAGAGTTTGTTTTGTGCATAGATTATAGACCTTTATTACATTACAGTCACTATACATTCACTACAAGCTTTACAAGTAGGTTCCCTCTGCGTATTTCCTTCTACAACACGTCAATTTTCCATTGACGTTTCTGTAAATAATATTTGTATAAACATTACATTTGTGACTAGATAGACTAGTCGGAGCACCTCATTCAGAAGCAGTACAAATTGTATTTGTAGGCAGTTCCTTTCTGACAAGTATTGATTGACATGTAGTGCTCTATCTTGCTTAAAAGGGAATCTGACAGCAGCTGTGACCATTCGAAGATGCAGAAAGTGGTAGCAGCCCTGGAGATCTGTGTAGTCATACCTTTGTGAACGTTTTTAGTGACTGGATTGTGAAAAGTGAAGTCAAAATCCAGCTCTGCCACTCTGGCAAGGACTCTAGCTGGGTCTTTCTACTCTGTGCTGTGCTGTTGGTCCACTGACCCTTCCCATTGCTAGCAGTAGGAGCAGTATGAAGATATTTACAGCAGTCACTTACAGGAAAGTAAGACTGAAAGACCCACCCAGAGCACTTGCATATTCACTTTTAATAGCCGTGCTGCTACTTACAACACCCACAAAGGTAGGGTTATACCTCTCTCCAGTTCCTACACTTAGAACTGTCTGCATTTTATTATGGTCAAAACGGATTATGGATTCCTTTTAACAAGAGCTTCTTCAGCAGCTGCACAAAGATATAGACTGTAAACTCCCTTACAGACTCACTTATGAGACCAGATTTCCGTTCCACCATATATTAGGCATATTGGCCATAATGTTTGAGTAAGCCAAGAAAGAGATAGTACTTTGCATTGTACTCCTAGCTACTGAGAAACATCATCATCACATTATGTGGATTATTCATATTAATATTATACTATTTTAGCTTCTGTGTGTACACTATGCTATGTTATAGAACAAGTTGCAAAGACTTGTATGAATACCTTCAGTTTGTGGCCAAAAGCTTTTATACCATTAAAGGTACCATTAAATATTGTCAGTATGTAAACTAGCCAATTCAGTAACGCCCTTTCGCATCTTCACACCATCAGACATATAAGGGTGACTTTGCCTTAAGCTGGAGTTAGTTACTTTCCTACTTGTCCAGGTAGCACTCAGAGGGTGTGTGTTATGGGATGATGTCAGGAGAGAGGTGGAGTAGATGAGGAAGGAGTGGGAGGGAGAGTGCTGACAGCTTACTGTAGCTATTCACTGCCTAGTACTAAGATACAATAGCAAGCCTCAGCCCTGGTTTCTATGTGTGCTTCCTCACATACGGCTTGAGGCACATACAAAGCCAGCATGGAAAACAAGCGACAGCCAGGTCAGTCAGTGTCATTTCTTTATGTATTGTCTGACACCTGGCATGTGTGCTAATAATATTCTCTTATCACTGCTTCCTTTACAAGTGACTAGAGCACAATATTGTCACACCTTCTCCACAACACATCTCGCAGTTTGTCACATTTAATGCGCCAACTAGGGCTAAGTGATTTTTTATGGTTCCACATTTCTCAGCTGTGGGTAATGAAGTTCACTGCTTGCTCCTTCACACCGGAGTAAATGATGTAAAGTCTGCTATTACTTCACAGATGTGACAGCTGCCTGGAGGATAAGAGCCAGAAAATCATGAGTATATCTTGCCATTCCATGTGGAATACAAACAATTTACGTTTCTATTCTCTATATCTCTTCTAATCTACATTATATGTCTGTATCCAAGACTGGATATCGGTTATCTACTATATATATATCTACTGTCTAAACCACACATTCTACTATCTATCTATCTATCTATCCAATCTGGCTTTCTAATCTATCTCATATCTATCTAATCTGACTATCTAATATATTTATTCTGTCTAATCTATCTATTTATCTCCAAGTATGAATCTGCCTATAAAGTACATATTTATGAATCTGCCTATATAATACATATTTATATTCCCCACCCAAAATCTCTCAACTATCCATTTATATATTTTATGTACAGTAGAACCTTGGATTACAAGTAATTTTGTCTGCAAACATTTTGCTAGAAAGACTGTACCTCCTTCTATCTAACACAATATTGAAGAAGTAGAAAAAAAGCGGGCTATATGTTGTACTACACATGGCTAAATATATTTGGGGTGTGCAACAAATTGTCTGCATATCAGTGATTTCCTATGGGAAAACTTGCTTTGATATCAACTGAGTTTCAATTATTTCCTATGGGAAAACTTGCTTTGATATTCAAGTAATTTGGATTACAAGCATGTTCCCTTAACGAATTATGCTTGTAATCCAAGGTTCCACTGTATATATTTATATTGCCCACCCAATATACTTATATACATTATGTAATCTATCAACCATATTGCTATCATCCATCCGATATTTATCTACCCACCTTCCATCATTCATATATCTAATTTCTTATTATTTGCCTATTTTTTTAAGTTTCTAATGGGATTTTATTTAACTTTTTTTGTCCTTCTTTCTATGGCACAGAAACACCATATTATACCTACTGTTGCTGTATGGTAAACTTATTCACAGATGATATACCTAAGTTGTGAAATATTTTAGTTTAGTTTTCATACATCAGAAACTATGGTAGCAGACAGAGTTAATACACTTCTTTCATTTTGCCGGTGGATAGAATGTAAGTGTGAGTGGCAGTATTTATTATCTGATTACCTCTAGTCCCTGATTTTTTAGGTCACAGAACTGCATAAATATGCAAAATAAAATTGATGTGAGGCAATATTCAGTGCAGCATTAATTGTAGCTCACAAATCTGATTCTGAGTTTGGAGATAGCACAGTTGTTTTCCGGCAGGGATTCCAGCTTAGACTCTTACCAGAAAATTCAGTCTCTTCTGTATATTTGTATATGCGTTGCTGTGATTATAAGAAAAAAAAAATTTGGTCAATTAAATTATAAAATGCACTAGGTTATATGACTTAGATTACATGCCGTCATTCTGCTCAGTATCTTATATCAGTATCCAAAAGCCAAACCCCAGGAGAGTTCACAACATTAAAGGGGTTGGCCAAGGCCAAAGGTGTGGGTGGTAGGATATTAGGTAATTTACCAATATACATATTAAAAGTTCAGCTCTTATCTCATAAGCTAGACATTCCTGACCATAAAATGAATACCAAAAAACAAGATTAACCCAAAACTAGGTATACTACTCCTATTACCAATACAAAAACATATAATACCAAAAAGATATATAGGGCAGAAAATGTACTCAATTACATATTACTCATGATCACTAAGTAGTGGAAAACATTAGTTAAACTTTATTATTTAATATGGCCATCAAAAACATTAAAAACATGAATTAAAAGTCCACAGAAACAAGAGTGTGGCAATGGTCAACAGTATTTAAACACATCACAAGCATTATCCAATGCATATCAATCAAAGCAGATACCAGTGTATTCAATTTTGGTGTAAGCCAGTATATTACCCACCCGGGTGTTGCATGATACCAAAAATTGTCAGCCATGCCACGACCTTGATTATATATTTATGGAAACTATCATGAGGTCCTTGGAGGGCGATTGTTCATATACGATCACATGACCCTCCATCTTCGGCTATTTTATGGTCAAGAATGTCTGGCAAAAGGCAGGAGGCTTTACTTTACATATAAAGAAAGTGGTACAGAACTTTTAATAGATATATATTGGTAAATTACCTAATCTTTTGCCTCCCACACTTGCACACATATTACAAATAACATTATGTAAAATGGCCATCCCCTTTAACCCTTTCACAACCCATGACGTGCTTTCACGACCCGTGACAGCTGCGAGGGCTGAGCCCTCTCCATTGCCGTTGAGTCTTTGCTGCATATTGCAATCGGTGATAGCACCCATCGTGGGTGTTAACCCGCACATCACCGCCGGCAAAGCTGGTGGTGGCTTCAAAAAGATTGTTGGAGATAGTCTCTCTCCATGACGTCATCAGGGAGCGGCAATCGGTTGCCATGACAACCTTGGGTCTTTGGAAGATCCGAGGCTGTCTGGATTTAACCCAATCATTGCTATGTGCTAATTGCACATTGTAATGTATGAGGATGAAAATCACCATATACTGCCATACTGTAGTATGGCAGTATATGATAGGAGCAATCAGACAACCAATGGTTAAAGTACCCTAGGGAGTCTGAAAAATAGTAAAAGTAAAAATTAAAAAAGGAAAAAAAAAATTATAAAAAAGCCCCTAAAAATTCAAATCACCCCACTTTCCCTAGAACTGATATAAATATAAATAAACGGTAAAAATTATAAACACATTAGGATTTGCGGCATCCAAAAATGCCCGAGCTATCAAAATACAATAACTGTTTTTCACTGCGTTTAGCGCTGTAACGGAAAATAGCGGCAAAAGTCAAAAATGGAATTTGTTTGCCATTTTGAAAAATATAAAAAATTCAATAAAAAGTGATCAGAAGGTAGTACAGCCCTAAAAATGCTAGCATTGAAAACTTCATCATAAGTCGCAAAAAATGACACCACCCATAGCCCCTACACCAAAATATGAAAAAGTTATTAGTGCCAGAAGTTGGCAAAATCTGAAAAAACTTTGTACAGGAGGTTTTAATTTTTTGGAAATGTATGAAAACATTAAAAAAACTATATAAATTTGGTATCCTCGTAATCACAACAACCCAAAGAATAAAGTAGACATGTCATTTGTGGTGCACAGTGAAAGCCGTAAAATCCATTCCCACAAGAAAACGGCACAAATGCATATTTTTCACCAATTTCACTGCATTTGGAATTTTTTTCCTGCTTCCCAGTACACATGCATGGAAGAATAAATACCATCACTATGAAGTCCAGTTTGTTATGCAGAAAACAAGACGTCACACAGCTCTTTATGCATTAAAAAAAAAGTTTTTGATTGTGGGGAGTGAAAAATAGAAATGAAAAAACAAAAAAGGGCCAGGTCCTTAAAGGGTTAATGAAGTGCAAATCATTTATCATCATTTTTCTGTGAACTGGTTCTACATCTGTTTTTACCTTACAAGTTGAAATACAGACTAATATTGCCATATAAAAGGGGGTCCATCGTACTAATAACAGTCCTATCCTAGGGCATGATGCAGATCATAGCAATGAAGGCACAGTCCAAGTATTTATAGTGCTTGTGCCTAATACATCACCTACATATATTTTCTAATATTTATATGGTTTATAAGTCAGTGTAACAGGTAAAAAAAAATGTATCTGTCCATTTACATGTGTATACAGGTAGTCTTCGACTGTGGGACACCCAACTTACAGGCAACTCCTTGTTACAGACTGACCACTGGATTCTGATAATTTACTGTACTTTAGCCCAAGGATGCAATAATCAACTGTAATAGTTATCATATGTAAATGCAATGAAGCTTTATTGTTAATCTTTGCTCCCATGGCAACCCAAAATTTGAAAATCCTATTGTCACTCATGTCGAAAGATTTTTTTTAGAGATACAATTACAAAATATACTGTTCTAGCATACAAAACCTATCTCATACGTAACCCATGGAATGCCTGTATAGTTGTCAGGTAAACCTATGTGTAACCTCCATGGTTATAGAATACAAACAAACCAGATCTCAAAATCCTATATTTAACATACAGTAATTACTACTCAGTGGAAAAAGTTGCAAAACTAATGAAAAAGTACACAACAGAAAATGGATGCAAGGATGGGTGGTTGTGGGTGGGGTGGAGTAAGATGTTGGTATATCCTAGATATTCTTTCTGCCATTTTAAGGAAGGCAGCTGTACTAAAAGGGGGTTTATGTATCCACAACTCATTTGTGCAGTCAGTTAATTTCACTATAACCCATGCAAGGACTAGAGCAGGCTATAGCTAGTACACAAGCGTCGGTTGGGAACACCCCCACACCAGCCCACTCTATAGCCAGACATGGCCCACTATTCACGTGGAAGTCTTGCAACATTCTAAAGCCTTGTAAGTCTTGTCTTTTATATTTTGCACACTTATTAAATGTGTATATAAAATTACGATCAAATATCAATCTAAGTAATTGTTTGAACACTACAACATGTAGGAGTTTTTGATACTGAGTTGGATTATCCATTGTCTAGGAGGTTGTAAAGTAGAATTATGATTAGGGTTAGGGATTTTTACCAAATTGCCATATGTCATTCTCCCTTTCAAATCAAACATAACTGTGCCCATATACATTGGAGATAACAATGTATGATCAAAATTAAAAAGTAGGCACCCCTCCCTTGATATTCCTCTACTTGTGTAAAATGGACTGACTCCAAAAATATATACCATAATAAATTGTTTCAATTAGTTAGCTGCAGTATGTGCTGAATATTTTTTTCATCGGAATTTGAGGAAATTATGGAATGTCCTAGAAATGTCTGTTCCTGATATAAGGATGTAGGCTTTTAGTTGAGATGAATGTGGCTGCACTTTTTGCTTATGCTTGCTTAGTGAAGCTCCATCCCTACAGATCACAGGAAAGGAAATGTCTGCACTTATCTTGAGCGTTTGGATCAGGGTTCTCAATGGGAATATCTCACTAAGGCTACATTCACACTGCCATATGGGGGACCTATATACGGCCGACGTCTATACGGCCGATATACGTCCCCATTAGACGGCAATGGGCGCACGGCGCCCAACGGGAACGATACAGTGCGGCACACGTACCCCATAGAAAGACAGGACATGTCCTATCGTTCTCTGTAGTACGGCGCCATGCACCATATGTTCCTATGGAGAGGGGCAGGGGTGAGCTGCGCTCACCTCCTCCTCTCCCGCGCGCCGCCGTTGCCCGCCATGCTATGGTACGGCGGGCAACGGCCGTCTGAATGTAGCCTAAGTGTTTCACATCATAATGCTGCACGCTCTAGCAGTGCTATGTTAGAAAACAGTTTTCCCCTCATATTCTATGTATATTGTATAAAATCTGTGAGAGCAGCTTATCTCTACAAACATGAACTCAGAGGAAAAGCAAACTAAAGCATCAAGCAGTATACAGAGACAACATACACTGGACAATGCTGCCTTAATCCATTTTTCATGATCATTCCAGCAGTTCTACAACTGTTGTTCTAAGCTTGTATTCCAATAAATATTTTTGTTGTAGCTAAATAACTTGTTTATTGTATCATCATGGTTATAGAAAGCACTATTACTGGAAATGTTTTACTTGAACATGCCTCATGTATGTGGGAGTTGGAGTTTAGGAGTCAGAGGTTTGGCTTACTGACTCTACAGCCATGGATTTTGGTCTACTCTTCTTCCAGTTCTGTGACTATTGTGAGTTTTTTTAACCAATACTTTGTCACGAAGCATTTTCCAGAGGTTTTTCTATTGGTTTTAGATCAGGTCTCTGGGCTGGCTATTTCATTGTTTCAATGTTTTTTGTATCAAGGAAGTACTTTACCAGTTTTGAAGTGTGACAGGAGGCATTGTCTTGCATGAAAATTGAAGAATGCAAGGAAGGTGCCATGTATTGTTGAAGAAGATTCTGATACACCCTTGCATTCACTCTGACAAGTAGATGTAATAAGAGGTTCGACTCCTGCTGCAGAAAACATTCCACAAACCATGACACTTCCTCCACCACCTTACAATGACTTCTTTACACACTTTTAATTCAATCTTGCCCCAGTTTGTCAATGAACATAATGGGGCACATTTACTTACCCGTCTGGGGGAGTTTCCAAAAGTGCTTTGTCCGATGACAATGCACTGTGCCATGATTCACTTATATTGTGTGCCCAATATCCTGCATCTGTCGCATCCCCGCTCAAGTCCGCTGGAGTTCACCATATTCTAACCGTTGTATGTAAGTGCATTGCTGGTGACACTATTTTAATCTTAAATCCTGCGCTCAATCCAAATCAGTCAGGTCGTCTGACGGCCCCCCACCCATTTCTGTTGCATGAAAGCCAGCGCCGCTGCGCCAAAATCCGATTGCGTGCGACACAATCCCCTTCTAAATACCTGTCCCAGTGGTGCAAATCCCGATTACCATGAACAGTCCAATGGAAATGCGATCCGCAGACCCTTAGTAAATAAGCCCCAATGTCTTCCATCAGAAAACTTGCTTTCATCAGTAAAATGAACTGTGGACCACTTCTCCTCTGTCCACTGAACATGCTCCTCAGAAAAGGTGAGTCTTGCCTCTTGGTTCTTTCTGCTAATGAGAGGTTTGGTCACTGCAGAGTGGGCTTTCAGTCCAAATGCTCTTAAACGTTGAGACACTGGGGCATATTTATCAGGACCTCTGCGCCACATCAGTAGCTTATTGCTAGCACTTGCGATTATTTGCCCCAATCCGCCACCTTTACGCCAGTGGGGCTTGAAGCGGCGTGAAGGGGGGGGCGCGGTCGGTCGGGAGTGAGCCGACCGCACGTGAAAAATGCACCATACAAGTCTATGGAGATGCATCAAAAACACATTGCACTCTGAGACCCATGCAAGTCCAATGCAAGTGCAATGCGTTTTTTATGCATCAATTGCCATGAAAGATGGAGCTCAGTCCTGAGTCCTTTTCACGTTATCTGCAAATGAAAGACGCATTGAAAACGCACGTGAAAAACTGAGACACTGAACAAACTCTGACTGAAAACTGATTGAACTCTGAGCGCACCCTGATCAGACTCTGACGTGATCTGAAAAGTGTGGATCCGATGAACTCGCATCACACTCGCAAGTGTGGAACGGGCCTTAGGCTGCCAGTTAAATAGGGTTCTTTGGATAATTAAGGTAATTAGCAGCAGGTGCCAGATGAACACCAATAACTTGCATGTATCTGAAAGTGTTCTCTAATATCTTTGTGTTGTTCTCTAATTATGATCTTAGTGTATGTTGTCCTGCTCACCCATTTCTACGCAGAGTTATTGCATTTTATGTTCTAAATATGCTTGTCAAAAATTATGCTCAGCAGAAGTGAAGTTGGTGGAGTCTAACCTTTTCCTGCCTTTGTCTTGATACAAGTCAATTACTAATTTCCTATAGTTCCCATGATGCCTTGTTTTCTCTCACAAAGTAACTTAGCAGCAAATAATGAGATTTCAAAAAGTAAATCCACTGTGCGATGCATAGTGTCTACTTACAGAATAGTATCGAGCATAGAATATGTAGTAGAAACCAGCAGCAAAATAGTTGTATAATATGTGCTGTGTGAGCTCTGTCTCTGCCTCTGTCCAGTTTACAATTCGGTTGTCTGAAACAGTAGACAATCAGTAAAATTTCACAGTTATGATCTCAATGACCGCATATTGATAACTTATCATATGGTAAAAAATAGTTTTTTTCAATAACACAGCATTATATTGTTTGATATCAGCGCTTGTAATACTTGGGGCTCGGATTTAGAATCTGAACCACCACTTTTGTGCCCTTTTCTTGTGGGCCCTGTTTTTGCAGCTTTAACGGACACTTTTTTTGGTCTCTGCAATTATGGGGTTACATTTTGTACGAAAAAAAAACCCTCTTAATTTTGCCACATTCTGTCGCTAATAACTTTTTTAGTTAGCTGAACTGTACTGTAGTATATGGTTGATTGACTGATGATCTGTTAGAGTATGCCACTGACACATTAGAACAGATCATGATAAATGACATAGCCTGGAGTCTCATACAGACTCAATGCTGTCATAGTGACCAATTGTCGCTCCCTGATGATGTCACAGGAAGCGAAAACAACAGCCAAAATGGCCAAGCAGTTGCATTGCTAGCTGTTACATGCACCTAAAGGGTAAACACCTGCGGATCAGTGCAGTCTGTATGGAGAAGGCTCACACTTCATGATTCATGATACACAGCATGTATCTGCAGCTCAGATAAGCAATGTTTTGGGAGAGGGAGGGGACAGCAGAACAGGACTAAGGATCCCTCATCTCTAATTCCTGCTGTGTACTTCCCCCATGGTGAGCAGCTAATGGGACAGTATAAATGTATATCTCAGTACATAAACGTGTGTATGTGTGTAAGAGTGTATAAATGTGTGAGTATATAAATATGTATATTTTCTAGGGGGAAGAGGGTGCCATTTAGAAATCTTATATCTACGTACTAAATCACATTGAACTATTGATAGAATTTGATGAAATGTCCCAATATTTTTCAGTTGGTTATACCATATATGATGAGCAAATTGAATTGTATCTGAATTTCACTGCATGAATCCAAATTTCCGGGCGATTTATGGTAACAAAGTTTGGAGTTTCAGCTCCCAGGGAGATGTCGCCAGGCGTTGCCCTTCATGGATACCATGGCCGATGGATCAGGGCTCTGGGGGCATCTTTTTTGTGAGAGCCTCCCTATCTTGTCACAAATTCTAACCCCCACTAGACCATGCCAGAAAGGGCTCCAGGTCATTGACGGCTTCTACAACCTCCTGGTCTCGCCATGGAGCCTCAAACTTTTCCCATTTCAGGGAGCTAAATACATATGAATACTACATTATTCAGTTTTTAAAATAATAGTTTCTACAGCATGTATAATTATCTTTACAACTCACACATACTTCATATTTAAAAACAAATGATGCCCATATTGTGTTGCTCGCCCTTTTCTTTCCAAAGTTATGACATTTTCTGTACTGAAAGTGTACAGTCAACCAGAGGTGAAGTGGGTGGATACTAATGTCTGCCTGTCTATGACCACAGATGGAGGAACTGATACGAAACAGGGGGCTTTGTATACCTCACTATTCTGTGCTGGAGAAATCTGTATCCACAGTCCTGAACACATAAAGCTCTGTGACATACACAGAGAGCTCTGTCACAACACCTCCTTTTCTGTGAGCAGGGAGCAGCAGACCTTCCCTTCCAATGAAACAGTGGAGTTTGTTTATAGGACAGACTCCAGTGCTTATCAGGAGAGGAAGCAGCTACTGCAGAAATGAGATGATCTGAGGGGTATAGAAAATAAACTGCTGGATATAGGTAACAAAGATAATAGACAAAGTTGTTTTACATCCCAAGAGCTATTGATTTATGGCTAAAAAAACTTTACAGTTCCTCTTTAAGTTTGTGTCTGTAACATTTAAAAATGAGACAAGTTTCAAAGGGTATACATATACTTTTGTAACACAATATTTTCGGGTCTTTATGCAGCTTCTTCTGCTCTATAACATTCTGTCTGCAGATCACAGAGCATTTTCATAGTGATGCCACACATGCAGCACACATACATCTTATTAAGATACTAGCTATATACACATTACATACATTCTGTGCATGTGTCACTCATATGACATGTCAATCACACATAACACAAGATGTACATGTCACTCATACATAACAAATATATAGTACAAGTGGTAGGTACTCACATTAGATACATGGGGGCACATTTACTTATCTGTCCTGACGCGTTCCCCGAAAGTGTTTTGTCCAACCTGCCGTGATCCACTAAGATTGTGCGCCCAATATCCTGCATGTGTCGCTTCCTCACTCAGGTCCACTGGAGTTCACCTTCTTCTTCCTGGTGTATGTAAGTGCATTGCCTTGCGACACAATTTGAATCTTTAATCCTGCGCTCAGTCCGATGGCACGCTCCCCCCCCCCTCTGATTCCTGTTGCATGTAAGCCAGCGCAGCTGCACCACAATCCGATTGTGTGCAACACAATCCCAGCACAAATCCTTGTTAAATCCCTGTCAAAGTTGCACAAATCCTGAAACCGCCAAAAAGTCCGATGAAAGTGCGATCCGCAACTCTTAGTAAATAAGCCCCACGTTGTACAAATAAATCATACATTTAAAGAGAATCTGTCAGCAGAAATTGCCCTAATAAACCACTACCAGTATGTTGCCAAACAGCTGAACACATTGCAGATTGGTCGTATAAAGTCGAGGAGGAGATTTTAACACTGAAGTCAAGTTCTCTCTTCTTCCTCAGAAAGCCCCTTCACTGTAATTGACGGTCTTACATCCAAAGACATCACTAACCAGATCTCCTGAAGTCCGATGTACAATGTCACAGAGGAGGAGGCGTTCAGAGCTACTCACTTTCACTTCAGTGTTAAACTCTCCTTCTCCATGACTTTACACATCCTATTTACAACTCACTTAAAGTTGATTTTCTGGATAATGCCACCACACAGGGCCATGAAAGAAACAAAAACTAGAAGGTGTTAAACTGCCTGACAATATACTAATAGTGGTGTATTAGGCCAATTTCTGATGACAGGTTCCCTTTAATACATACTATATACATGTCACAGTGTCAATTGTTTAATCCCTTCACCAATTTGTGATGGATCTTTACTTTGTGATGTCATTAAAGGGGTATGGAGAGGGCTCAAGGGCTCACGTCTCTCCATACAAGGTGGGTATTTGCTGTATTATTCATGTGATCAGTGCTTGAATTCGATTTGAACTTCATGAAAAGTTTGATTTTGCACAAACCCAAATTTCCTGGTGAATTGCTAAAACAAAATAACATGCTGCTGAAAGAAAAAGTAAAAAACCTAAAAACATAAACATGACATGCAGATAGCCAGCCCCGGTGATATCACAGTCTTCTTTAAAGGCTATTCCTGCAGAGAGTCTGCAGCTCTTAAGGAAAAACAGTGACATATTTTTGGGGACAGTAATGTATAGGCAGGATGCCTTTGATAGTTTGGGGATGCCAATACATGTTGATTGCTGCTGCTGCCTTGTATGGACTGCTGCTGGCTTTAACCCTTAATTTATAGCTGCCATCTGCCTGGTTACTGGGGCTGTGGTTAGTCAATACTTCACATCTTCCACCCGCATTTAGTGAGAATGGAGTACATAACATTCAGGAACGGTTCCAGGTTTCAGTAGGCCCCTGGGCAACAGAGCCTAAGTCAGCCACTTTGCAGTAAAATATAGAGACCCCACATATCTTAACTATAATAATTTAACTATATACAGCACCCCTGATACTGCCAGGATGCTGGAGACTTAGAATTGGCAGTGTGGGCCCCCCTAGAAGCCCTGGGCCCTGGCACTTTCCCGGGTTTGCTTGGTGCTGTCGCCGACCCTGATCACATAGACAGATTTATGAACAAAGTATGCCAAAAAGAAGAATAGGTTATAACTTGCTAGAAACTTTTCTAAATTGTGCAATAGAAAGTACTCGGTTTCACAAAGTGCAATGTTAGACAGATTTATCAATGAGAAAAAGCAAGAACTGTCGTAGAAAACTGTTGCAAACTAAACGAACTGAAAGGCGGTGCGAAGTGCAATTAGTCGGCCTTAAACAACACTAGATTTTTCATCCAGTTTAAGCCATTTTGATAAAAACTGCCTGGGCTAACTGTGTACTTTCTTACTACAATTTTGTTACAATGGCTCACACTTACCTGTCATGTTTTTCGGGTCACTACTCACTATCCACTTAATTTTGGTTAAAATATGCTGGTCTGTGTTTAATTTGTACATAAAATCTTGCACTTGCCTGTTTTGTTTTTGGGGTCACTATTCCCTTTATTTTATTTTAAATACTCTACCGTGCCTGTCTACTACATAAATAATCTCTCTTTACTGGGAGGTCCGTAACTATTGGCTTCTAGAGGTACTGTAACTGATTCACTACCAAGTGGACTAAAGCGAAAATTAGGGATGGAACCACAAATACACAGTCCCAGTGCTCAATGTATGACAAATTCATTCAGATAGAAAATTTGGCAAATCCTTTAAATCATTTTTTTTTAAATGTGCTCATCTCTATTCATATCTGTAGCATTTCATTTTATCATGTATATGTAGTTTAAAAAAAAAGAAACCATACAAGTTAATTGAATGTGGAATATGTTGTGGATTTGTAGATATGTTTCCAGCATACTAAAAGTATTATATTGTGTGATTTAGATTGTGTGAGTTGCAAGCTGCATGCAAATACAGGTGTAAAACATACTTCTCTAGCAGTCAACCACCTTGACAAGTTCACCACATTATCCTGACCAAATATCCTCTAAACAGGTTTTTGGTTCCATCATACAGGAAACATAGTGGCTTTTTGATATTTGTTTTTGAGAGGACCTCTCTTCTAAAACATTTTTAATGCAAAAGTTATTGAAAAGTTTCCTTGGGGTAAGACATTCCGATCCTTTACTTCTGACTCATAAGAGCAGTACGTGTACTTGTTTGTACTGTGTGTGTGTCCATTGCCAAATTAAATAAAGCTGTATAAGGTTCAGTGTGTAGGACAATGGAAAAGCAAATCATTGTTCAGTAATTTAACACCAATCGTAGATGTTAAAGAACAACAACCATCAGTCTACTGATGGTAGATGTGTCCTACTAAGAAGTTCCTGAGGAACTTTAGCACCTGCAGATACGTTACATATGAAGTGGTGGGAGGGCAGGCCAAAGTTACCCTGCAGTACATACAGGCAAGCAGCAGCAGGATGTAAATGCCACGACATGAGCACTGTCAATATCGTCACTCATAATCTTTATTCTCGTCTCATAACTGCTGTCTGCCCCCCCCTTTTCCATTAAACACATGACACAAGCATTGGATATATTTGGCCACAGCAGCCATTTTGTTTACAAACAACATATAACAACATTTTCATAACAATATAAATTCCACACACCCCCCTTCAATATCCTAGCAATATCCTTGCTCTTCCCCCCCCAGAAGGAGGTCCTTGGAGCTCCAAATAAATGGCCAGTCTGCCCCCCACTTCTCAATTACCCCCAACCGCTACCCCGGGTTCGAGGGCATCCATCTCCCCTGCAGATGGTTTCTGAGAAACCCCTCTTGCAACCACTCCCCGAGACACCACCCAGGAGGAGCACAAAACGGCTAGATGGCAGTAACAAACTTCATTTTGTTGGGGAAAAATCTATCCCTACTTTCTCCTCCACCAACTCCAAGGACCTTCCTCCTCTCCCTTCCGCTGCCGTGACAAGTTACTAAACTACCCAAAAACACCCTGATCTATGGGCGAGCGGGCCTCTTAGATTTTGTCTACCTAATATGGCGATTCGACTACTAACTCCCACCAGCTAGGCTCCCCCCTTAGCGACCGTTCCCTTATTCCAGGCCCTGCCATGCCCCCGACTCCCCCGACTCCCAAGTGCCTTTAGCCAGGGACCCTTGTATTAAGACCCCCGCCGCTCGTAGACAATTTCCCACAGGAACGCTGGGCATGGTATCCCTTACGGCTCTGCGTGCGGCACCACTGCCCGAAACTGCTCCAGCTGGAAACGAGCTAAAGAGTCAGCAATATCATTCTCAATCCCTGGAATAACCTCAATAACCGGACTACAAGAGTGGACGATGGCAACATACTATTGATCGCCCCTACAACTCCCACATTGTCACAATGGAATCTCACCTTCCGGTTGCAAAAACGCTCCCCCCAAATCTCCACCGCTACCACTGTCGGTAAAAGCTCGAGCAGTGGCAGGTTCTTAATCAGGCCGTCATGCACCAAGGCCTCTGGCCAGCACTCTGCACACCACTGCCCACCGCAGTATGCCCCAAACCCCACCGAGCCGGCCTCGTATGTAAACAGTTCCCAGTCAAAACTCTCCACCACCTCTCACAGGATCAACGACCGCCCATTGTAATTCTGCATAAACCCATCCCACACCGCCAGGGTCTCCTGCAACTCACAACCCAAACGCACAAAATGATGAGGTACTGAAACTCCATCGCCGTTGCTGCCGCCAGCCTGCGACAAAATGCCCTTCCCATTGGCAGAATGTGACATGCAACTTCCCCAGTAAAGTCTGTAATTCCCGCAACTTCTTATGCCTACTCGCTTTTCGCACTTCCTCTCTTAAAGCCCCCAACTTCACTTCCGGCAACCGACACTCCATCTGCAAAGTGTCTATTGGGATCCCCAGAAAATCCTAACAAGTTCTGGGACCTTCTGTCTTCTCCTCCGCCAAAGGAACCCTAAACTTCTCCGCCACCCAATGCACTGTACTCACATAACAACACCTCACACACCCCAGACATAGCCGGACCCATACAGTCCTCCAAGTAGTGAATTACAGACTGAACTTCGGCTACATCCCACACCACCAATTCCAAGAATGAAATTCAATGTCCGTTTTGTCCAGCATCGCCCTTTCTGCCACATCGGATGATGTATACCCCACTGAGCATAGTTCCATCCATACACAGCCATCCCATTGTTGACTGATAACCCCTTGGGACAAATGGTGTATCAACCAGAACTTGTTAGGTTCCTTCTTGGGCACTACTCCCAGTGGGGACACCACCAAACCTGGGATTGGGATTACAGGGAAGGGGCCCGCCATCCTACCCAATGCTACGTCCTTTTTTAACTTTTCCAACACTACCTCAGGGAACTGGTATGCCGATTTCAAATTCTTTGTGGTAAAGGGATTACAGGGAAGGGGCCCGCCATCCTACCCAATGCTACCTCTTTTTTTAACTTTTCCAACACTACCTCAGGGAACTGGTATGCCAATTTCAAATTCTTTGTGGTAAACGGTACCGCATGAATCGGTTTAGGTATAACAAATCCCACCAAGAACCCAAAACGCAACAACTCCGCTTTTTCCCGATCAGGGTATCTACTTAGATGCGGAAACATCGCTTGAAGCCTCACCGGTGTCCGCCCCATGGCCAACTCCCTCACCTCACCTCCCTTTTCCTTTTCTGAAGCATAGGACAACCCATGCGACAACCCCCCACACCCTGAGCATGCCTGACAAAATTTACAAGATGCTCCATATTTCCATTGCCCATCATTAAACTGCCAGCAGACACCCACTTTTCAACTGGCACTCGAGCCATCCCATTGATGTCCTGCCCGGTCGGATACCCTGGCCGACTGGCCAAATTTGGCTGGCCCCATCACCTTAAGCCACAACCCAATATCCTTTTGGCCCCACCAAATACTGGGACGCACCAACTTCCGCTGCCAACACTCCTCATCATACCGCAGCCATGTCTGACCCCCATAAGCCCTTTACGCCTCCCCGATCAAGTCCTGGTCGAAGAACAGACCCAAGCAACTCTCTGGCGCTTTCTCCCTATAACACTTGCTAGAATAGAGAACTCCTGAAACCAGTTTTGAAACGTTTGTGGAATTGCCTGCCAACGCTTCTTCTCCTCATCCTCCTTTTTTGACTCATCTTTCTTCCCCTTCTCCAAATTAAATTTAGCTAAAGGCAGTAAGGAAAAGATCTCAGTATATTTGTTCTTTTCAGATCCCTTTCTTCTTTAAGTGCAACCCCAGCGGACCCTCAAAACACACATACACTCACCGGCCACTTTATTAGGTACACCTGTCCAACTGCTCGTTAACACTTAATTTCTAATCAGCCAATCACATGGCGGCAACTCAGTGCATTTAGGCATGTAGACATGGTCAAGACAATCTCCTGCAGTTCAAACCGGGCATCAGTATGGGGAAGAAAGGTGATTTGAGTGCCTTTAAACGTGGCATGGTTGTTGGTGCCAGAAGGGCTGGTCTGAGTATTTCAGAAACTGCTGATCTACTGGGATTTTCACGCACAACCATCTCTAGGGTTTACAGAGAATGGTCTGAAAAGGAAAAAACATCCAGTGAGCGGCAGTTCTGTGGGCGGAAATGCCTTGTTGATGCCAGAGGTCGGAGAGAATGGGCAGACTGGTTCGAGCTGATAGAAAGGCAACAGTGACTCAAATCGCCACCCATTACAACCAAGGTAGGCAGAAGAGCATCTCTGAACGCACAGTACGTCGAACTTTGAGGCAGATGGGCTACAGCAGCAGAAGACCACACCGGGTGCCACTCCTTTCAGCTAAGAACAGGAAACTGAGGCTACAATTTGCACAAGCTCATCGAAATTGGACAGTAGAAGATTGGAAAAACGTTGCCTGGTCTGATGAGTCTCGATTTCTGCTGCGACATTCGGATGGTAGGGTCAGAATTTGGCGTCAACAACATGAAAGCATGGATCCATCCTGCCTTGTATCAACGGTTCAGGCTGGTGGTGGTGGTGTCATGGTGTGGGGAATATTTTCTTGGCACTCTTTGGGCCCCTTGGTACCAATTGAGCATCGTTGCAACGCCACAGCCTACCTGAGTATTGTTGCTGACCATGTCCATCCCTTTATGACCACAATGTACCCAACATCTGATGGTTACTTTCAGCAGGATAATGCGCCATGTCATAAAGCTGGAATCATCTCAGACTGGTTTCTTGAACATGACAATGAGTTCACTGTACTTACAATGCCTCCACAGTCACCAGATCTCAATCCAATAGAGCATCTTTGGGATATGGTGGAACGGGAGATTCGCATCATGGATGTGCAGCCGACAAATCTGCGGCAACTGTATGATGCCATCATGTCAATATGGACCAAAATCTCTGAGGAATGCTTCCAGCACCTTGTTGAATCTATGCCACGAAGAATTGAGGCAGTTCTGAAGGCAAAAGGGGGTCCAACCCATTACTAGCATGGTGTACCTAATAAAGTGGCCGGTGAGTGTATACTTCCCCCTTTGCCCTGTCATCCAACCGCACCCTCTCCTCCGTTTCTTTTTAGGTTTGAACCGTCACCTCCACCGCCGCATCCACACAGCTGTTGTGAAACCCTGCATAAGGGACCCACTCAGCGTATCGCACCACATCAGCAACTCCTTCACCGTCCCTACCAGCGCACGCAATTCTTCCACCTGTTCCCCCCCTGCTATCCTCTCTGTACCAACATTAACCCCTACCATAGTCCCCATGCCAACATCCCCCCGGACACAGAAGACCTCTCACCTTGCTGATGTGGGAGCTGTGATCCCAGCAGCAGACATCCTGGCATCCAGATGCTTCCCGCTATCACCATTCCTCACTCCTCCAGCCATCTCAACTGAACTGGCTCTGCTTGTAGTGCTCAAGCAGCCGCAGCATGTTCTGCTTCCTCCACTGGATGCCACACCCGCTCTAGCCACCAGGTGCCGCTGTTCAGCCTGGATTTCCATCATAGGCGGCCGGGACCCGTCCAGCAGATGCCGCCCAGCAGCCTGGCTCTGCTGGCGGGCAGTCCCAAATACCTCCAGCGCCGGATTCTGTCGCCCCCCCCCCCCCCCGACAGGAGCATCGCCAGGTGGGGCACCGCCATCGCTGCCACTGCCGACCCCAGTTGCTCTCTCCTGGCCGAGTGTGAAGCAGGAGCAAAGGACTCAAAGTAAGTGTGCTGCCATCCTCTCTTCGCTGGCGTCGGCAGGGTAGAAGAATTCCTCCCACTGCGCACTATCCGACTCCGGTATTGACCCATAGCGCTGCACAGCGGAGGGTCCCTTGGGGTCTCTTCTGGGCTCAGTCTGGCTGGCGGTTACTCTCAGATTTTGTTTACCTAAAATGGCGAAATGGCTACTTCTTCTTGGGCCCTTATTACCCTCCCCTTAGTAACTGCCACCACCTAGGCTCCCCCCTTAGTGACCGATCCCTTATTCCAGGCCCTGTCTTGCTAGCCTCCCCCTACTCTATACGTGTCCGGCCTTCTCTTAAATGTGAACACATGCCACACACTTTAAGCAGTAGCTCCCACAATTTTGTTTAGTTGGCCAGAAGTCTTGGCACCACCAGGTTCAACACATACACGCGGGATGGGCAGTTTCAAGGTTATTTGTTGTACAGGTCCCCCCAAAATCTCCCAAAATGCCCCCCCCCCCAAATAACAGCCCACAACAAATTAAATAATTAATAATTATAAATTAATTATTAATATTAGACATACATTTATTTATGGATTATAGTGTATTCAGCACTATTCCACTAAGTTATCTATCTTACAGTCTTCACTTTAATTAAAATGTACAGTGTCTTTCAAATTATAATATGGTACAAGTCATGAATTATTATAATAGCAATTGCCATGTACAGTATATAGGTATCTAGCGCACTGCACCCACCAGTAAATAGGTATACAGCATGCTCCAGCCCCCCAGTATACAGGTATCCAGCACACTGCCCCCAGTATATAGGAATCCAGCACATAACATCCCCCCCCTGAGTAAGGTATATATATACAGCACACTGCAGCCCCCCAGTATATAGGTAGCCAGCACACTGCAGCCCCCCACAGTATATAGGTAGCCAGTACACTGCAGTACCCCCAAGTATATAGGTAGCCATCTTGCAATTCTATGGGGATAACTCATGACCATATTGTCAAATTTCTTTTACTACTTTATGCTACTCAATAAGGTCCATCAGTTATTGATATGTTTTTTTCATTCTTGTTTTTTTCATTCTTTCATCTCTGACATAAATTTGGCCAATAAACTTAATAGTTAAAGGAATTACTAATGGTAGATGATTAATACTCACTACCTCACCCACTGTGCATTAGACTTCTTTTCTTATTAGCCAGAACAGACACATTAATAAGCAATTGTAATTGTTAACGGAAACCAACCACACAAAAAACATAAAAAACCTACAAATACTCACCTCAGCTCCTGCTCATCTTGATCCCAATGTGTCATGGTTAGCAACGGACAGCAACACCTAGAAAACAAACGTATAAACTGCAGCACGGAGAGCGAAGACTAGGGTCCGGTGCTCCGGGTTGCTAATTAGGAGTGCCCCCCATGTAGTAGAAAGAAAACGCGGCACTCACCGGCTTCTTTGTGGAAACAATTCTATATTTCATGTAGGGTGCCTAAAGGTACCTTTAGGCTTGAAATGGCCCCGTCGCCACAGCATGCACCCTCCCTGTACCTGTCACCCTACATGCAATTAAAAAACGTTTCCACAAAGAAACCGGTGAGTGCTATTTATTCCTGGATTTTCTGATGAGCACCGCAGGCTGTGTGGACTGTAGTTTTGTGCCAAGTTCATTGTGCCTCCGTATGTAGCTGTCCTGTAAGACATTGCCGTCTATGGACTGTGCCAACCCTATGCAATTGCTCTTGGAGTGGACTTGCCCCTGCACCAAGGGAGGTGAATTCACGCCTATCACTTGATGTCACCTCGCTCTTCCCTGCTCCCAGCATGGGAGAGGGATGTGCGGGTGAATGCATAATTAATAGCCCAGAGTGCTGGATATTTTATCCCCGTGCTCCGTGCTGCTAATTATAAGTCTCTTTTTCTAGGTGATCCCAGCATGTCAAGACTAGCAATGGACAGTCCGGGATCAAGATGTAGAGAAGCAGAGTTGAATATTTGTAAATTTTTAAATGTTTTTTTGGTAGTTGATTTCCTTTAAGTAATTGTAAATCTCATGAATGCACATTAGCAGTGCGTGCGAGATTTGGAGTCATTAGCTCTCTACAACCTCTGTAGGTAGGACAACAATTGACCAGGGGCTTGAATAAATTAAATTCCAGTGGTGCCCAGAGGTGCTCTGCAGAGCACCTCAGACTAATTTCCTTATTATACAAAAGTGGTTTTCTTAATACTGTGTCAGTTTTGGCTAATAAGGAAAGAAGATTACTACACAGAGGGACAGGACGGGGAGGTGGTCCTTTAATTCATCATCCACACTGCCATATTATATATCCATGTTGTATGGATGTATCAAAAAAGGCTCAGAGCTGGCTATGGACCTATAATGTACATTCAGAATCTTTGATAAAAATATTGAACCCTGTTCACATACAGTTCATAGTATTTTACATCTAAGCATCCAATCATTGCTATTTACTTGTATATTGCTTTCTATGTGGATTTAGTCAGCATACCATTATTACTAATTATCTATGACTAATCTCCAGAAATCCTTATGTGCTTGTTATTGTAGCTCATTGTTCATTCCTCAGCATTGTGTTCAGTGTATATGTGGCATGTTGTCTAATACAGTTCAAGTGTTTTCTTCCTTGGTAAGTGACATTTTAGCAGAGCAATGGATGGCAGCGCTGATTCCAGGTGGTGAATTGCTAGAGATCAGCCGCCTACTCTGAGTCTTATGAAAAAACATAGCGAGTAGGTGTCAGTGTTCTCATTAATTTCTCTGCATGCTTGCAATATTATAACTGCTTGTGAAGACAGAATGAACTGCAAGACTTCACACAGATTTATAGAAACTAATACCGTACATGAAAAAAATGCCTATTGGAAATCAGTTACCTGAATTGCTTTGCGTGTGAAGCTGATTACATACACTGACTTAAAATGCCCTTTGTCTTGGCAAAATATGTATTGGTTTGGCAGGTACTAGCAAAGACACATTGGGGCACATTTACTTACCCGGCCCATTCGCGATCCAGCGGCGCGTTCTCTGCGGTGGATTCGGGTCCGGCTGGGATTTAAGATGGTAGTTCCTCCGCCGTCCACCAGGTGGCGCTGCAGCGCCGAAAATAATCTTAACGCCCCGGAATGCACCATCCCATAGAAGGTGAAGGTGAGCGCTCCCCAAGCGACACATTTTCGGTTTTTAAATGCGGCGGTTTTTCCGAATACGTCGGGTTTTCGTTCGGCCACGCCCCCCCGATTTCTGTCGCGCGCATGCCGGCCCCGATGCGCCACAATCCGATCGCGTGCGCCAAAAACCCGGGGCAATTCATGTACAAGCGGCGCAAATCGGAAATATTCGGGTAACACGTCGGGAAAACGCGAATCGGGCCCTTTGTAAATGACCCCCATTATATGACAATAGTAGATAAGGAAGTTATCTTTTCCAGTGAAAAAGTGTTTGCACCCCTCTCCCTGACTATTATTTTCTAACAAATCCCTGCTCAGCAAGTCATTCCTTAGATAGCTGAAAGGGAAAATAACAGACAGGGAGAGAAACAATTTTGTTTGCAAGCAATGCTCAAAGACTATAGCCAGGGATGAAGCAGAAATAATGAACACTCACTGCTCAGAGTTGTGTAAACAAACACAAAAAAAGACAAAAGAAACCCACTGTCCACCTGGAATGTGATCATTTTGAAGCCTGTTTCTTTAAAAATTAAGCAGAATTTCATAATGAAGTATATAACACTCCCCCGACACAATGACAAATGACAGTTAATCTTTAAACAGTTACTGACTTTTCAAACAAACTTAGCAAAAATCGAGAGGACAATTTAATGCATGAAACTCTAGTCCGATGAAAAAGTTACTTTCCTCTTATCATGATCCTTTATTCACTATAAAATTCTGAAATCACACACATTTAGAAAACAAGGAAATTTAATATTCAAAATATTGTATTGTGGGGAATAGGGTGGGGTACAGGGTCATGTGGAACAGGATGAAGGGGAACATGGGGTTTGGTGGTTATTATAGTCCAGTACCATATGTCTCTAAGTCTATGGCAGGCAATGACATATTGGGGCTCATTTACTAAGGGTCCGAACGCCGCACTTTCGTCGGGTTTCCCAAATATTTCTCTTTTGCCCTGAATTGCCCTGGGTTTTTGGGGCACGGGACCGGATTATAGCCCATCGGCGCTGGCTTGCATGCGACAGAAATCGGGGGGCGTGGCCGTCGGACAACCGACGGATTTGGACAAACCACGGAATTTAAAAAAGGAAAATGTGTCGCAAGATCAAGCACTCACATGCACCGGGAAGAAGCAGGTGAACTCCGGCGGACCTCGGCGCAACAGCGACACATGCAGGAACTAGGACGCACAATCTTTGTGAATCGTCCCGGACCCGAATTCTCATCGGACAACGCACCGTGGGAAAGTAAATCTGCCCCATTGTGCGGCTATGGCTAACTTATATTGGCTACATTTCTATCAGATATGCCCATAAATGTCTAACTGATGAAAGTCCCATATCTGAGATTCCAATTTATGTAAAAAATGTGAAACCCCCTCTCCTGTGCCTATGTAAAAGTGTCTTGTGCATTCTATGTCAGTGCTACATGAACTGCAGTTCATGGGTTGCTTTTCTGGGAGATATGATGTGATGGAGAGATAAAGCTCCTGTCTTTTACCTCTTCAGCCAGATATTACAAAATACATGAGGTAAAGTGGCCAACCTCTTTAAGTCAAGCTTTCACTGGTGCGATGGATATCATGAACTAGACTAACAGCCAAGGGGGCATTCTGAAGTAGAAGCGCCTGACTTCTCGAGCTTCTAGACTTTATACAGCAAATCTCACTTCAAAGATAATTTTCCAGATCCATACAAGAAACATGATCCTGAAGGTGTAAAGGTGCTTCACAACAAACTGATCCTGGCTTATTAGCTCAATTTCTGCTGACAAGTACTTATGAACTCTATACGCACCTCAAGAATATTTCACTAGATAAATCAGAAAACGACTATAAGGTTATTAGAAATTTTATCAGCTTCTCCTATTCTGTCTGTTTGAGTACATAAGATAAAGCTAATATATACACTGCAACGTGCAGATAGAAAGGGAAAAAGTATTTATTCAAGTTATATTGGGCAGTGCGGTGGTCAGTTGTTAGCACTACAGCTTTGCAGCGCTAGGGACCTGGGTTCAAGTCCCAGGTCAACATCTGCAAAGAGTTTGTATGTTCTCTTTGTGTTTGCGTGGGTTTCCTCCAGTTTCCTCCCACACTCCAAAACATATTGGTAGGTTGATTAGATTGTGAGCCCCATTGGGGAAAGGGGCTGAGTTGGCAAACTCTGTGCAGCGCTGCATAATCTGTGTGCACTATATAAATGAAGGAATTATTGTTATATTGATTTATTAAATTTGGCTTATAAGTCGATCATAAATTACAATTTTATTTGTATATTTTTGGACAACCAAGTACTGAGTAGCAAGTAATCTGAGAATAAATCTTCCTTTGCTCCTTTCTACTAACATATAATGGAATGTTTATGTACACAAGAACAATGTGTGTGGCACTGTTCATATAATTAATTTCATCAAAGATGAAAAGCTCTCAATTTAATCTTTTAATAATCCACCTTAAATTCCCCTCTGAAACGACTTGTAAGTAATGTATGAGAAACAAGTAAGCTATAGCTTTGTATTGTGTTGTCCCCTCTAGCAGGTGAGTTTTATGCCAGGCATCCAGCTGCTGAGCATTCACTAGAACTTGTGAAACTAAAGTATCAGAGCAGTTGGAATGTGTGTAGGAGGCAGCGCTTTACAATTTAGAGATTTATTGTAGGGCATCAGGAAAATTGACTATTTTTAAGCTGCTATGGGGCAAAAATCTTGTGTTCTTTTACTCAGCTAGAAGCAGGCAATTTGCATATGATAGGCTACCATGAACAGTTTTCAGATGAAGACAAAGAACATTAGGAATTAGATAACAGAGCACTAAAATCAATCAATGTTGGCAGAGAAGTGTTTTCAATTAAAATAAAGACTCCTAAAATTTGACAGAATTACATGGTAAAGAGTCTATTTCTTGGGGTACATTCACACGGCCATATGGGGGGTATGTATATGTGGCCACAAATTTGCAGCCGTATATACGCCCCCATAGACAGCAATGGCGGCCCGACGGCGGTTCTGCTCTGCACACAGGGCAAAGATGGAGCATGCTCTATCTTTCCCCATGTGTGGGGCCGTGTCTGTGCTTTTCTCTATGGGGGGAGGGGTCTTCTCCTCTCCTGCGCAAAGCAGTATGCCCACCCGGCTGTGGTTGGGCACGCATACCGCTGTGTGAATGTACCCTTAGTGCTTTTAGCTCATTTGTAGGAAACTTTGAACTTCTATACATTCTATACATTGACAGTTCCCACTTAAAATACACTCTGTATTTCTCGTTTTGTTGTGTTATTTATGTATTTTTTTAAATTTCTGTGTCGTGCACCATCTTTAAGGTCACATGTAGTGCTCTGGAACAGTGGAGCATTTGACTATTGCTCCTATAAAAAGATACAAAGTCAGCACTTCTTTATTTCACAGCAAGTTAATTTGCATTAATCTCTAGTGTTTTGTTATATACATTCTGTTTATGACTACTGTGTCTTTATAGACCTGTAGAAAGGATTAATAAGCACTGAAAGAGATTTCTGACTGCATTTCTATAACTAAAGAGAAGCTAATAATTTTCCACAGCTATAGAATAAATTGTCTTGCAGGTGAAAACAGACTTGTTTACCCAAAAAGGGGCAGCCTGGCCTTTAGAATGACAGGTGCCTTCTGGAAAGTTGTTTACCACTTTAGGACCTTTCAGCTATATCATATTATGGAGACTCAATGTAAGTCTAAGAGAGAATGTCTTCTCATTGTTTGGGCTGAAATAGCAGGTACATAAAGAGAACAGTCTCAGTTACTAGTGGAGGAGGAGGAGGAGAATGCAGCCAGTCTACCTTAACAACCAGAAGAAGCTGAGACGGGGATACCCTTCCATTGACCCAAGGTTCCTAGCCTTTGTCCAGGGTACAAGCCTTCTGAGAAAGAGAAGAGCAGCTAACCCAGGCCTTTCCTTAGCGTAGAACACTTTTTCTGTCAGGGAGGAGATTACAGAAGTCAGCCCTATGCTCTGCTTGTATTGCTTTGTACCTGAATTTCTTCACTTAAAAAAGCAACTGTTCTATTCTGACTCTCTAGATTTATTTCCCATTCGGGAGGAACACTCCCCTTCCAGAGAGAGCAGCAATATATGGTGACACCTCAATGGTCCCTGACAGACCCAGCATAGCCTTGGGTCCACCCATAGCTTTTTATCTTTCAAAGGTTTGTCCAGGATAAGGATAGTATTGGCTTCTTTAAGAAACCATGGGTTGTTTCTGGAATTGCATCCCTGCTTCATTGAGGTGAATAGGATAGATCTGCAAAACCACACACAACCTGGGGACAGGTGTGACAATGTTTGTGGAACAAAACTGAAATGTGTTTAATTTAAGTTTAATATCAGACTTGTTTAAAAAATGTTTACATGTTTAAAATTAATTATACTGCCATTGTGAGACAATTTTCAAAGTTTATTTACCAGCCTCAGCAAATCTTTAAGAAGTGTGTATTGGTGACAAATGCTCTGGTGAAGATATGGAGCCATTTCTTAATACTATGGAGGGGGGATTTAATAGTAGTTGTGTCAGTTTTCTGTCATACAAATGCCTTACAATTCTCTCAATTGCCGACTTGAGCAAAAAGTTGAGACTTTTTTGTGCTACATTTAAGAACTTATTCTACACTTCGTTTTACATAACTTATGTGAGATCTATCAAGTACAGACACATTTATGCTAATTTAAATGCTAATTGACTCTGGGCCCCCCATGGCATAGGAAATATATAGGAATCGGAAAAATGTCAACTTTTTTTTCGTCACCAAAAAGTCTAAATTCAATGCAAACATTAACACACAACAGTTCTACTCTCAGGCACTTCTGATAAATCTCCCCCAGGACTGTATTAGGGGGATCATTAAACAGGGATTTCATAAATCTGGTTCTTTTTGGATAGAAACAAGTGAATATTCAGGAGAAAAAAAAACTGCATTCACAGAAAAATCTGATTTGGACTTCTTACAGTGAAAATAGGTTTTTCTTGATGGATTGCTAAATTTATATAATTGCTAAAGGCAGTGAAAATGTGGATAACAAGGCTTTTATCATATCAGTATCAGAGGTGATATAGAACTAAAACTAAATCTGAACTAGAGCATCAGTTATAAATCAATACTAAAGTGGCTTTCCAGTATTCTATACTATAAGCCTGTGGGAGTTTTGAGTATTCTACTCTAACCTCACTATTCTGAAATTGATGACCTATGTTATCGAACAAGTAGAGGTGCAGGCTGACAATCAGGAGTAAAGTTAAAGGGGGTTGGCTCCTATTAGCAAACTTTACTAGACCTTTACAGTCCAAAAGTGAGAAGCCCAGACACACTTTGCAGTTATCACCTGTGCCTTAGACCTGATACGGTTTAAATGTACCTTTTCCTTTCTGGCAGCAGGAACAGCTACCAATTCATAAAGATGAAGGAATCCAGCAGTTTTCTTTCAAAAAAAAATCACTCCATCTTTATTTCTTCATTATATTAGAATTACAGAGTCAAGTATTCCATAGTCATACCAGCCACACATTTCAAGTTCTTGCACACCCTTTATCTTGGCTCAAAGTTTGTGCCGTACTGCCTTTAAACAGATGGAGGGGGCGCCCTCATCCGAATACCCTGCGTTCTGCGCATGCGCAGAACGCAGGCCTACGGGTGCACGGCCGTAGCTCCAAGGCCGGCACTACTGTGCATGCGCAGAACGCCGGGTACTCGGACGAGGGAGCACAGCTACGAGGAGCTGCGCGCCGAAGATTACATGGTAGGCGGAGGAACGAGGGTATTGGGGCGTGGAGTAGCCGCGACTAGTAGCCTTATGTCCGGCTATTCCACGCCCCAGTAGCCGCTTAAAAAAATTTGCATATACAGGCATTAAAGTTTACTAAAGGATAGCCGGGATGTGAGGATTGGCCCAAAAAGGGCTATCCTCGCGTCCCATTCATCAACCTACCACTCGTTCTACCTTTATAGGTAGAATCGTGGTGGTAGGTTCCCTTTAAGAAGTGAATGCTCCACATTTTTGTTGCACGCAACTGTTTTGTGGCACGGCTAGACTGTTCTTCACACAACTCAAATTTCTGCACTGAAAGGGGTGTTCTGTGCTCAGTCTGACCCTGTGCCAGATTTAACATCCAATGTCAGACAGAATTGTGTCGTACGGCTTCACAGAAGGTGCATATTCTGTCAGAAGGGATAGACAGGAGGCCACCCCCATTCCCTACAGATAGCGTGGATCAGATCTAAGAGGTTAGGTACTTACTCTTCTGCAATTTATATAGCAGGTGAGCTATAAGTACTTTAAGTATGATTTAAGAATAATATTTGGGGAAAATTGATAAAATTACTGTAAAGGCAGTAAAATGTCAACATAAAGAGTCCTAGTTATGACTTTATATTCTGTATTTTACACACTAGGAACCTCTATGACTAATTACATGACTCCTTAAAAGTACTATTGTGGGTGGTTGATGTAACACTTCAATACACTTTACTACACACTTCCATTAGCTTTCAAAAAGTAATAAGAAAAATCCCACTACTCCATGGTGTCCGCCATAGTGTACAACAGCTGGAAGAAAAGTAAATACAGTAGGTATGTGATAAATCTGAGCAATAGGAAAGTCTTTAGATTTATAATTCAGCTCACCTGGTGATGCGAGGTGCTTACAGCACGTCCAAATAAGAAAGAAAAAAATCATGAATCCTTTATTGATAACATCTTCCTAAAACCACAACCCCTAACAACGCAACGACATAGAGAGTGGGACCACCTTTTTTGAAAAAAAAAAAAGGTGACAGCTGTTTAATATGGATAACATTAACCTTTTTTATTTAAAGAAATCAATGTTTTATTTTTACATACTTGTAAAAGTGCTTTTCTCAGTGGCTTAAAGGAAACCTGTCACCACATTTTCACAAATACAGTTAGTGCCAGGTTCCCATAGACTTCTATTAACTCACTAACACCCTTCTTTTAGCTAAATATAGTTTCCCTTACATCACCATTTATCAACTTTATCTTATATTACCTGGCATTAGAGGGGCGTGTCCTGCCCAGCCCGCCTCTCCAATTTATACCTCCCCATGTCCCAAGCCTGTACAATAATATCAAAAGTATTTTTAAATAACGGTTATCCTTTAACATTTAGGAACATTAACAGTACCCATTAAAGGGAATCTGTCACCACATTTTTTACAAATACAGGTAGTGGCAGGTTCCTATAGAGCCCTAGTAACTATCTGGCACACTGTTTTTAGCTAACAATCGTTTCCCTCAGATCCCCATAAAATCAGCGTTATAATCTTGCCTGGTATCTATGCATCTTTGGAGCAAGTCGAGGGGGCGTGGCCTGATGTCATGTGACCAGGGTGACATCATCAAAGCTACTTAAAATTAGCAAACTGTACCCCTTGTACATATCTGACCACATAAAACAATCACAGCAGCTTCAATGGACTTCTACTCCTCTCCATGCAGGATGCTGTGATTTCATGAGATATATGCTTGGTGTACAATTTCTAATGGTACAAAAGCTATAGGACCTGCGATGATGTCACCCTGGTCACATGACATTATAGCTGCATACAGAGAGGATGGAGAGGAGCTGCTGGATTCAGCCCAAGGAGGCCACGCCCACCTCGACTGGCTATAGACACGGTTAGATACCAGGTAAAACTATAAAGTTGAAAATATGGAAATCTAAGGGGAACCATTTTTAGCTAAAAGAAAGTTGCCAGCTGGTTACCAGGGCTGTATGGGAACCTGTCACTACCTGTATTTGTGAAAAATGTGGTGACGGGTTCCCTATAAGCAGAAAACATACATAGGTCTATCCAGTCCAACCTATAATAGTAAAGTATTGATCCAGGCAGAGGAAAAAAACTCTAAGTAGTGGTATAACTTAAGGGGGTGCATAAGATATGGATAAGTCCAAATATAGACAGCAGTACTATAAATAATGCCATACAGTAGCGGTTTTGGAACAAATTTTGCAATGGCAGCCAGGAGTTTCCATTTTCACTTCTGCCTCTTAAGTAAAATACTCCATGTTACAGGAAGGAAATACTTTCTGACTTTAAATATTTCAATAAATACATTTATGTAAATACATTGCTGGATCAATGTCCCATTTTTAAGAAGCTACTACCCATAAGTGCAATTGAACTTTTCAAAGAATCAACAATCATTAAAATCTTATTGCTGTTCCATGGTTTCACTGTTCTTACATTGTAGAAAAATGATGATAACAGTGAAAGCTTCTGTCCAGTATGTGTGGAGGATGTTCCCTTCTTGTCTAGACCAGGGTACAAAAGATTACTAGAAAGATCTCTGTAAACATGTAAAAAACTTTTCATACCCGTATTGACACTGACACCTGTAACATTTTTATACTTCGCTTTAGGGCGCTGTGTAAGGGCGGATTCACTCTGGCACGTCCATTGCGTGTTTCTGTTTTGACTACATTGTTTGTACACACTGTTTTTTTTACCACATCCATTATGCTTCTGTTCTTCCATTTTTTTTATGTCCACAAAAAAACTTGAAGGTTTAACATTGGTTAGAAAACTAACACTGGTTCACCAGCATCATCAGTGAAAAAACGGATATGTCATCTTTGTGGACCCATAAATGTCTATTGCCTTCTATGTTCTGCATGCGTGGAAAAAAAACTGAAATGTGAAAACACCCATAGAAAATAACGAAATAACAGATGAGAAAAACAATGCAGTGTGAAAGAGTCCTAAGGTGTCATTTTTTTTCTGGACAAAGCTGCAGTTTTCATTAATACCATTTTTAGAACTGTACAGCCTTTTGCTAACATTTATTACATTTTTTTAATAAAAAAGTGTTGATTTAGGCATGTGGGTGTTTTTTTCTGTTAAAGCGTTCTCTGTATGGGAAAATTACTTTTATGTATTGATAAATTGTGCATTTTTGAATGCATAACATTTTATTTATTTATTTGTTCTAGAGAAAAGGGGGAATTATTAAAATTTTTACTTCTTTCTATTGTAAATAATTTTACCTTAAAAAAAAAAAAACCTCAAATACTGTTTAGGTCATACTAAGGGTATTTGAGCAATACCACTGTCAGGGCCGGCTCCAGGTTTCAGTAGGTCCCTTGGCGACAGAGCCTCAATAGGCCCCTTAGCAGTGAACTCACGTGAACAGTCTCCTGTTCCTTTGTTTCTCATACTAAACATCTCCCTCATGGTTATTTTATATAAGCCCCCCTAACACCCTATGGATTCATTAGATACAGCCCCCCTAACCCTTGTGGATTCCTTATGTACAACCTTTTATTGGACCACCAGCAGCTCTTGGCCCCAAGGCCTTCCCAGGTGTGGCCCTGACCACTGTATTTAAGTATTGTGAATGTGCTGCTCTACAATTGCCTCCTGTAGACTGTATGAATGAAGGCCGAATGACAGCCATGACAGCCTCTCAGATGCAATGAGTAAGCAATCTACGCCATGAAATATTTTGCTGTCTATGCATCCCCACTGTTAAGGCGCTGCTGTTGGGGTTTGACTGGCAGTTAAAGGAGTTTTACCAGCACAAACTAGGATTTTAAGCCAAGCACACTGACATGCAAGTGTGTGCAACTCTGACAGGACACAATCTACTTTAAGCTTCTTATGCCCTTGTTTTTAAGGGGAAAAAAAGGCTTTAAAATTATGTAAATGAGCCTAAGGGGCTCCTGGTTACATTTAAGCCTATGAAGCATCTCAGGTAGAGATGAGCGAGCACTAAAATGCTCGGGTGCTCGTTACTCGAGCCGAACATTTCCAGATGCTCGAGTGCTCGTTTCGAGTAACGAGCCCCATTGAAGTCAATGGGAGACCCGAGCATTTTTCAAAGGGACCATGGTTCAGGAATAAAATGTGTTATTTAATTGAAAAATAATGTCTTCTGATAATTTGCAAACATCTGCGATCTATTCTTCACTGTTCCGCGCGTATATTATCTCCCGACAAGTTAGCAGATGTAAAGAACAGTGAAGAATAGAATAAAAACAGTGAACACAGTGAACACAGTGAACACAGGATCATTTAAGATAAAAACACAGTGCAGAACAGTGTTTCTGTTTTGCTTCCGTTGTTTGTACACACCGTTTTTTTTACCACATCCATTATGCTTCAGTTCTTCGATTTTTTTATGTCCACAAAAAAACTTGAAGGTTTAACATTGGTTAAAAAACTAACACTGGTTCACCAAAATCACCAGTGGAAAAACGGATATGTCATCTTTGTGGACCCATAAATGTCTATTTCCTTCTATGTTCTGCATGCGTGGAAAAAAAACTGAAATGTGAAAACACCCATAGAAAATAACAAAATAACCATGCAGTGTGAAAGAGCCCTAAGGTGTCATTTTTTTTTCTGGACAAAGCTGACGTTTACATTAATACTATTTTTAGAACTGTACAGCCTTTTGCTAACATTTATTACATGTTTTTAATAGAAAAGTGTTGATTTAGGCATGTGGGTGTTTTTTCTGTCAAAGCGTTCTCTGTATGGGAAAATTACTTTTATGTATTGATAAATTGTGCATTTTTGAATGCATAACAGAATGCATAACGTTTTATTTATTTATTTGTTCTAGAGAAAAGGGGGAATTATTAAAATTTTTACTTCTTTCTATTGTAAATAATTTTACCTTAAAAAAAAAAAAAACTCAAATACTGTTTAGGTCATACTAAGGCCCCTTCCACACTTGCGTTGCATATCACGTCAGAGTTTGATCAGGGTGCGATCAGTGTTTGGTCAGTGAAAAACGCACATTTTGCATCAGAGTGCAATCAGTTTTCAGTCAGAGTTTTTTCAGTGTCTCAGTTTTTCACGCGCGTTTTTGATGCAATTTCAATACAATTTCAATGCGTTTTTCACGCGCAGGTAATGCGCATGAAAGGACTCAGGACTGAGCTCTATCTTTTATATGGCAATTGATGCGTGAAAAACACATTGCACTTGCATTGCACTTGCAAGTGTCTCAGAGTGCAATGCGTTTTTGATGCATCTCCATAGACTTGTATGGTGCGTTTTTCACGTGCGTGACTTGCAAAAGTAGAGCATGTCGAGATTTAAACGCGCGTTAAAAAAAACGCGCGTGTGCGTGAAAAAAAATGCAAGTCTGAAAAGACCCATTGATTACAATGGGTCAGAGTGCAATGCAAGTTCTGCGCGTCAAAAGCACACGCAGAAAACGCGCGTGAAAAACGCAAGTGTGAAAGGGGCCTAAGGGTATTTAAGCAATACCACTGTCAGGACCGGCTCCAGGTTTCAGTAGGTCCCTTGGCGACTGAGTCTCAATAGGCCCCTTAGCAGTGAACTCACATGGTGGCATTAAAAATTCAGAAACAAAAACAGTCTCCTGTTCCTTTGTTTCTCATACTAAACATCTCCATCATGGTTATTTTATATAAGCCTCCCTAACACCCTATGGATTCATCAGATACAGCCCCCCTAACACTTGTGGATTCCTTATGTACAACCTTTTATTGGACCCCCAGCAGCCCTGGGCCCCAGGACCTGCCCAGGTGGGCCCAGTGTGGCCCTGACCAGTGTATTTAAGTATATTGTGAATGTGCTGCTCTACAATTGCCTCCTGTAGACTGTATGAATGAAGGCCGAATGACAGCCATGACAGTCTCTCAGATGCAATGGGTAAGCAGTGGACGGCATGAAATATTTTGCTGTCTATGCATCCCCACTGTTAAGGCGCTGCTGTTGGGGTTTGACTGGAAGTTAAAGGAGTTCTAACAGCACAAACTAGGATTTTAAGCCAAGCACACTAACATGCAAGTGTGTGCAACTCTGACAGGACACACTCTACTTTAAGCTTCTTATGCCCTTGTTTTTAAGGGGGAAAATAGGCTTTAAATTATGTAAATGAGCCTAAGGGGCTCCTGGTTACATTTAAGCCTATGAAGCATCTCAGGCAAAAAAAGGAAAAGAAGAACAGATGCTGTCAGGGGGGACACACACCAGAATGTCAGTGTGCTTGGTTTACAATCCTTCATCCTGGTGGTAGATGTCTTTTATCGTCAGGTGTCTGCAGTATAATACAACAGGGTTCCACCTTTTTGGAGAGGGCACAGCACGTACTGTATAAAGTCGTCATGCAATAGGGAGGTGGTTAAACATGTAATCCATATTGACTGGTTTCTGATAATAGCATTATGGTTTCTTCTTTACAGATCTCTTGGATACTCAGCCTTTGCAGGAAACAGATGAGGAACTTACAGCTGAAATTGACTATACAGAAATAATATCTGAAGAAGAAAAGGAAGAGCTAAAAAATGAACTGACCAAGGTATTCCCTAATTTCTTCATCTGCATTTATTATTCTTTTTAAGTACGTAGGAGCAGAGAAAATTTTATTTGTACCACGATAGTTCAATGAAATATTCCCAAACATGTCTGATTAATATAAAGATAAATGAAGGCTACTCCTTTCATTTAATGCCAAGTAAATAAATGTATTGTCTGATCTGTACATCAGTTAGCACAAAGCCAGCAAACGTAACAACCAGCACATTAACATTTTGGACTGTTTTTGGCAAACTAAACTATGTGATTGGCAAAGGTCCCGTCAGTGCTGTAAATGTAGCAGCATGAAAATACCAGTGTGTTGGGCTGTGTTCACATGATGCATTTGTATTGCATTTTAAAACACATTGCAATTGATTGGAGAGTAAAACACCACGAAACACATATGCACACACGCAAGTATCACCATGATCTGAATAGTAAAAGGTGTTTGGCCACAAAAGAAAGTTCCTAAATCTTAATCTCCTAGTGATCCCAACATGATAAAGATAACCTTTAATCACTTACTTTGCAATTCTCATCAGTTTTAGCGGTTTATGATCCTATCTCTGCATCAGATGCCCAGCCTAAGATTCAGATCTGTGACCGTGGACTAAATAAGCAGTTACATGGTGCAGAACAGACTCTTCCTCTAAGCAGATTTCTCTGTCTGCAGTGTACACACAGCACTGCTATGTCACATCTAACCACACACACAGCACTGCTATGTCACATCTAACCACACACACAGCACTGCTATGTCACATATTACCACACACACAGCACGGCTATGTCACATCTAACCACACACAGAGCACTGCTATGTCACATCTAACCACAAACACAGCACTGCTATGTCACCTCTAACCACACACACACACCACTGCTATGTCACCTCTTACCACACACACACACACACACCATTGCTACGTCACATATAACCACACACATACCACTACTGCGCCACATCTAACCACACACACAGCACTGCTGTGTCACCTCTAACCACACACACACACACTCCACAGCTATGTCACATCTAATCACACACACACAGCACTGATGTAACATCTAACCACACACATACCACTGCTATGTCACATCATCTAACCACACACATACCACTGCTATGTCACATCATCTAACCACACACATACCACTGCTATGTCACATCTAACCACAAACACAGCACTGCTATGTCACCTCTAACCACACACACACACCACTGCTATGTCACCTCTTACCACACACACACACACCATTGCTACGTCACATCTAACCACACACATACCATTGCTGCGTCACATCTAACCACACACATACCATTGCTGCGTCACATCTAACCACACACACCACTATGTCACCTCTAACCACACACACAGCACTGCTGTGTCACCTCTAACCACACACACACACACACACCACAGCTATGTCACATCTAATCACACACACACAGCACTGATGTAACATCTAACCACACACATACCACTGCTACGTCACATCATCTAACCACACACATACCACTGCTACGTCACATATAACCACACACATAGCACTGATATAACATCAAACCACACACATACCACTGCTACGTCACATATAACCACACACATAGCACTGATACAACATCAAACCACACACATACCACTGCTACGTCACATCTAACCACACACATAGCACTGATGTAACATCTAACCACACACATACTCAGGACTGCTATGTCTTGTTTGGAGAGCTGCTCTCCTCTTCACACTACTGCACAGGGAGTTCCTCTGGCTCTAGTGATCTCTACCTCCTCCTCCCCTTGCTCCTGCAGTACAGTACAGTGTTCATGTGAGAGGCATCCGAGGAGACAGGGAGACCCGCCCGACCACGGTCAGGACTGATTTTATGATCGTAACAAAACACACAATAAATAAAGAAAGGTTGGAATTATATCTGTGAAATAATGTATCTTTGTTAATAACAATGAATTAGCGAATAATGTGGATTGAATTTATAGATGTGTTGGAGGGTACCCAAGTCTAGAGCAAGAAAACATTAATCTCTTGCTGCACCAGAGATATCACTGTGATAAATTCTGGCACAGTGTAAGATCCTTTTAGAGACCGAGTGCCCAAACTTCAACCCAAAACCCACTTATTTATCGCAATATTCCAACACAAAAATTTTAAGGAAATCTACCATCAAAATCAAACATGAAAAACCAGGGAAACTTATTCATAGATCCAGGCAATGTGACAGTGGTAATCTTCTTATATTTGTTATCCATGGCCTCCTTCTAAAATGAACTTTTAAAATTGTACTAATGAGCCTGAGGGGCTACCCTAGCCCCTGTGTGATCTGGCTTTACAGACCGTTATACTGTCTCAGTATAACAGGGCAGTGCTTCTGGACAGTGTAACACCCTGTGAAGCTGTAGATCGGATGGCCTTTGGTAGAAGTTGATTTTAGAAGGAAGGAGGCCATGGCTAACAAATATAAGAAGATTACCACAGTCACATTGCTGGATCTATGAGTAAGTGTCCCTGGTTTATTATGCTCGATTTTGAAGGTAGATTTCTTTAAAGCAGTAACTTATTGCTCTCTGCTCTGCTACAGCCTTCAATGAAGTCAGCATCAGTACTGTTAAAAGGAGTGAAAATGTAAATTATTATTGGAGTTTCTCATCAAGGCCTCCGAAGGAAGAATCCACAGGGCCATGACCTTTTTTCTAGAGGCCACAACCCTTTTCCAAAGGCCAAGCCACCTGAAGGCTGTCAGACTAGTTGGAAAAATGTCAAAAGGTCTAAGGGCGCGGTCACACGGGACATTTTGGCTGCGTTTGCAAACGCAGACCAAACTGCACCCACCGGGACAGGCAGCGGCCCGATCGTACCAGCGTTTTTTTGGTGCAAAGACAGCCAAAACGTCCCTTGTGACTGCGCCCTAAAAGCTTTGATATGTGGCAGCAATTTTTTTTCACTGAAATGTGGCCCGATCCCATGGGCTGCACAGTGAAGTGGATGGGAGTCCTTAGAAATATGTTACAAGGACGTCCCATCTGCCAGCTGAACAGCGTTGCCGGAAATACTGTACTGTACTGTAAGGGTTCCGGCACAGCTGTTCGGCTGGCAAAGGAAACGTCCATGCATTATATTTCTATATAATGAAGGGACGCTCGTCCACTGCACTATGTGCAATCCATGGGATGGGGATGGGCTGCACAATGGAGGTGTTATTCATTATGTAAAGGACAGGGCTGGATGGTATACAAATAAATATAACAGATGCAGTTGTGGCCCATAAATATTTGCATAAATATTATATATTTATAATGCATATATATTATTAAAGACAATGACCCACATTTATTAAAGCCCCTGCCCCACTTTTATGTCTTACTTTGCAGGTTCTTTTCAGTGCACACTACTTGCACATGTATTTATAAAGTGTGTTGCGGCTGCACTGTACCCTACACGAATTCTGCACTAAAAGGGGCGTTCTGGTGCACAGTTGGACCCCCACATTTATGATGAAATGAGTCACACTCTCTTTGTTAAAGGTGCACCAAAAAAAGTTGTCACACTCAGTCAGAGCAGTGCAGGGGGCGCCAGATCGGTGAAGAATGGGCGCCACAAATCATGAATCTGGCGCACCTGCACGTACTCCACAGGAATAGTGGACCTAGTGCAGTTTTAGTGTTTTAGATAAATGTGGGCCAATATATGTACAGTACTTATTTTAAAAAAAATAAGGGAATATAGATGAAAGAACAGGACAAGTACAGGAAATACTGTGGGCTTCATCTAAACATTATCAACACAGCAAAAATGACACAAAGCCCTTGAATACCATTGTGTTCCAGCTACTCTTGATTTTGCCTTCTTCTGTTTGTATAGTTGGAAGATGAAATTGTTACTCTACGTCAAGTGTTAGCTGCCAAAGAGAAGCACCTGGCGGAGATAAAGCATAAGCTGGGAGTCAGCATGATGAATGAGCTAAAGCAGAACTTCAGTCGCAGCTGGCATGATGTGCAAACCCATTCTGCGTAAGTGTCTAGCTCTGAATCTATATAACCTCAATAACTGTCATCACCTCAGTGTTTACTACTTACACATGTGTGGTTTTTTCATTGCTATTCATAAGAAGAGATAACACAATGTGCCATTGAATGGAGGGCAGCAATTGCAGCTAGCCAGCCTGCCATCTTCTAAATAACCCTACAAGGAAATACAGTTTTCTAGAGACACCTTTCCTGCCTTCAGTGACCCGTTCTCTAAAGAAAATTGTAATTATTATGCAAATGAGCATCTCAGGGTCTGGATGTGTCTGCTAGGGGAACCGCCCCTTTGACTGAAATTGCCAGTAGAAAGAATATGAAAAAGATAACTGATAAAGCAACAAGTGAGGCCAAGTCTTTAATACACAAAGTGGCTCATTTGCATGGTGAAACAAATTTCCTCTGAGGGCACGGTTACACAGTGCGTTTTGGTTGCGTTTTCATTGCGTTTTGAAACACAATACAACAGCTGAGAT